>JAIFGZ020000620.1:6550000-7089490 GCA_019925245.2 Oryza australiensis
CCGGCTGAAACCCCGGCGCTGTCTCTAAATAATAAAAATCTCAGATGAACAGATCATTGATTGTTCTAAAAATGATTTAATAGTTCGAACCCGATGCAGCATTAAGTATCAAAAGAAAAACCCGATCTGTCGCAGCCGATTTATACCTCTCGAGACGGTGGATACCGTATATAAACTAGCCAACCTTTAGATCTAGCCCTATTGGCAGCACGTTCTTGACAGAACTAGCCAATGTCAGGATAGATCTAAACATTGATCTAATTTATATACGTCATATGATAAATAGCGCAGTATAAACTCCTGATTCTAATGTGTCATTGTGATGGAAGCACTAGAAACAGTAAATCATAAAACTAATGACAAGCATTTACCTAGATCTAGGGATCGAAACAATGCAGCCCGTAGCCAAACAAAGTGCTCGTTTGAAGAAAAAGTTGGCGATGCGCCAAAGGTTTGATTGATGTGAATGTATCATTTACAAGAGGTCTCGGGTCCTATTTATACCCAAGATACAATTATCTGTACAAACCCTGTACTGTATCTAAACTATCATTTAAAACACAACATTATGCCTAACAGGGCCCATGCCGTGTTACAACTAACAGCTTAAACCAAACCCTAAATTATAGATACAATTGCCGTTACAGGACTCTATCCATAAGTAGCAATATCATTTAACGCGCAATTAACAACCGAATCTTCTACTTATCCACAAACTTCTGCATTAGAAACGGTTTCATCTCTTCCGGACCTAGAATTGGCTATCGGCTGCCCCTATCTGATTCATCCTTAGCCGATTAATCTTCACAGCCGATCACCCCTTAACCGATGCGACCCCTGTCTCCAGCCGATCCGATTCTGCTTTGCCTTTGCAAACTCAGGGATTCGATTACCAAATTTCGGTGTTAACATATGCCCCCAAGTCCGTGATACGAAGTGTTGCGGATTTGCTTTCCTATTCAATCTCCCGCTTCTTTCTTGACCTAGATCACTTCGGCTTCTCCCCAAGTGCTCTTTAAATATCCACTTCCCTCGGCCGAACCACCTACGCCTTCAAAGCGCACTCAGCCTCCTTCGCAAACAAGCCTCCTGCCTTCTCTCTCTTTTCCGATGATTTCACCGGCGCCCATCGAACTCCGTCGCGTTCTTCAGATCCATCTTCACCCCGAACATTCCGATGGCCTCCACCGCCGCTACGTCGAGCACCTCCGTTTTGCCAGCCACCGCCGCTACGCCAGCCGCAGCCGCTGCGCCGTCCACCGTCGTCGTTTCAGCCGCTGCCGCAACCGAGTTCTCTGAGGTATTCCCTTCCAATCCATAATTTCACCTCCAACTCTGCTTCTTCAAACATTTTGCATCAACATTACATTCAGCCATTTTTTCAAGTAGCATTTCACTTCGTATCCTTATCAATTAGTACCTTTTCCTTCCCCAAACCGTAATATGCAATCGTTCCTGATTAGCGCCTCTCTTCTCTTTCCTGAACTGTAGCACCTGTCACATCAAGTACTTATCCCCAATCTGTCACAAGCACAAAAACACTTTCTTGGCCCCATCGGCAACACAGATCCAGCCGATATAATCATAGCTGAAACTAACCGTATCCCTTTCAACACCGCCAAACCATCCCTCTCCCACTGGAACAGAACATTCAAAGCATGGCTGACCACTGACGCAGCCTGGATTGAATGGTACAAGAGAGTGCAATCGGCCAAGAATACTCAGTGGGAGGAAACCGGGATCGCCCAGTGCCTGGAACTGTCCATTGCCGGCATGGACAAAGATGAACCGCTTCTGTCGGCTGCAACAGACTTCTGGAATGATAGCTTCAACGCTTTCATCTTCCGGCAAGGGCCGATGACTATCACATTGGCCGATGTATACATGACAACCAGACTGGACATCGAGTCGTCGGCCAACTCCATCACTTTGAGCCGAAAAGGGCAACATCAATTCAAAACCAAAGCCATCGGCGGGTGGAGCGGCTTTATTGCCCAGAACATGCGGGACGGAATAGTCGGCCATAGGGAACATGCTGCATTCCTAATGATGTGGCTCAAGAAGTTTGTGTTCTGCCGATCAAGCTGCGGGCCGACCGCCAATTGGCAGATTGTGGCCGAAGTTCTGGCCGATGGGAGGAAACTTGCGCTAGAGAAATACCTCCTCGGCTACTTGTATCAAATGCTGCATCAGGCGCCGCGAAGATAGCCGCCGACTCTCCAATCAACACCGGCGGCCCCTGGTGGTTTCTTCAAATCTGGCTGGAGCTGGCGACCCAGAAGATAGCCTATCGATTCCCAAGGCTATAGCCGATTGAAGATGACGAAGGCAACCAGATCACCACCGGAGATGCATGAGCTATGGAGAGGCGCCGCCGCCCACGAAGGCTCAAAGCAATTGGCCGAGTTGCTGGCCAAATGGTTCATAGCCCTCTATGACGGGCTGTCTCACGATAACCACGCCTGGTACTTTTACCAGGACCGGGGGATGTTTGAGTTGCTCGCTGATTTCAATTGGGACGACCTCAACTCAGCCGACAACCCGAGGTGCAGGGAACTGTTCATCGCCACTCTGTCCCCCTGCATCTTGCCGACTGGGATTCACCAAGGCCGATCCGTGGCCAAGAGCTACGAATTCTACTACCCAGTTTCGGCGGCGATGCAGCTTGGTCTTGGGCAGCTGCCCATCGGCTTTTTCTACGTCGATAAGATTGAAACGAGGGGGTGGTCGGCCAGGACCTTATAATGGACCGGCTGCTGAACATAGCCGACCCTCCCCTCAGCGACGTCGGCGTGATAACATTGTCGCTAAGGAGAAGCGCCGCTTACGACCGATGGTGGTTCGAAATTAAGCGCCATATCTTCCACCAAAGGTCGTCTTGCTACGTCGACCTGCTTCTGCCTGACAAGATCCCCTCGGTAATCTTCTGCTTCTGGTTCCAAATTATTTTCTTCTTCCCATCATCGGCTGACACAGTCGATTAACGTTCGTCCTTTGATTTGCAGGAGACGGAGATGGAGCGGCCGACGGTGAGCAACTCCGGGCGCCCCATCAAATACAGCTCAGCGTCCTGGATGGGGGCGGCCTTGCTCCGTCGGCCATCGGCTGGGAGGCGCCGAAGCTAGCGTCACTGCTGCGAGGACAGGTGCATCAGCCGATCGCACAGAAAAGAAAGGCTGCACCACCACCACGGTAATCGGTCGCGCCTGCCCCCAAGAGGCTGAAAAAGACAAAACTGGCAACGCCAGCCGATAGCCTCCCCCCCGGGATCCGGCCGTCGTGCGGTTCCTCGACACCGTCGCCCGAGGAAGTGCGCGGCATGTCGGGCGGCCGAACCCGGGATTTCGAGTCCCGAGTTGGTCAATGCTCCAGTCGATGTCCCGCCAGTCCCAAGTCCCCCAGCAAAACGTAGGCCGGTAAGCCTTCACTCCACCGGATTTGGCTTCATGATGATCACTTGCATCTGATCGAACTATTCCTTCCAGGTCAAGAAATTGGCCAGTCGCACTTCACGCCCCGCGCCATCGGTAATCATCCTCTGCCACCTTACTTGTAGTAATCAATCGGCTTGTCCGTTAACTCTTTCTTCTGCAACCCCCGCAGTCTCCATCGGCTGCCCCCAGGCGTCCAGTGAGCATACTACGCCTGTCGGGGGCAATGGCGACAACGCCGGCGAAGAGGCCCCGACGGCCACGGGCAATGATCCGACCGAACCAATAGCTCCGACCCCGGTGCCGACGGTAAACCAACTAAATTTGATGATCGGTTTTGTCGGCCTAATATCTCCTTGATCATCTTCTTCTTTGCTGCAGAACATAGCCGACCTCCTCAACTTTGACTTGTCGAAGTTCGAGGAGCCCGGCGACATCGGCGAGGAGGCGTTGGTGATGCCGGCTGAGGACCTGAGGGCCACCTTAGCCGACATCGGCAATCGGCTGGAAGCCTCGCTGGACGCGTTGGTGGTCGACAGCGGCTCGATACGCGCGCGATTCAAAGATATCCAAGACTCGCTGCCAGAAGCCCTAGCCGAAGCCATCGTGCCGGCGACCTTCATGGAAGCCCATCAGTTCAAGTATGAGCAGGCACGTCAGCGGATAATCGATCGCCGCGAGAGTCAAGCGCGGTCGGCCACCATCCGGTCAACCAAGGGCGCCATCGAGAGTAGGAAGGCCGCCTTCGACCGCCCCAAGACCGAGCCGCGGCCAAGCTCGAGCAACTCCTCGCCGTCAAGATCAGCCGATAGCCGATCTCGTTCAAGTCACGAACGAGATCGATGTTCACAAGGAGTACATGCCTGGCTTGCCGGCCAAGATCGAAGCCGAACGCTGTGGCATCAAGGAGATCGTGGCACATCTCGCGTAACCCGGTGAGGAGCGTCCGACCGGTGGCGGGTCTCGAGGCCGACGACGTTAGGGCCATCGAAGAAATAGACCAAATTAGGCGGAAGGCGTTGTCGGCCATAGCCGATTTTCTGAAAAAATGAGATTGTAATATTCCGATCTTCTGAAATCGGCTAACGCTTCTGTATCATACTTGGCATGCTTCGTGATGGGATTGGACGATCATTTTACTCGTGCTTGTACTTGGCTTTGAATCGTGTGACATAATTTATCGATCTTCTACCACCGCGCTCGTAGATAAGATCGGCTGTACTTGTAGATAAGATCGGCTTTCAGCCGTGCGTGGCGTCTTGGCTTGCTCATGTTGAAATCGGCTCCAGCCGCTTGTATCGTTTCGTGTTGTCGATTTCGAGACTACACCACGACCGTTAGTGTTAGCGTTCGAACATCGGTCTTATTGGCTATCGGCCGATCATATCCGAATGCACCGCCGATTTGGTTTCATAGTCTGACTCATCCGAATCTGTATTTCAAGAACCCGTGAGTTCTGAACGATAGGTATCCAGCCTTGAGGCGATCGCCAACCATTCAACGATCCCAACGCCTTTAATGATGACCTCTTCGACTTTCGCATCGGCGGCGACCTTTCACATCCGAAACCGCATCTTTTCTTTCTATAAATGGACTCCTTCGAGCCTTCCCTGAATAACTCACACCGAAGAAGAAACTCACTCTCCAGTGTACAACATCCGATCTCCAAGCTTTTGACGGGCTTCTTATGGCTTCCTCAAGCTCGTTGGTGAACCAGGTGATTTCCCAACTCATCCATTCTCACCATTTCTTCTCTCTAAGTGCTCAGGAGTGAACCTTCTCGCAGCCGCTCCATCCCCTTCGGGTGATTCTAGCGATCATGGACACGGCGTATGAACTAACGGCTAGCCAAGAACAGCAAGTGAGAACCAACTTGAAGCACTTCAGGGAACAGGAGGCTCGTCATCCGGCGGCCAGACCTCCCATCAACCTCGGTAGCGTCCCGGCCGCTGTCCCTTTGGCGTCTTCAACGCTCACGCACCTTGACCGACTGGAAGCAAGGCAAACATGACTTGCCAATGAACTGCTGACCACAACCACCGACGTAAGGGTCACTCGGCTAGAATATCTGATCTTGGATGCTTTAGAGATGGAGTCTCCGGAAACCACCGACCGAGCTCTGGCAGCCATCAGAGATTACCTAGGAGATATATAATCAAAAACGGCTTTACGCCAATTATGAATAAAAATCGGCGAATGTTGTAGCCTGATTTTGCGTTGCAATCGGCCCGATTTTGCGATCGGCTTGTGTACGTATATGCCCCCAAGTTTTGTTGATAGCTTCGGTGTCGACAAAATTGTGAGTTCAAGCCGTTCGCGCATCCTGGCCATCCTTATCGGTCAATCATGAGCCGATCGTAGGGCACTTGGCAAAAATGTTGTATAAAATGTCTAAAGGCGATGCCTCATAAACGTAAGACATCGGCTGTCGTAAATCGGCTGGAATAACCATAGCCGAATCAAGAGTTGATCCATACGCTCGGGTAGTATTTCTTCAAATACTTTCCATTGAGAGCCCTTCCGAATACCTCTCCGTCCAGTCCTTTTAGCATGTAAGCTCCTTTAGAGACGCATTTGTGGATCTTGAAAGGCCCTTCTGTGACATCCTAAAAATCGGAGAATCAAAATCGGAACGTAAAAATCGGAACTTTCAAAACCGTGGCCTATTGCTTCTTCTCGGGTTTGTCGCTTCTTATTTGCCGCTCGGTTGCATAAATTGTTACGTGATCAATTCCCTTTTCGGAGTTTTTGGAGGTTTCGGAGTTGTCAAAACGGTGATGCGAAAGCCGCATCACGATTTTAAAAAGGAATCGGAAAAGTGTGGATTTGTGAAAACGCATTTCGAGTAATATAAAATAAAAATTTTGGTTGGGAGAAGATAAATTAAAACACAAAATAAATAATAAAATTCTCGGGAGGCGTACTCGAAATTTGGGAAATTTTTGAAAATAAAATGGGTGAATTATGAAAATTTGGAAAAAGAAATTTAAATAAATATGAAAAATAATTATGGAAAATAAAAGTCAAGAAAAAGTTTAAAATATAATGCTAAAAATTATTTTTGGGATATTAGGATTTATTTTGGAATTTTTAGAAGGAAAGAAAATAGAAAATGAGAAAAGAAAATGGAAAATCGGGAAAAAGTGAAAGTTCACCGTTCATTAGCCGCCAAGTGTTCGACGCCGTCCGGCCCCGCGCGCCGCCACGCCAGCGCCGCGCGGCTCGCGGCGCGGCAGCCTACACCGCGCGTGCCACGCGCCGCGCGCGCCGCCGCCGCGCGACCCGCACCGCTCGCGCCGCCGCGCGCGCCGCCCGCCCCGCGCGCGCGCTTGCGCCACGCGGCCCGCCGCCGCGCCGCACTCCGCAGCCGTGCGCCCGTCACGCCCCTGCCCGCGCTTGCGCCATCGCGCCCGCGCGCCGACCCGCGCCGGACCCCCCCGCGCTCGCGCGCGCGGCCACCGACCCGCGCGGACCCCGCGCCCGCGCCGCGCCCCTTCCGCCACGTCGCAAGCGCCCGAGCCGCCGACCCCTGCGCCGCCGCGTGGCATCCGAGCTTGCACCGGCCCCCCTTCTCTCCATTGCCTCTCCCCGGCCGTGCCTATAAAAGGCCGGCGTCCCCCGCCCTTTCCCGCACCGCCGCCGCCTCTCCCTCTTTTCCCCGAGCGCCAACGCCGTCGCGCCGTGCGCCAAAGTCAGCCGTGCCCCACCGTGCCTCCCCGAGGGCCGCCATCGCCGGTAAGCCCCGCCGCCCCCTTTTCCCTTGTGCGCTAGCGCCGCCGCCGCCTCGTTTTTGGCCGAGCCCGCCGAACACCTTTCGGCGAATGAAGCAGTGCGCGAGTGAATAGAAAAAAAAAAAAGAAAAATAGGGAAAAATTAGGAAAAATTTTGGAAAATTTGGAAAAATATTTTGGGATGATTTGAGTAAAATTTTGGGGAAAAATAAATTATTTTCTCGCATGTTTTCTCGGTGCAAAGTTTGAAAAATCGGAATCGGGCGTTTTCCGAAATTTCCATTCGCATCGTTTTTCAATCCGATTCCGTTTAATTCTTTCCCGCCATCGAAATAGGTTTCGCTTTTGTACCCAAACCCTCAAATTTCGAGCATGAATTTTCTTCGCTGATATTTTCAAACGTAACTCCCAAATTTAATTGCGATCGCCGACTTTGCGAAAACCCTAAGTCATCGCTCGATTCCAAAACCCGGATTTTCCCGCAACCCTTGTCCTAACTCGAGTAGAATTTTCGGCAAAACTTTTGGAGTTGTTTTCATGGCTTTTGTGGTTCTTTTCGATCTCTCGGTGTTTTGTTGAATTCTAACTGAATTCAATTGATCTTCGCACGTATGGGTAGCGTCCGAAGAAACCGGCATCGACACCGCCGAAGATCCCACCCCTCAAGTGTGCGAGCAAGGCAAGTCTTCACACCCTTTGAACATATTGATCCCCTTTGCGAAATGATGTTATTTTAAACTCTAAACATGCATGCTTTACCGGATTGCCTATACTTGTTATGCCATACCTTGCTATTGTTTACCTTTAGAATTACTCCTTGTAACTCGCGATGTGATACAAATAACCGAAGCATAACTTCGGTAAACCGCTAGCCCTGCTAAACTTAGACCATGCATACTCATGACTTTATGAAAAAGCTTTGTGCTTGGGCAACTACCTTAGGGAGGTAGTTGAGCTTCGGCATGTGGAGACATGAGCGCCACATGGCCCCGATGAACTAAGTTTGATGAAAATTGAAAGTACTATACAAATGTTTTAGACTGGGCGGCCGGATGATTTGGGTGGATTCCGGAAAAGGCAAGTGCCGACCCTGGTCAATTAAGGACCGAGCCATGAGATAGCCGGAAACGAGCCGCACAACCGTACTTCTCGAATGGGTATAGACCTAGCCGACTAGGTAGCCGAGCGGAGGCGTATCCTTGCATAGATGGTTCTCTATGACGTGGTTATGGGATGAGAATGAGGCTGCGGCCTTTGTTATAAATGGTGAAATTAAACTACTGTTAATTAAACTTAAAGATTGGAAATGTCTTCCCTTACCCGGTGCGCGTAACTCCTCTCACCGCTAGAAAAGGACGGCTAGAGTGCATGAGGGCATAAGTTCATGGAGCGGGTGCGCCAAAGTGAGGTTATCGAAAGGCTTTGCCGTGACCGTCTCATGTGTTGAGGCGTAGGCTCATTTGTTGGGCTGTCGCGGAGTACGGGTAAAGTGTACATCCACCGCAGTGTGAATGAATCAATCTATTCGAATAGCCGTGCTCGCGGATATTGAGCATCGTGACAAGACTTTCGCTTGGCTAGATTTTAAACTTAAAACTGCTGGGATGGGTTTGCATGATGATTTTGTTCGCGTGGATCAACTTCTCGAGAATGCGAGAAGGGGTGGACTCCCCAGAAAATCATGACGAACCGGAGACGGAAGCCATCCTTGGAATCACGATGGATGGTAGACGAACCGTCGCCGGATTAATGAACCATGAAATTAAAACTTGATTTTGGCTAGTCGGTAGGCTTGAGAAAAGAATTGAAAACGGCTTTACGCAAAAATAACCCTAGCCGTGTTCTTTGAATATCCCTATCATATGCATCAATTTCGTGTTGACTTGCCGAGTACGGTTGGTACTCACCCTTGCTATACGCACAAACCTCCACTGATGGAAATGAAGAGCCGAAGACCCCTACGCGTACTACGCGGAGGGCGAAGGAACCGACGGCGCATATTAGACCTTAGTCCCGGTCGTTGCTCGTGGCAATGGACAAGCCCGCCTCTTTCCGCTGCCTTATCTAAACTCGTTTTTATGTTGTATTCGGACCATAAGGTCCTGTGGAATGAACAATGCCTTCGGGCCTATTTATGTAATAATGGTATTGTAAGACTATTCGTGCATGTGCACTTGATTATCCAAGATCGCATTCGTGGGTACCAACTACTTGATCCAGGGAATGGTACTATGAACACGAAAGATTCCCGACTCAAAATCGGGGTCCACAGAGCTGGTATCGAGCCATGCGACCGTAGGCTAAGACCAAATGGCGCCCTACCCCTAACTAGATGGCTAAAGGGAAATATCCCTACAAGAGGAACAGTTTTAAACTATTATTTCCGAAAATGCAAATATATCTTTTCTACATCCGTATTTCTTTATACCAAATGATTATGATAGCTCCCTCTCGCTAACCCTAAATTGCCCGTAAAGCGAGATGTCAAACCACGACGGAACCGGGAAGTCACTAACCCGCGAGACGAGGGGTTCGTGGTACAACTTCGCCTCTACTATGGTGCTTGAGATACCCGGAACCGCCCACTTATCACACCAAGAGACATGGCTCCGAGATGTATCCACTGGGAGGCGGCCGTGTCCATAGAAGCCCGCATGGGGAGTGAGACATCCTACGCTTCCACACTCGCTACCACCGGACCTAGCGAGCGGCTATTCGGGATGCCGCTCGCGAGGCCTTCCTTCGCCTTAATGCGGAACACCGTGCCGAACTCACAATGACAGAGTTCGTGCATCACCCTTACCGCGAAGAGGGCAACCCGGTGCGTACCGTGGAGGCTACCCCCGCTGCTACAACCCGATGGTCACGCGTTTATCGCGTTGGGCGAGAGACGCAGACGATCGTTACGAGGAGGCCCCGCTCGAGATCAACGATCGCAGCCACGCTCAATGATCCGGTCGCCACCACCAAGGCCGTGGAGACCGAGATAAGCATCTGCGGACACATGCGCAGCCAATGGTGCTCAGTATGAGCAACTCTCGGACCGCTACATGGCCCGAGGGGAGGCTCTAGTAGAGCTGGAAGAGCAGCTCAGAAAAGCAAGCAGCAGATCAACCCTAGAGGAAATGCACACTCATCCCGTCTACGCCGCAGTACTTCCACCGAGCCCGTACCATCACATCCCGCCCCGTGCCCGACCACTATTACCATATAACTCCAGCAAGCTTTGATACTTTTCAAGCTATGATGGAGCAAGCTTTCATGTTGAGCACGAGCCTCGCACCATACCCGGTCGACCCCACTGCGCCACCCCGAGCTCCGTACCGCACCTCCGAGCCGGATCGGAGAGGGTAACCCCATCCAGATCCACACCGACACGGAGTCCGAGGCGGAGCCCATGGAGATCAAATGGGAGCCTAGCGACACCGACTCAATGGAGGAGGAAGTTCCCCTCGTCGCTTGACTCACACGGGAGGCCCTCACCCGCCGATCGCTCGCAAGAGTACGCGGCCACCGAGTCGAAAGATTCGGCGTGACTCCGAGGCCGCCACCTCCGAGCCGTGGGGACTTCGGTTTGCTTCAGCGGCGACCACCCGCTTCCGGCGCCCGGCTCTTGCGGGTGGTTGGATGACTAGGCGGAAGGACCTTCCCGACCGCAAGCACTTCCTATTTACCCTTAATTAGTTGATCTAGCTGAACGATATAATTATTATTGCTATCTCGGCATGGAGGACTGTGTGTATACACCATGTACCCCTTATGTAATATGATGAACCCGGGCATCGCCTTGCGATGTCTTAATTCGTATGCTATTTATTGTTTCACCTTGCCCGTTGAGTGAAGATCATTCGAAGGAACTTGAAGAAAAATTTCCCGTGAACCATAACCTAAACTAGATCGCTCTCTTAATTCATCTCTCTTCTTCGATGGCACATCGTCGCAGAGCCGCGGCAACCAACGAAAACCCGCCGGAACCCAACCCTCCACCCGGCGGAGGTCATGGCTATGCACCGGCCTACTCCAAGCGATCGCCAATAATCAAGGAGGTCGAGGAGGATCGAGTCCGGGGAATTCATGAGAGCTAAGCCGCCCACTTTTTCCACGGCCGAAGAACCTATGGACGCCGAAGATTGGCTAAGAGTGATAGAAAAGAAGCTAACCCTCGTCGAGTCCGAGAAGCCGATAGAGTGGTCTTCGCTACTAACCGCCTGGAGGGTCCCGCGAGTGACTCGGTGGGACACCTACAAGGAGACACGAGCCGAAGACGCCGGCGAGCCAACATGGGAGGAATTCACGGCTGCTCCGTGAGAATTTCGTGCCACTGCAGTAATGAGGATGAAGAAGAACGAGTTCCGCAGATCGCGTCAAGGGAACACCTCGACAGAGTATCCGAACAGATTTACCCAGCTTGCCCGTTACGCCACCGCGACCGGCGACGAAGAAGAAAAGATAGACAAATTCATTGAGGGACTAAATGACGAACCGAGGGGACCAATGATCGGGCAGATCACACCAGCTTCCAAAGCCTCATCAACAAGGTCGTCCGACTTGAGCATGACCAAAAGGTGGTGGACAATAACCGCAAAGGAGGCTCGCTATGGCTCGCCCATTTCGTGGAACGCCACAACGCCCCAAGGGAGCCACCCCGTCCGGATGGAAGCCAAACGTCCCGGCAACGGACGTCCTCTCGCTTCCGACCATGTCAACCGGCCGCCTACACCACGCCTTCGTACACCCACACCAACCCTAGCCGCTCCAGAAGAAGGAATGTGAGTCGTTTCAACTGCGGAGAATTCGGGCATTACTCCAATAGCTGCCCAAAACCACGCAACACCCCCGTGCGCACCGGCGCCAATGCCACACCGGTCCGAGGAACCCCCCCCCGCGGCAGACGAGGTCCGCTCAGACCCCGCTACCCAACGAGGCCGCCACCGGGTTTCGACGTGGCCAGTGAATCATGTAGCGGAAGAAGCACAGGAGGACCGGAGCGTATTGATGGGTATGTTCTCTATCAACTCTACACCGCTTAAAGTTTTATTCGATTCGGAGCCTCGCATTCATTCATATCTTCCCAAGTAAGCAAACAACACCACCTACACCAAGTAGCACTTAAGAGGCCTATGTTGGTACACTCGCCTGGGGAGACATAACCGTACCCCATGCCTCGCATTAACGTGCCCATACGGATTAGAGACGTGGTGTTTCTCTCAAACCTTATGGTGTTATCGCCCCAAACCATAGATGTCATACTCGGAATGGATTGGTTGACCAAAAATAATGGAATTATAGACTGCAGCGAAGGGAAGTCACGGTATCCACCCCGTGGGGATCACCGATGAGCATAACTATGGATCAAAACCCAAGGCTGTGTGAACAAGCTGCGGAGTGTTCACCATGCTACCTCTAGGTGGAATGCCGTAGTACAAGAATACCCGGATGTGTTTCCCGAGGAATTACCCGAATGCCCCGGATCGCGACGTAGAGTTCATCATCGACTTAATGCCCGGTACGCCCCCATATCCAAGAGGCCCTATCGAATGCCGCCAACGAGTTGGAGGAACTCAAGAAACAAATAAAGGAACTACAAGAGAAGGGATTCGTTCGCCCCAGCTCTTCTCCCCGGGAGCTCCGACTCTTCGTCAAGAAGAAGGATGGGAGCATGAGAATGTGTGTGGACTACCGATCGCGAACGAAGTCACTATCAAGAACAAGTACCCGCTGCCCGGATCGATGACCTATTCGATCAACTTAAGGGTGCGCAGTGTTCTCCAAGATTGATCTACGGTCGGATATCATCAATTGAGAATTAGAGCCGGAGATATTCCTAAGACGGCATTCTCTACACGATACGGCTTATACGAGTTCACAGTGATGTCCTTTGGATTGACCAATGCCCCTGCGTACTTTATGAACCTAATGAACAAGGTGTTCATGGAGTACCTGGACAAATTCGTAGTGGTGTTCATCGACGATATACTTATCTACTCCAAGAACGATGAGGAACACGCGGAGCATCTACGACTAGTACCGGAAAAGCTACGAGAGCACCAACCGTATGCAAAGTTCAGCAAATGCGAGTTCGGCTCAAGGAAGTCGCTTTTCTTGGCCACGTGGTTTCAGCCGAGGAGTAGCAGAGACCCCGCCAAGGTCGAAGCCGTTATGGAATGGAAGGCACCCAAGTCGGTAACGGAAGTTCGGAGTTTCTTGGGCTTGGCCGGTTATTACCGACGGTTTATCGAAGGGTTTTCCACCGTAGCCCGACCTATGACTCAACTCCCGAAGAAGGAAAAGAAGTTTGAATGGAATGAAAAGTGCCAAAAGCCTTCGACCAATTAAAAGAAAAGTTAACCACCGCTCCAATCTTGACCTTACCCGACAACCGAAGGACTTCGTGATGTACCGTGATGCATCCCGGCAAGGATTGGGAGGAGTGTTGATGCAGGATGGAAAGGTCGTAGCGTATGCCTCACGACAGTTACGACCCCACGAAGAGAATTACCCCACACATGACCTGGAATTAGCCGCAGTGGTACACGCATTGAAGATCCGGAGACACTATCGATCGGAAACCACCGTGATGTGTATACCGATCACAAGAGCTTGAAATATTTCTTTACTCGCCTGATCTCAACCTACGACGAGGCGATGGTTGGAGTTGATCAAGGATTACGATCTAGGAATCCATTACCATCCCGGCAAGGCAAATGTAGTGGCCGATGCGCCGAGCCGCAAAGCCCAATGCAACCACATGGAATTGGGAGGTGTGGCTAATGAGCTCCAGGAAGAAATGGCTCGGCTCAATCGCACCCGATTCCTCACGGAGAAGTGAACTCACCGGAAATCCAGCCCCTACCGAGAACTCAAATAGAGGAAGCCCAAAGAGGGAATGAGGAAATCCAGGAAATTAAGGAACGTATGGCGCGGACGCGCTCAGAGTTTTCGTAGATGACAAGGGAATCTTGTGGTACAAGAAGAGAATCGTGTGCCCGAACGAGGCGGTTTGAGGGGATTGATCTTAAAGGAAGCCCACGAATCGGCATATTCGTTACATCCCGGAAGCACGAAAATGTACCAGGATTTAAAAGGAGAATACCGGTGGCCTAATATGAAGAGGGATGTAGCCGAATACGTAGCCGTGTGCGATGTGTGCCAAAGGGTGAAAGCCGAACATCAACGCCCACGGCTTGCTGCAGCCACTCAAGATTCCGAATGGAAATGGGACGAGATAGGCATGGATTTCATAGTAGGATTACCCAAGACTGCGATCGGTTACGATTCCATTTGGGTAATAGTAGATCGGCTCACCAAGACTCGCGATTTATTCCGTGAAAACCAACTACAACAAAGTGCCAAGCTAGCGGAATTATATATGAGTAGGATTGTGTGTCTCCACGGTGTACCAAAAAGGATTATATCGGATCGTGGTACCCAATTCACATCTCATTTTTGGAGCAAGGTCCACGAGGCACTCGCGCTCACCTTGCCTTTAGTACCGCTTATCACCCGCGATCGACGGCGGGGAGAGGACGAATCAAGTGCTAGAAGACATGCCGAGAGCTTGTGCGTTGGATTTCACCAAGGATTGGGAGAAATGTTTGCCGTACGCCGAGTTCTCCTACAACAACAGCTACCAAGCCGCTTGAAGATGTCGCCAAACGAAGCTTTATTTGGTCGCCGATGTCGAACCCCATTAATGTGGTCGAGACCGGTGAACGAACCATATTCGGGCCCGACATAATTAAGGAGGCAGAGGAAAAGGTTCGCCGATCCGGGACCGACTACAAGCGGCTCAATCACGACAAAAGAGCTACGCGGACACCGTCGAAGAGAATTGGAATTTAAAGAAGGTGACTACGTGTATCTAAAAGTCTCACCACTACGGGAACTCGAGATTCAAAGTCAAGGGGAAACTCGCACCACGATACGTGGGCCCATTCTTGATAAGCGCTAGGAGAGGAGAAGTGGCTTACCAATTGAACCGCCCGAGAATCTCTCCGATGTCCACCCAAGTGTTCCACGTATCGCAGCTGAAGAAATGTTTGCGGGTACCGAAGAGCAAGCTCCTTTAGAAGCCATCCATGTCCACAAGTGATCTTACCTACCCGAACATCCAATCAAGATACTAGACGAGGCGGAAAAGAAGACACGGACCAAGTCATGGCGCATGTACAAGGTACAATGGAGCAATCACACGGAAGAAGAGGCTACCCTGGGAAAGCGAAGAGTTCCCGAGGACGAATACCCACACCTACTCAAGACGGTAAGAAATCTCGGGACGAGATTTATTGTTAGGGGGTAGGTTTGTGACATCCTAAAAATCGGAGAATCAAAATCGGAACGTAAAATCGGAACTTTCAAAACCGTGGCCTATTGCTTCTTCTCGGGTTTGTCGCTTCTTATTTGCCGCTCGTTGCATAAATTGTTACGTGATCAATTCCCTTTTCGGAGTTTTTGGAGGTTTCGGAGTTGTCAAAACGGTGATGCGAAAGCCGCATCACGATTTTAAAAAGGAATCCGGAAAAGTGTGGATTTGTGAAAACACATTTCGAGTAATATAAAATAAAAATTTTGGTTGGGAGAAGATAAATTAAAACACAAAATAAATAATAAAATTCTCGGAGGCGTACTCGAAATTTGGGAAATTTTTGAAAATAAAATGGGTGAATTATGAAAATTTGGAAAAAGAAATTTAAATAAATATGAAAAATAATTATGGAAAATAAAAGTCAAGAAAAAGTTTAAAATATAATGCTAAAAATTATTTTTGGGATATTAGGATTTATTTTGGAATTTTTAGAAGGAAAGAAAATAGAAAATGAGAAAAGAAAATGGAAAATCGGGAAAAAGTGAAAGTTCACTGTTCATTAGCCGCCAAGTGTTCGACGCCGCCCGCCGCGCGCGCGCGCCGCGCCGCGCCGCGCCGCTCGCGCGCGCGACGGCCCTACACCGCGCGTGCCACGCGCGCGCGCGCGCGCCGCCGCGCCGACCCGCACCGCCGCGCCCGCCGCGCGCGCCCGCCCGCGCGCGCGCGCGCGCGCTGCGCCACGCGGCCCGCCGCCGCGCCTCGCACTCCGCAGCCGTGCGCCCATACGCCCTGCCCGCGCCTTGCGCCATCGCGCGCGCCGCCGACCCGCGCGGACCCCGCCGCGCTCGCGCCGCGCGTCACCGACCGCGCGGACCCCCCGCCCGCGCGCGTCCCTTCCGCCACGTCGCAAGCGCCCGAGCCGGCCGACCCTTGCGCCGCCGCGTGGCATCCGAGCTTGCACCGGCCCCCCTTCTCTCCATTGCCTCTCCCGGCCGTGCCTATAAAAGGCCGGCGGCCCCCGCCCCTTTCCCGCACCGCCGCCGCCTCTCCCTCTTTTCCCGAGCGCCAACGCCGTCGCCGCCGTGCGCCAAAGTCAGCCGTGCCCCACCGTGCCTCCCCGAGGGCCGCCATCGCCGGTAAGCCCCGCCGCCGCCCCCTTTTCCCTTGTGCGCTAGCGCCGCCGCCGCCCTTTTTGGCCGAGCCCGGTCGAACACCTTTCGGCGAATGAACAAGCGCAGTGAATAGAAAAAAAAAAAAAAAAAAAAATAGGGAAAAATTAGGAAAAATTTTGGAAAATTTGGAAAAATATTTTGGGATGATTTGAGTAAAATTTTGGGGAAAAATAAATTATTTTCTCGCATGTTTTCTCGGTGCAAAGTTTGAAAAATCGGAATCGGGCGTTTTCCGAAATTTCCATTCGCATCGTTTTTCAATCAGATTCCGTTTAATTCTTTCCCGCCATCGAAATAGGTTTCGCTTTTGTACCCAAACCCTCAAATTTCGAGCATGAATTTTCTTCGCTGATATTTTCAAACGTAACTCCCAAATTTAATTGCGATCGCCGACTTTGCGAAAACCCTAAGTCATCGGCTCGATTCCAAAAACCCGGATTTTCCCGCAACCCTTGTCCTAACTCGAGTAGAATTTTCGGCAAAACTTTTGGAGTTGTTTTCATGGCTTTTGTGGTTCTTTTCGATCTCTCGGTGTTTTGTTGAATTCTAACTGAATTCAATTGATCTTCGCACGTATGGGTAGCGTCCGAAGAAACCGGCATCGACACCGCCGAAGATCCCACCCTCAAGTGTGCGAGCAAGGCAAGTCTTCACACCCTTTGAACATATTGATCCCCTTTGCGAAATGATGTTATTTTAAACTCTAAACATGCATGCTTTACCGGATTGCCTATACTTGTTATGCCATACCTTGCTATTGTTTACCTTTAGAATTACTCCTTGTAACTCGCGATGTGATACAAATAACCGAAGCATAACTTCGGTAAACCGCTTAGCCCCGCTAAACTTAGACCATGCATACTCATGACTTTATGAAAAAGCTTTGTGCTTGGGCAACTACCTTGGGAGGTAGTTGAGCTTCGGCATGTGGAGACATGAGCGCCACATGGCCCCGATGAACTAAGTTTGATGAAAATTGAAAGTACTATACAAATGTTTTAGACTGGGCGGCCGGATGATTTGGGTGGATTCCGGAAAAGGCAAGTGCCGACCCTGGTCAATTAAGGACCGAGCCATGAGATAGCCGGAAACGAGCCGCACAACCGTATTTCGAATGGGTATAGACCTAGCCGACTAGGTAGCCGAGCGGAGGCAGTATCCTTGCATAGATGGTTCTCTATGACGTGGTTATGGGATGAGAATGAGGCTACGGCCTTTGTTATAAATGGTGAAATTAAACTACCGTTAATTAAACTTAAAGATTGGAAATGTCTTCCCTTACCCCGGTGCGCCGTAACTCCTCTCACCGCTAGAAAAGGACGGCTAGAGTGCATGAGGGCATAAGTTCATGGAGCGGGTACGCCAAAGTGAGGTTATCGAAAGGCTTTGCCGTGACCGTCTCATGTGTTGAGGCGTAGGCTCATTTGTTGGGCTGTCGCGGAGTACGGGTAAAGTGTACATCCACCGCAGTGTGAATGAATCAATCTATTCGAATAGCCGTGCTCGCGGATATTGAGCATCGTGACAAGACTTTCGCTTGGCTAGATTTTAAACTTAAAACTGCTGGGATGGGTTTGCATGATGATTTTGTTCGGTGGATCAACTTCTCGAGAATGCGAGAAGGGGTGGACTCCCCGAAAATCATGACGAACCGGAGACGGAAGCCATCCTTGGAATCACGATGGATGGTAGACGAACCGTCGCCGGATTAATGAACCATGAAATTAAAACTTGATTTTGGCTAGTCGGTAGGCTTGAGAAAAGAATTGAAAACGGCTTTACGCAAAAATAACCCTAGCCGTGTTCTTTGAATATCCCTATCATATGCATCAATTCTCGTGTTGACTTGCCGAGTACGGTTGGTACTCACCCTTGCTATACGCACAAACCTCCGTGATGGAAATGAAGAGCGAAGACCCCTACGCGTACTACGCGGAGGGCGAAGGAACCGACGGCGCATATTAGACCTTAGTCCCGGTCGTTGCTCGTGGCAATGGACAAGCCGCCGCCTCTTTCCGCCGCCTTATCTAAACTCGTTTTTATGTTGTATTCGGACCATAAGGTCCTGTGGAATGAACAATGCCTTCGGGCCTATTTATGTAATAATGGTATTGTAAGACTATTCGTGCATGTGCACTTGATTATCCAGTACTGCATTCGTGGGTACCAACTACTTGATCCAGGGAATGGTACTATGAACACGAAAGATTCCCGACTCAAAATCGGGGGTCCACACTTCCCAATTTGGTAACCACTTGCCGAACTTGTTGTCTCTAGATCCGATCGGCCGTATAAGTTTCCAAACGAGCTCGCCTTCCTCAAAAGATTTGGGCACCACTTTTTTATTATAATGCATGGCTACTCGTTCTTTATCTTTTGTGACTTTTTCCAAGGCCCTCATCCTGGATAAAACTAAATCTTCCGATTCGTCTGCCATCAGGTGATAATAATCGTCGGCTGTGAGTTGATCCTGTAACTGGATGTGCCTTGAGCCGACGACACTTTCCCATGGCAGCACCGCCTCATGTCCATAGACCAGCTTGTATGGAGGGACTTGGATTGACCGTGGCATGCCATCCGATACGCCCAAAGTGACTCGGCTAACCGGCTGTGCCATTGTTTAGGATACTCAGAAATGTTTCTTTTAATAAGCTTGATCAAGCTTTTGTTTGAGGCCTCGGCTTGCCCGTTGGCTTGTGCGTAGTACGGCGAAGAATTAAGTAGTTTGACCCCCATGCCGTCGGCAAACTGAACAAATTCATCCGATACAAAGATAGATCCCTGGTCCGTTGTTATTGTTTGTGGAACACCAAATCGGTAAATGATGTGTTCTTTGACAAACTCGATTGCGTCCTTAGAATCCACTTTTCTGAGGGGAATCGCCTCCACCCATTTTCTGAAATAGTCCGTTGCCACCAGGATAAACTTATGCCCTTTGCTTGAGGGTGGATTGATCTGGCCGATCATATCAATGCCCCATCCTCTGAATGGCCACGGCTTGATGATCGGGTTCATAGCCGATGCTGGTGCTCGTTGTATGGCGCCAAACTTCTGGAAATCCTGGCACCCCTTATAATATCTGAAACAATCCTCCAGCATCATCGGTCAGAAATACCCTGCTTGGCGGAGTAGCCACTTCATTTTGTGGGCCGATTGGTGCATGCCACAGATTCCTTCATGTACTTTCCCTATGGCCACTGTAGCTTGATCGGCTCCCAAACACTTGAGCAGCACGCCGTCAATCGGTCGATAGTACAGGTCTTCATCGAGCAACACGTATCGTAATGCCCTGTATCGTAGTTTCCTGGTGGCCGATTGAGAGGGGTTTTTGAGATATTTGTAAACTTCAAACCTCCAATCATCGGTCGTAATGGCGGCCACGTCTATGTCTACTTCTTTCAGCATCGGCCGATAGCCTGATGCTCCTTGAGCCAAGTCATTGGCCTCTGTGTTCTGTTCTCTGGGGATATGCTTCAAAGTGACTAGCCGAAAACCATCCATTAATTCCCGGCATTGCCAATAATAGACCATTGGCACGTCGTTTTTGCATTCATATTCTCCTGATAATTGGCTGATGACCAACAACGAGTCTCTCATTATTTCGACGGCGTCGGCTTCAACTTCCTTGAGTAGATGCAATCCTTTGAGGACGGCTTCGTATTCGGCTTGGTTGTTTATAGCGTGGGGGTTGATGGCAAAAGCAAACTCGAAGCTTGCCTCCTTGGGCGAAATAATGACCAAGCCGATGCCACAGCCGTTGGTGCAAACTAAGCCATCGAACGTTAAAGTCCAAGGCATGATTTCCATTGAGCCGATTGAGTCGTTCCTGTGCTCCATAATGAAGTCGGCTATAGATTGTCCTTTGACTGCCCTTGGTGCCTGATACCTCAGATCGAACTCTGTTAGTGCGAAGATCCACTTCCCTATTCTTCCTTTGAGTACTGGAGCCGATAGCATATACTTAACTACATCGGCCTTGCAAATTACTGTGCACTCGTCGGACAGCAGATAGTGCCTTAACTTCGTACATGAAAAATAGAGGCATAGGCATAACTTCTCCACAGGTGAATACCTTGTCTCTGCGTCTAGCAACCATCGACTGAGATAGAAAATGGCTTTTTCTTTGCTGTCGACTTCTTGGATTAGGACTGAGCCGATTGATTTGTCGTCGGCTGATAAGTATAGCTTGAACGGTATCCCCTTTTGTGGAGGCATTAAAACTGGAGGGGAGCTTAGATAATCTTTTATGTTGTCTAAAGCCTTTTGCTGCTCTGCCCCCCATGTGAACGCCTGATCGGCCTTCAGCCGAAGTAGTGGTGTGAATGGCTCTATCAATTCTGAGAGGTTGGCTATGAACCGTCTGATGAAGTTTATCTTGCTGATCAATGACTGGAGTTGCTTTTTATCTTTCAGAGGCTGGATTGTCTTGATAGCATTTATGCTCCTTGGTGTAACTTCAATCCCTCTTTCATGGACAAGAAATCCCAAGAATTGCCCGGCCGATACGCCGAACACGCACTTAAGCGGATTTATCTTCAAACCGTATTTCCTCGTTCGTTCTAACACTTGTCTCAGATCAGCAATGTGGCCTTCTATCTCCCTAGACTTGACAACCACGTCGTCAATGTATATCTCTACCAGTGAGCAGATCATATCGTGAAAGATGTAATTCATGGCTCGTTGATATGTTGCCCCAGCATTCTTCAAGCCGAACGTCATTACTACCCATTCGTACAGGCCGATTGCGCCGGGACACCGAAACGTGGTCTTGTGGATGTCCTCGTCGGCCATGAATATTTGGTTATATCCTGCATTGTCGTCCATGAAACTAATAACTTTATGACCGGAAGAAGCATCGACGAGCATATCGGCTATTGGCATCGGGTATTCGTCTTTAGGGGTTGCCTTGTTAAGATCCCTGAAGTCGATGCACACCCTAAGTTTGTCGTTTTTCTTCAATACTGGGACGATGTTCGAGACCCACTCGGCGTATCGGCAAGGCCGAATGAATCCTGCGTCGTATAGCCGAGTAATTTTATCTTTAATTGCATCGTACATATCGGCCTTAAACCTCCTGGGAGGTTGTTTGAACGGCCGATAGCCTGCCTTAATCGGCAGATGATGGACCACTATCGATCAATTGAGACAGGGCATCTCGAAGTACTCCCAAGCAAAAGAATCTTTATATTCTTTTAATAATTCAATAAGCTGGGATCTGTAATGAGGAGACATATTTTTGCTAATGTACGCCGGCCTCGGCTTATCACCAGAGCCGATGTCGATTTCCTCTAACTCGTCGGCCGACGTAAAACCTTGCCCTAACTTGCCATCGTCTTCATCCGCGGTGGCTACGCCGAGAACGCTCGAGCCCTCCACCATGTCTTGTTCAAAGCAAGCAATCGCGGCTCATCATTTTCAATCGGTGTATTGTGGAATTGGAAACATTCGAGAATCGGCTTGCTAGATTTTCCCGGATAAACAATCGATGCCCTTGATTTCCCAAAGTAGCAAATCGGCACTGACAACACTAACTGACCTGTCGGCTGGTACGATCTCGATCTTCTCGCCGTCCCATTGGATCAGGCTCGATGCATTGTAGAAGGGACGCAGCAGCTTGGCGTGTATCCACCCATTCCGAGCAAGCAGTCGTAAGACCCCTTCCCATCGATGACAAAGAATGTTGTGGGCACGGTCTTGTTGCCGATGGTCGGCTCAATGTTGAGGACACCCTTGGTTTCCGATGGGTTGCCGCCAAGTCCTTGAGCACCATGTTGGTCTTTATCAGACCTTTGGCTCCCTTGCCTAATTTTCTGAATGTCGCGTAAGGCATGAGGTTGACTACAGCTCTCCCATCGACTAGCATTTTGGAAATCGGCTTGCCGTTGACGAATCCATTAACGTACAACGGTTTTAAGTGCTGATTTTCGGTTCCTTCGAGTTTGTCGAAGATAGCCTGATCTGGTGAGATTGCTAGTTTCGCCAGGTCATCTTCGACGGTGTCTGCATCGGCTTCAGGAGCGCCGAATTCGGCTGGCAACACGAATACCATGTTAACCGATGCAGAAATTTTGCCTTTCCCTTTGGCTGTCCTCCTGGCTTGATCAGCTGGCCTTTCCTCGGCTTGTTTTTCGTCGGCTATGGCAGCTTTCTTTTTGGGTACCCATCGCCTCTTGATTTTTCCCAGCCGACGGCGTCGCTCGTGGATCATTTGCCGCACTTCGTCCTCTCTCCCTTCACGCTTAAGCCGTTGAACCCTTCTTTTCTACGTCATTGTGAAGAGATCGGATGGGCACCATTGGGGATTGGCCGACTCCTCTTCGTCGGCTTCTTCATCATCACGGTTGCCCCCATCGCGGTTTTTATCGACGAAGAAGTCCTGGTGGATCGGGCCGAGCCGATCATGGACAGACCGCCGCCTTTGGTTTATCTGAACGGTTCTGGGGACGAACCGAGTTGGACTTGCAGGCGATGAGCTCCTGTGTCCGTCGTCGCGGCGATCGTTACATGTCGGGCAATCATCCAGCGTTGGTAGTCTCATGCCGGATTCCCAGCAGTACCTGAAAAAATCGCAGTGCCAATGCGGATCGGCATTGTCGTGGTTTACCTCGTATCGTCGGCTTTGGGCGTTGGGCTCGTGCCGATGAGGTGCTTCATCATAAGCTTCTTCCTGCCAAGATCGGTACTGATGACGGTACCGGCTACGTTCTTGGATCGGCCGTCGGTCGACCGATCTGACGACTGGGCGCACCATGTTAATTGGCGCGGCGTGACATCCAATTTGGTCGCTTTCTGCCTTGGCCCCGATCGATGTATTAACTAAGCCGTGCGCCATTCTGTTCTGTCAATCAGCTTGCTTGGGGCCGGCTTGGACCGCGTTGACCGGGAAGGGATTACCGTCTACCTTCATTGGCCGACTTGAGTCGGCGAATTTCAGCTTCCCGGCTTCGATTGCCGACTGGCTTTGCTGTCTGAAGACCTTGCAGTCATTGGTGGCGTGGGACGTGGAGTTGTGCCACTTGCAATACTTCTTTTTCTTCAATTCTTCAGCTGACGGGATCACATGGTTCTCAGGCAATTGAATTTGCTTCTCCTTGAGCAGCAAATCAAAAATCTTGTCGGCCTTGGTGATGTCAAAATCGCATCTTTCTTCTTTGGCTGTCTTCAGCAGCCATTGGCAAACGATGGCCTTTTTGTTCTTAGCCCATTCGGCTGCTGCCACTTCCACGTCATCGTCGTCGGACCCGTAGTCTGACTCGACGACGACCTGAGTTATATTCTTGACAGCCTTCCTGGTGTCTTGGAATCACTGCTCGTGGGCCGTCACCTTCTGCGCCAAGTGGGCTAAACTGTCGAAGTCTTGTGCAGAGAATCGCTCTCTGATCGGCGCGATCAAACCATGAAAAGCCAAATCAGCTAGCTGGGCGTCTGAAAGCACTAGGCTGTAGCATCGGTTCCTCATCTCCCTAAAGCGTTGGATGTATTCTTGAACCGATTCATTGTGTTTTTGTCTGATGCTGGTGAGGTCTGATAGCTTCATTTCATTGTTGCTAGAGTAGAAGTAGCTGTGGAATTGTTTTTCAAGATCGGCCCAGCTCTGAATCAAGTTGTAGGGTAATGAGGAGAACCAAGTAAAGGCCGATCCCGAAAGAGAAAGAGGGAACAAACGAACTCTCAGGGGGTCCGTAGCCGATGCTTCACCGCATTGCACCAAGAATCGGCTAACATGCTCGTAGGTTGAGACGTTGTCCTGCCCTGAGAACTTTGAAAAATCTGGGATCTTGTATCGGTTGGGCAACGGGATTCGTTCAAAGTGCTTCGGATAAGGGTACCGATACATGTTCCCTAAGTCTTTCGGTTTGAGGCCGAATTGATCGCACATGACATCTACAATTAAATTGACCCATGTCCGGTTGTCTTGCTGTATCAGCTCGTATGGGCCATACGACGCGGGTGCTTGCCGATACAGCGGTGGTGGCGTCTGAGGCCTGTAGTGATGATCTTGACGGCCTCCTTGGTACTGGTAGTGATGATCAGCGGGAGGTGGCCGAGGCGCTGGCTGTGGCGTTGGTGGTTCTGGAAACAACTGTCGGCGACCGGCGTTGCATCGTCTATCTGGATCAATCGGTTCTGAGTGCCGATTGTCATTAAACATAGCGAGTTGACCCTGGGGCAGCGGCTGTTGTCGGTTCAGTATAGTGATTGCTGGTCTTATAGCCGTTTCGCCTGGGTTTGGCTGACCGAGGACTCCTCCCGGTGGCCCCTGTTGCCCTAGCGGTGGGATCGGCCGATTCTGCGTGACCAGCGTCCTGTAACCAGGAAATTGGCCGTCTGCGAAGTACGTTGGTCCTCGTTGCAGCTGGTCGGCTATTTTGGCGTCGACCACAGTAGCAATCTTGTTATTAAGAGTGTTGACTAGGATGCTACTTTGGTTGACCAACGCGTGATGCACGGCCGAGTCAATCCAGTCTTGTAGAGAATATACAGCTGCATCATCCTGCACCTGGGTCGGCTCCTCCACTTTCTGTTTGCCTTTTGTATCACCAGAGGAGGATGCCTTGGTATCGTTCAGGCTGAACTTATATTTCTGATGCACGGCCCCGGATCTTGTTTGGGTGAAAGATTGCAAATAGTTAGCCTGGAGTTCTTCCACCATCTTCTTATATTCGGCTTGTTGCTCAGCCGATAGTTGTTCCATCTTTACAGGCACGATGTTGTCCTGCGCAATGATGGGGCTCTTGGAGTGGACCATCTTGCCGGCTGAATCTATGCGTCCGAGTCGAGCCGACAAAGAAAGTCCCACTGGGTGTGCCAAGAAGCGTGTTGACGAGAAATCTCTCTCACGCGCTGGCCTGGGAGATCTGCTTGACTCCAGTGCAGGTCCTTCTCGGCTGCCTACGCTGTGCAAGGTGTGCCAGTTGATTTGATCTGTCAATCAACAAGAAAAAACAAAGTGTGCTTTTGGTGTATCGGCTGGATAATTTTTGGGTTTTCTTGTTCATGAGAAGGGGATTGAGGTAACGCAGAGGAGTATTCATGCAATCAAGAATATTCAACCTCCAGAAGACAAGAAGCAGTTGCAATCTTTGGTCGGTAAGGTGAATTTTATCAGGAGATTTATTTCTAACTTATCTGGGAAGATGGAGCCCTTCACACCTTTACTTAGATTGAGAGTCGATCAAGAGTTTACTTGGGGGGCATAGCAACAAAAGGACTTGGATAATATTAAGGAATATTTGAGTTCCCCTCCAGTTTTGATTCCTTCACAAAAAGGAGTACCTTTCAAGTTATACTTGTCAGCCGATGAGAAATCAATCGGCTCGGTTTTGATCCAAGAATTTGAGGGTAAGGAGAGAGCACTCTTTTATTTAAGTAGAAGCCTTCTGGATGCAGAGATAAGGTATTCCCCGATGGAGAAATTGTGCTTGTGTTTATATTTCTCTTGCACAAAATTGAGGCATTATTTGTTATCCAATGAATGCACCATAATTTGCAAGGCCGATGTCGTTAAGTACATGCTATCGGCTCCGGTGTTGAAAGGGAGAGTTGGAAAGTGGATCTATGCCTTAACAGAATTTGATCTCAGATATAAATCGCCCAAAGTAGTTAAGGGGCAAGCCGTTGTCGATTTTATTGTTGAACATCATGATGACTCGATCGGCTCGATTGACATAGTGCCTTGGACATTGATTTTTGATGGATTGGTTTGTGTCATGGTTGTGGTATCGGCTTGGTCATAATATCACCTATGGGGCAAGTTTTGAATTTGCTTATACTATTAAGCCTTATGCCACAAATAATCAAGCTGAATATGAGGCAGTTCTCAAGGGATTACAACTCTTAAAGGAAGTTGAAGCCGGTGCTGTTGAAATCATGGGTGATTCTTTGTTGGTCATCAACCAGTTAGCTGGGGAATATGAGTGCAAGAATGATACATTGATGATCTACAATGAGAAGTGCCGAGAATTGATGGATAGTTTTTGGTTGGTGACTTTGAGGCATATTTCTCAAGAGCAGATGTTGAAGCTAATGATTTGGCTCAGGGGACATCGGGATACAAGCCGATGGTGAAAGATGTTGAGGTAGAAATCGCTACAATCGCAGCCGATGATTAGAGGTATGATGTATTTAATTATTTTAAGAATCCCTCTCTGTCGGCTTCAAGAAAATTGCGATATAAAGCTTTGAGATATGTTTTGTTGGATGATGACATGTATTATCGAACACTTAATGGGGTGTTGCTAAAGTGTTTGAGTGCCGATGAAGCAAACATTGTGATGAGAGAAGTACATGAAGGTATATGTGGTACTCGTCAATCGGCCCATAAGATGAAGTGGTTGCCTCGGCGAGCTGGGAATTTTTGACCAACAATGTTAGAAGATTGCTTCAGATATTATAAAGGTTGTCAAGATTGCCAGAAGTTTGGAGAAATTCAAAGAGCACCAGCATCAGCTATGAATCCTATAATCAAGCCATGGCCGTTCAGAGGTTGGGGAATTGATATGATCTGTCAGATCAATCCACCTTCAAGCAAAGGACATAAGTTTATATTGGTGGCAACTGATTATTTCACAAAGTGGGTGGAGGCCATACCATTGAAGAAGGTTGATTCGGGGACGCAATTCAGTTTGTTAAAGGGCATATTATATACCAATTTGGTGTTTCTCAAACTGTCACAACCGATCAGGGATCTATCTTTGTATCAGATGAGTATGTCCAATTTACAGAAAGCATGGGGATTAAGTTGTTGAATTCTTCACCATATTATGCACAAGCCAATGGGCAGGCAAAAGCATCTAACAAGATTTTGATTAAGTTGATTAAGAGAAAGATTTCTGAATTTCCAAAGCAGTGGCATAGTCGACTGGCTGAAGCATTACGGTCTTATCGGATGGCTTGTCATGGATCGATCCAAGTTCCTCCTTGCAAGCTAGTTTATGGGCATGAAGCTGTGTTACCATGGAAAAGTGTCATCGGCTCAAGGAGGATTAATTTACAAGATGAGTTGATAGCCGATGATTATCATAATGTCGTGGTAGATGAATCGGAAGAGTTGGTTCAATCCAGGATGTGTGCTTTGGAGAAAGTAACAAGAGATAAGGAGAGAATTGCTCATCATTATAATAAGAAAGTTATGCCGAAATCTTTTTCAGAGGGCGAGTTGGTTTGGAAATTGATTCTGCCGATTGGAACTCGTGATAATAAATTCGGCAAGTGGTTACCGAATTGGGAAGGGCCTCTTCGGATCTACAAGTCTGTTTCTAAGGGAGCTTATATGTTGCAAGGGCTTGATGGAGAAGTTTTTGGAAGAGCTCTCAATGGGAAATATTTGAAGAAATATTATCCAAGTGTTTGGATCAATTCATGATTCGACTGTGTTATGCCGATACATGGTAGTCGATGTGTTAACATCGCCTTTAGATGGCTGGTATTTGTAATATCGCCCTTAGTCAAGCCATCATTTTATCAGTGTTTGTTTGGCATTGTAAAATTAGGGGGGCATACATTCATACAACAATATGTGGACTTTAAACCAATATTCATAGAAGTTGTATCACGGAAGTTCACAAAAGTTCACAAAAGTTTCAAGCTCCTATTAAAAAATCGGTTCATCCAGATACAAGCCTGTTTACAGCCGATATGGCTCTTTGTCTAATTTGTTCTACTTCATCAATGGCTTGGGCATCAATTGCATCGATTCCTAGGATCATCTTCAGAGACTTGGTTAGATCCGACAAATGTTTAACAGATGTCTTTAACTTGGATCTTTGCTCTTCGATGGCCCTAGGGAAATCGGCAAGCTTTTGCTCTTCCGATGCTAATTCAGCATTGCACTTCTCTAGTTTGGCTAGTAGCTCTGCCTTGCGATTTTTCAGCTGATCAATGTTGGCCTGAGTGGAGCTTGGCCCAGCGATCATCTCATCAAGTTTGGTTTTGTTTGCGTTGATTGACAGCCGATTAGCTTGAATAGTGGCTTCAAGATCTCTTCTTTCTCGCCGATCAGCAATTCTTTGATTTGCCTTCTCTAGTTTGAATCAGTATCGTTCAAGAAATATCGCTTGAGAGATGATATCGGCCAGCTCTTCTGGGATTTGGTCTTGGATTTCACCAAACCTTGCTCTGATAGGCCCGCAATCAACGACCAGGGCATCCAAAGAGCTCTCTAGCCGATTTGCAATATCTAACAGTGTAGCTTTCAGATCATCTGCAAGAGAAACTAGGGCTCTGCTTGTAGTTTCTTATTCTTCATCCATGAACTGCCTTATGTCAAAAGAGAACATATCGGCTAGAACCTTAAAAAGAGAATGTTGAGATTGTTAAGTGTTGGAAAGTCAGAACAACCGATATGGAGTTTTAGAAGAAGTGCTTACAGGGATGACAGGAGCTGATTCTTCGTCTTCGACATGGTGGCTGCCCACAGTCGATGGAGTGTGTTCACTGGATTCATGATGGGCAGGTGTTGGAGAGCGAGGAGGATTAACAAAAAAAGAGACAGGTTTGGTTTAGCTTTGGTTGATCAAAAGTTAAGAAAAACTTTGAGTTCAGAGTTACCGATTGAGGTGGTGTTGGTTTCTTCTTGGTAGCCGATTTCTTTTTCTGCAAGTAAAAGAGTTTAGACAGAATTGGAATATGAATATTTATAGTAAGTAAACTCCACAAAAATACATACTGGAGGAAGACGAGTTCAACGTTTTGGAGTAATTGGAGTCTTTTGAGGGGCTGGTACATCGTCTGGCGGTGTTTGCATGGTTTTTCTTGTTTCTCTTACATCGGCAGCAGCATCATCGATGGCTTCTTTCATTTCTTCTTGATCTAAAAATTCTTCTACATCTGGGTCTAGAGTTGGCAGATCATCGGCTACAGTAGTTTTTTTTGTCTCTTTGAGGTCTTTCTCTTTGCAGCCGATTGTTTTACTCTTTTTCTCCTACCAGCTTCAGAAGGGGTTGGTTTACGAGTTTGACCATGAAGTAAGGAAGCTTTCTTGGGGGCATCATAGGCGATTATCGAAGGAGCTAATCCACCACCATTTGGAAGAATTCCTGTAGCATAACAAATAACTTCTCCACTTTGACTGGCATGAGAAGGTGAGGAGTCTGTGGTCTGCAAACAAGGAAAAAGAAGTGGTCAAATATTGAAAGATGTTTGCTCGCAATGAAGAATCTGACAAAAGGAAGAATGCTTACTTGTGGAACTAACTCTGGGTAAATAGTAGTCAAATACATTGAAGCTGATTAATGAAAAAGATGCTTCTTCCATTCTATTCACCATCGGTCAAAAGTTGCACTCCTCATTAGGGCTAACTCTATGTTATCAATGCTGCCTAGTGAAGGTCCTGGAATATTTAGCAGCCTGTCCATCATTAGGGCCGAGGTGATTTCTCCTCTGATTTGAAACTTGTCCACGAAATACAAGCCGATTGGTAGCTGACCCATTCCTAGTTGTCTAGCAGCACTTATCAGATGATAAAACTCATATGAGGCTTGAATGTTTCTACCCTGATGGATGCCGACAGGGAGTATGTAAGGGGATACGACAGTTATAAAAACTTCTCTGGTTTTTTCAAATTTTTCAGAGTTGTTTTCGTCAAATCTGAAATCGGTTGGGAGCTCAAAGTCTTTAGAATGTTCATAAGCAAACCAAATTCTCGAATCCTTTGGAAATCCCTCATAGAAGTTGCCAAACCAATTTCTGAAGAGATCAGCTGATAGCTTTGATCCAGTATATGTAGATGTTGCCTCTCCAAAGGACATGCATCGACAAGTTTTAACTTCATTGCCATCATCGTCTGTGGTCGGCTGTGTTGATGGGAAATCGGCTTCTGTTAATGCTAATCTCTTAGTAGCTTTGAGGGTGTGCAGGTTGAGCCAGGTCTGCAAGAACCACCAAGGGCCACCAGTGTCGATGGTTGAGCTTATGGCATCCGAGCTGATGCAGAGTTCAAGGTTTGGTAGAGATATCCTAACAGATACTTGCGCAAAGGAAATTGCTTCCTATCTGCTAGGGCTTCGGCCACATGTTGCCAATTGGTGGTAGGGCCACAACTCGGACCGCGGAACAAGAATTTCTCCAACCACATCAATAGAAAAGCTGCATGTTCTTTGGGGGTTACTGGACCAGTTCCCATGTTCTGAGTGATAAATCCATTCCAACCACCGATGGTCTGGGTTTTGAAATAAAATTTGTTCTTTGTATTCAAGCTAACTGGACTAGCCGATGAGGTGATATCCAAGCATGTGATCATGACTATGTCCAAAAGGGTTGGTGTCATTGGTCCTTGATTAAACAAGAAGGCGTTCAGGGTGTTGGACCAAAAATAAGTTGCGGCCGATCGCATGGGTTCATCCTTGGTCATATCGGCTACAGTCAAAGCTAAGCATTGTGCTATCCAAGCTCTTCTTAATGGGTCTGCTCACTCGCCGATATTATATTGTACCAATCCGGCCAGGTTTTGTCAGTAGATGGCCAAGATTTGAAGGTTCCAACCTGTTGACGAGAAATTTCTCTCATGCGCTGGCTCGGGAGATTTGCTTAGCTCCAAGTGTGTCCTTTCTGCCGTGCAAGATGTGGCGTGCGCTGGTTTGATCTCGTTAACCAACAAGAAAAACAAAGACATGCATTAAGTGTTAGGTTAGATCCCCACTGGATCGACTGAGGGAATCCATGAGCATATATATGCTATCCCAAAATATATTTAAGCCAAGCGACTAGAATGGATCGGCTATACCGAGACAGCATCAGCCGCTTAACCCAAATACAGTAAAGGATAATAAATATATGTATTGATAACATAGCCGATACTGGAAAGCTAACTATGGATCGGCTAGTACTGATGATTCTTATGAAAAGATATCATTCTTGAACCATATATGCTTAGCCTGGAAATCGGTCGTCCTGTTGATAGCAGCCGATTTCGGCTTATGATGTCCGACAAGAATGGAATCTTAATATAAAAGGTAGTCCTAACATAAATCTAGTAATAAATATACTAAAAATATATCAGGGAAGATAAGGCCGGTTGAAACCTCGGCCCTGTCTCTAAACATATAAATCTGACCGAACAGATCATTGGAAGTTCTAAAAACCTGATCTGTTGCACCTGATTTAATAGTTCAATGTTGACGCAGCATTAAGTATAAAAAGAACAATCTGATCTGTTGCAGCTGATTTATACCTCTCAAGACGGTGGATACCGCATAAAAACTAGTCCAACATTTGGATCTAGCCCTATCGGCTACGGGTTCTTGATAGAACTGGCCGATGGTAGGATAGATCTAAACATTGCTCCAGTTTATATGCGATATATGGTAAATAGCGCAGTATAAACCCCTGAATCTAATGTGTCATTACGATGGAAGCATTAGAATCATCAGAAAATACCACAATCACAAGCATTTACCTGGATTTGGGGATCGAAACGATGCAGCCCGTAGCCAAATCAATTGCTCGTCTGAAGAAAAGGTTTGGTGATGCGCCGAAAGTTGTTTGATTGATTGATTGTTTTACAAGGGGTCTTGGGTCCTATTTATACCTAAAATAACATTATCTGTACAGACCCTACACTCTATCTAAACTACTATTTAAAATATGACAATATCCCGGGAAGGACCCACGCCGCATTACGATAAACGGTTTAAACAAACTCCTAATTTACATATACAATTTTTGTTACAGGACTCTATCCATAGATGGCAATATCTTTTAATGCACAAACTGATAACCGAATCTTCTATTTATCTTCAAACATCTGCACCAGAAACAGTTTTATCTTCTCTGAACCTAGAATCGGCTATCGGCCGCTCTTGTCCGATTCAACCTTAGCCGACTGGCTTCATAGCCGACCGCTTCTCAGCCGATGCAGCCTCTGTTTCTCCGTCAAACCAGCCGATCCGATTCTACTTCATCCTTACCAGGACTAAGGGATTCAATTACCAAATTTAGGTGTTAACACATGCCCCCCAAGTCCATGATACGAAGTGTTGCAGATTTGTTGCATGTTCAAACTCCCATCCTTTTCTGATCTAAACCGTTTCGGCTGCCCCAAGTGCCCTTTAAATAGTCCTTTACCTCGACCGAAACTATCACGCCTTCAAAACGCACTCAAACACTTCTCAAGCAAGCTTCCTTTTCCTCTCTCGTCTCCGGCGACTCACCGGTGCTCTGTGTCACATCCCGGCGCTCCTCGCGAATCAGGACCCAGCTCCGTCTCCGACAACTCCAATGGCTTCAAACACCGCCGCCGCATCGGGCGCCGACGTCGCACCGGCCGCTGCCGCCGTCGAGTTCCCTGAGGTACGCCCGTCGGTTCAAAACTCTTCCTCTTCAGATTTCCTTTCTAGCCATGCCTCCTAGCGTTGTTGCGTTCATCATGCCTTCATCTGCTCTTGATTAGTAATTTTTCTTTCCAACTGTAGCACCTGTCACATCAAGTAGCCATTCCGAGCCTAACCCAAGAAAGAAGATACTTTCTAGGTCCTATCAGCAACACCGACCCAGTCGATATAATAATAGCCGAAACCGATAGGATGCCTTACAACACCAGGAAGCCGTCCCTGAACCATTGGGCAGGCACTTTCAAGTCGTGGCCGACCGCAGATGCCGCTTGGATTGAGTGGTACAAAAGGGTGCAATCGGCCAAACAAACTTACTGGGAAGAAACAGGAATAGCTCAGTGCCTAGCCCTGTCTGTGGCCAACATGGAGAAGGATGAGCCGCTGATGTCGGCTGCAACGTACTTCTGGAACGACAGCCTCAACGCCTTCTTGTTCCAGCAGGGGCCGATGACGATTAAGTTAGCCGACGTATACATGACAACCAGACTGGACATCCTGGTGTTGGCTAACCCCGAAGATCTGAACCGAAAAGGACAACACCAGTTCAAGACCAAGGCCATCGGCGGATGGAGCGACTTCATTGCTCAAAACATGAAGGATGGATCGGTCGACCACAGGGAACATGTCGTGTTTCTTATGATGTGGCTCGAGAAGTTCCTATTCTGTGGCTCAAGCTGTGGACCGACCGCCAAATGGCAAGTCGTAGTCGAATCCCTAGCCGACGGGAATAAGCTCGCGCTAGGGAAGTACCTCCTCGGCTATCTGTATCAAACGTTGCACCAAGCTGCTGCGAAGATAGCCTCCAACGCTACTGTCAGCACCGGCGGCCCCTGGTGGTTCCTCCAAATCTGGCTGGTGCTGATGACCCAGAAAGTGGCCGGTCGGCCGCCCTTGACTGAGGCCGCGTTCCCAAGATTGGAGCCGATCGAAGATGATGACGGTAACGAGATCACCACCACCAGGTGCATGAGCTACGGAGAAGCAGCGGCTGTGCACACGGGCTCGAGGCAGTCGGCCGATTTACTGGCTGAATGGCTTATCTCCCTGTATGATGGGCTTGCCAACGACAATCGGACTCGGTACTTCTACCGGACCGGCACCGTTCGAGCCGCCACCGACTTCAACCGGGAAGATATCAACTCACCGACAACCCCAAGCAGTGCAGAACTATTCATTGTCGCCCTGACTCCCTGCATCCTGCCGACCGGGATACACCAAGGCCGATCAGTGGCCAAGAGTTACGAATTCTACTACCCAGTATCGGCTGCAAGGCAATTTGGTCTTGGGCAACTGCTCGTCGGCTGTTACTACGCCGACAAGATCGAGACTAGGGGGCTCGTGAATCAACCATTGATCATGAATCGACTGCTGAACATAGCTGGCCCGCCCCTGGCAGTATCGGCGAGATGACGCTGGCATACAAGAAGAGAGCAGCTTACAGCCGATGGTGGGTTGAGATCAAACGCCACATCTTTCACCAACGATCCTCCTACTACGTCTGCTCGCTACTGCCCGACGAGATCCCCTCGGTAGGTCTTAAACTCTAGATGATTCCTCTTTTCTTATCATCGGCCGATGTAGCCGATTAACACTTGTCCCCTTTGGTTTGCAGGAGACCGAGACGGAACGGCCAACGGTGCGTGACTCCGCGGTCCCCATTGAATACCGCCTAGGTGTTCTTGACGGGGGCGGCCTTGCTCCGTCGGTGATCGGCTGGGGAGTGCCGAAGCTGGTGTCTTTGCTGCGCGGGCAGACGCGCGAGCCGATAGCTCAGAAGAAAAGAGTCGCGTCTCTTGCACAGCCATCGGCCGTGCCTGCCCCCAAGAAGCTGAAGGAAAAGAAGCCGATCGCACCGAGCGATAGCCTTCCCCCGGTAGACCCGGTTGTCGCTCAATACCTTGACGATCAGGTCGCCGATGAAGAGATACCGGCGGCTGTTGGGGCAGTAGCTGAGTCCAGCAGCTCAAACCATAACGCCATCAATCCCCCGGCCGACGATCCACTGGCACCAAGCCCTCCGACGAAGAGACCATCGGTAAGCTTTTACCTTACTAAAATCGACCTTAGTATGACATCACTACATACTCAAGCGATCACGCCCTTTCCAAATCAAGAAGCCAGCCGGCCGTATCCCGCGTCGCGTTCCAACGGTAACCATCTCCCGCATCCTAGTTCACGCATTTCAGCCGATTTGACTGCTAATACTTCTTTCGCAGCCTCCTCGATCACCGTCGGCTGCCCCCCAGGCGTCGAGTGAGCACGCCGTGGCTGCCGCGGGCGGCAGCAATGGCGCCGATGGTGAGGCCCCGTCGGCCGCAGGTGGCGAACAATCCGAACAATTTGCTCCGACCCTGGTGCCCAAGGTAAGCCGACTGAATTTTATGATCGGCTATGCCGACTTAACAACTCTTTTCTAATCATCATCTTCTCTTTGCAAAACATAGTCGACCTCCTCAATTTTGACTCGTTGGAGTTTAAGGAGTCTGGCGAGATCGGCGAGGAGGTGCTGGTGACGCCGGCCGAGGACCTGAGGGCCAGCCTAGGTGACATCGGCAACCGGCTGGAGGCTTCACTGGACGCGCTGGTAGTCGACAACAGCTCGATCCGCGCACGCTTTAGGGAGATCCAAGGCCAGCTACCGGAAGCTTTAGCCGATGCCATCGTGCCGGCCACCTTCTTGGAAGCCCACCAACTCACATACGAGTGGGCACGGCAGCGAATAGTCGATCGTCATGAAAATTAGATGCAGTCGGCAACCCTCCAGTCGACCAAGGAGGCCATCGAGGGTCAGAAGGCTGCGTTCGACCGCTTGAAAACCGAGCCGGCAGCCAAGCTCGAGCAGCTCCTCTCATGCCAAGACCAGTTGATAGCCGATCTCGTTCAAGTCACGAACAAGATCGACGTCCACAAGGAGTACATGGCCAGCCTGCCAGCCGAAATTGACGCTCAATGTCAAAGTATCAAGGCGGCTGTAGCGCATCTTCGGGACTTAGTGAAAGGCATTCGGCCGGTGGCTGGGTCCGAAGCCGACGACGTCAAGGCCATCGAGGAGGTGGACCAGATCAGGCGGACGGCGTTGTCGGCTATAGCCGATTTCCAGAAGAAATGAACTCCCTTGTGATATTTTAGTATTCTAAAATCAGCTACTGCATTATATAATATATCCGCCAAACTTTTGTAATGGGTTTTAACTCTGATCCACTATTCAAATTTTGTAATCGACTTTGGCTCTTGCCTTGTTTAGTATAACTTGTCAATTTTTTGCAACTATGCTTGTAAACGAGATCGGCTCCGGCCGCATGTACTATCTCGGTATGACTGTCAATTCTAAATTGCCTATGCTGAAATCGGCTCTAGCCGTCCGTGTTACGTCACGTTTGCCGATTCCGAAACCACACCACGACTGTCGATCTTAACACTTGAATTATGGCCGTCGATCCCAATCACTTAAAACGCCTTTATATCGAAGCTTAAAAAAGTTAAAATTTCCTGACACCCAATTTTGTAATTGGCTCGTGTATGTATATGCCCCCCAAATTTTGTTGATAGCTTCGGTGTCAACAAAATTGTGAATCCAAGCCATTTGCACCTCATTGTCGTCACTATCGGCCAATCATTAGCCGACCGTAGAAAACTTGGGGGAAAAATATTGCATAAAAATGCCTAAAGGCGATGCCTTATTGAAACAAGACATCGGCTGTCATAAATCGGCTAAGCAACCAGAGTCGAATCATGAGTTGATCCATACACTTGGGTAGTATTTTTTCAGGTATTTTTCATTAAGAGTCCTTCCAAATACCTCTCCGTCTAACCCTTCTAGCATGTAAGCCCCTTTAGAGAAGCATTTGTGGATCTTGAAAGGCCCTTCCCAATTTGGTGACCACTTGCCAAATTTGATATCCCTAGATCCAATCGGCAGTATCAATTTCCAAACGAGTTCGCCCTCCTTGAAAGATTTAGGCACCACTTTTTTATTATAATGTCTGGCTACTCGTTCTTTATCCCTTGTAACTTTTTCCAAGGCCCTCATCCTGGATAAAACTAAGTCTTATGACTCGTCCACCATCAAGTGATAATAATCATCGGCTGTGAGTTGATCCTGTAGCTGAATGCGCCTTGAGCCGATGACGCTTTCCCATGGTAGCACCGCCTCATGCCCATCGACCAGCTTGTACGGAGGGACTTGAATTGATCCATGGCATGCCATCCGATACGCCCATAGTGGTTCGGCTAATCGGCTGTGCCATTGCTTGGGGTACTCAGAGATCTTTCTTTTAATCAATTTAATCAAACTTTTATTTGAAGCTTCTGCTTGCCCGTTGGACTGTGCATAGTACGGCGAAGAATTAAGTAACTTGATCCCCATGCCGTCGGCAAACTGAACAAACTCATCAGATACAAAGATAGATCCCTGGTCTGTTGTTATCATTTGTGGGACGCCAAATCGGTAGATAATATGTTCTTTCACAAACTCGATTGCGTCTTTAGAGTCCACTTTCTTCAGAGGAATTGCTTCCACCCACTTTGTGAAATAATCTATCGCCACCAGAATAAATTTATGCCCTTTGCTTGAGGGTGGATTGATCTGGCCGATCATATCGATGCCCCATCCTCTGAACGGCCAAGGCTTGATAATTGGGTTCATAGCCGACGCTGGCGCTCATTGTATGGCACCAAATTTCTGACAATCTTGGCAACCCTTGTAATACTTGAAACAATCCTTCAGCATTGTCGGTCAAAAATATGCTGCTTGGTGAAGCAGCCACTTCATTTTGTGGGCCGATTGATGCGTGCCACAGATCCCTTCATGCACTTCTCCGATGGCCACTTTGGCCTGATCGGCTCCCCAACACTTGAGTAGCACACCATCAATCGTCCGATAGTACAGATCTTCATCGAGCAAAATATATCTTAACGCCTTGTATCATAATTTCCTTGTAGCCGATTGAGAGGGGTTTTTGAGATAGCCGTAAACTTCAAACCTCCAAACATCGGCTGTAATGGTGGCAACCTCTATGTCAATCTCTTTCAACATCGGTCGATAGCCTGATGCCCCTTGAGCTAAATCATTGGCTTCTGTGTTCTGCTCTCTAAGGATATGTTTCAAAGTAACTAGCCAAAAATTGTCCATTAATTCCTGGCATTGCTGATAATAGACCATCAGCGCATCATTTTTGCATTCGTAATATCCTGATAATTGGCTGATGACCAACAGTGAATCTCCCATTATTTTGATGGCGTCGGCTTCAACTTCCTTGAGTAGATGTAATCCTTTAAGGACGACTTCGTATTCGGCTTGGTTGTTTGTAGCGTGGGGGTTGATAGCGAAAGCAAATTCGAAACTTGCCCCCTGGGTGAAATAATGACTAAGCCGATACCGCAGCCGTTGGTGCAAACCGAGCCGTTAAATGTCAAAGTCCAAGGCATAATTTCCACTGAGCTGATCGAGTCATTTCTGTGCTCCACAATAAAATCGGCTATAACTTGTCCTTTGACTGCCCTGGGTGCCTGATACCTCAAATCAAACTCCGTCAGCGCAAAAATCCACTTCCCAATTCTTCCTTTCAACACTGGAGCCAATAGCATATACTTAACTACATCAGCTTTGCAGATTATTGTGCACTCGTTGGATAGCAGATAATGCCTTAACTTTGTACATGAAAAATAGAGGCATAGGCATAGCTTCTCCACAGGCGAATACCTTGTTTTTGCGTCTTTGTGAAGAGATCGGACGGGCACCATTGGGGATTGGCCGATTCCTCGTCGTCGGCCTCTTCATCGTCGCGGTTGTTGTCGTTGTTGTCTTCATCGACGAAGAAGTCTTGATGGATTGGGCCGAGCCAATCATGGACGGACCGTCGCCTCTGATTTAGCCGAACGGCTCTAGGGACGAACCAGGTTAGGCTTACAGCCAATGAGCTCCTGTGCTCGTCGTCGCAGTGATCAATGCACGTTGGGCAGTCGTCCAGTGTCGGCAGCCTCATGCAGGATTCCCAGCAGTACCTGAAAAAATCACAATGCCAATGCGGATCAGCACTGTTGTGGCTCGCCTCGTACCGGCGGTTTTGGGTTTTCGGCTCGCGCCGACGAGATTCTTCATCGCGAGCTTCTTCTCGCCGAGACCGGTGCTGAGGGCGGCATCGGCTGTCGTCATGGACTAGCCATTGGTCAACCGATCTGATAACGGGGCGCACCATGTTGATTGGCGCAGCGTGAAGTTCAGTCGGCTCGTCTTCTATCCTGGCCCCGATTGATGTGTCGACTAAGTCGTGCGCCATTCTGTTCTGTCGATCGGCTCGTCTGGGGCCGGCTTGAACTATGTTGACCGGGAAAGGGTTGTCGTCTACCTTCATTGGTCGATTTGAATCGGCAAACTTCAATTTCCCGGCCTCAATTGCCGATCGGATTTTTGCCGAAGACTTTGCAATCGTTAGTGGTATGGGATTTGGAGTTGTGCCACTTGCAATATTTCTTCTTCTTTAGTTCTTAGGCCGATGGGATCACGTGGTTTTCAGGGAGCTGGATCTGTTTCTCCTTGAGCAGCAAGTAAAAAATCCTATCGGCTTTAGTGATGTCGAAGTCGTATTTCTCTTGTTTGGCCGTCTTCAACAGCCACTGACAGACGATGGCCTTTTTGTTCTTGGCCCATTCGGCGCCACTTCGCATCATCGTCATTGGAATCGTAGTCCGATTCAACGACGACTTGAGTTATGTTTTTGACGGCCTTCCTAGTGTCCTGGAATCGTTGCTTGTGGGCCGTCACCTTCTGCGCCAAGTGGGCTAGGCTGTCGAAGTCCTGCGCAGAGAACCGCTCTCGGATCGACGCGATCAAGCCGTGAAAGGCCAAATCGGCAACCTGGGCGTCCGATAGCACCAGGCTGTAGCATCGGTTCCTCATCTCTCTGAAGCGTTGATGTATTCTTGAACCGACTCGTTGTGCTTTTGCCTGATACTAGTGAGGTCCGACAACATCATTTTGTGGTTACCGGAGTAAAAGTAGCTGTGAAATTGCTTTTTGAGATCGGCCCAGCTCTGAATTGAGTTGTAAGGCAATGAGGAGAACCAGGTAAAAGCCGATCCTAAAAGAGACGGAGGGAACAACCGGACTCTTGGCGTCTGTAGCCAATGCTTCGCCGCACTGCGCCAAGAACCGGCTAACATGCTCATAGGTTGATACATTGTCTTGCCTTGAGAACTTCGAAAAATCTAGGATCTTGTATCGGTTGGGCAACGGAATCCACTCGAAATGCTCTAGATAGGGATACTGATACATGTTCCCTGAGTCCTTTGGCTTGAGGCCGAATTGATCGCGCATGACATCTGCAATCAGATCGGCCCAAGTTCGGTTGTCCTGCTGTATCGGCTCATATGGGTCATATGGTGCAGGTGCTTACCGATACAGCGGTGGTGGCGTCTGAGGCCTGTAGGGATGATCTTGACGGCCTCCTTGGTACTGGTAGTGGAGTGTATGATCAGCGGGAGGCGGCCAATGCGCCGGTGGTGGCGTTGGTGGTCCCGGGAACAGCTGTCGGCCACCGACGTTGTACCGTTTGTCCAGTCAACTGGACAATCGGCTCGACCGCCGATTGTCGTTGAACATGTTAGCGATCGATCCCGGGGCAGCGGTTGCTGTCGGTTCAGCATGGTAATCACTGGCCTTGTAGCCGATTCAGTTGGATTCGGCTGGCCGAGGACCCCTCCTGGCGGCCCTGGTTGTGTTGGCAGTGGGATCGGCCGATTCTGGGTGACCAACATCCTGTAACCAGGAAACTGGCCGTCTGTGAAGTACGTCGGCCCCCGTTGCAGCTGGTCAGCTATCTTGGCGTCGACCATGGTAGCAATCATGTTGTTGAGAGTGTTGACAAGGATGCTACTCTGGTTGACCAACGCGTGATGGACGGCCGAATCGATCCGGTCTTGCAAGGTATGCAGGGCCGAATCATCTTGTTCCTTTTAATCGGCTCCTCCACCTTTTGTTTGCCTTTTGATCCACTAGAGGAGGATGTCTTGAGTTCGTCCATGCTGAACTTGTATTTTTGATGTACAGCCCCGGATCTGGTCTGGGTGAATGATTGTAAGTAGTTGGCCTAGAGCTCTTCCACCATCTTCTTGTAATCGGCTTGCTGCTCAGCCGATAACCGCTCCATCTTCACAGGCACGATGTTGTCTTGAGACACATTGGGGCTCTTGGAGTCGACCATCTTGTCGGCTGAGTCGATGTGTCCTAGCCGAGCCGACAGAGAAAGTCCCACTGGGCGTACCAAGAAGCGTGTTGACGAGAAATTTCTCTCACACGCCGGCTCGGGAGATCCGCTTAGCTCCAGCAAGTGTGTTCTTCTCACGCCCGTGCAATACAGGTGTGCCGCTGGTTTGATCTCGTTAACCAACAAGAAAAACAAAGACATATGCATTAAGTGTTAGGTTAGATCCCCACTGGATCGGCTGAGGGAATCCATGAGCATATATATGCTATCCCAAAATATATTTAAGCCAAACGACTAGAATGGATTAGCTATACCGAGACAGCATCAGCCGCTTAATCTAAATACACTAAAGGATAATAAATATATGTATTGATAACCTAGCCGATACTAGAAAGCTAACTATGGATCGGCTAGTACTCCGATGATTCTTATGAAAAGATATCATTCTTGAACCAGATATGCTTAGCCTGGGAAATCGGTCGTCGGCTGTTGATAGCAGGCCGATTTTGGCTTATGATGTCCGACAAGAATGGGATCTTAATATAAGAGGCAGTCCTAACATAAATCTAGTAATAAATATATTAAAAATATATCGGCGGATAAGGCCTATGAAACCCCAAGACTGTCTCTAAACATATAAATCGATCGAATAGATCATTGGAAGTTCTAAAACGACTTAATAGTTCAATGTTGATGCAACATTAAGTATAAAAAGAATAACCTGATCTGTTGCAGCTGATTTATATCTCTCGAGACGGTGGATACCGCATATAAACAAGTCCAACCTTGATCTAGCCTTATCGGCTGCGGGTTCTTGATAGAACTGGCCGATGGCAGGATAGATCTAAACATTGCTCCAGTTTATGTGCGATATATGGTAAATAGCGCAGTATAAACCCCTGAATCTAATGTGTCATTACAATGGAAGCACTAGAATCATCAGAAAATACCACTAATGACAAGCATTTACCTCGATTTGGGGATTGAAACGATGCAGCCCGTAGCCAAATCAATTGCTCGTCTAAAGAAAAGGTTTGGCGATGCGCCGAAAGTTGTTTGATTGATTGATTGTTTTACAGGGGGTCTTGAGTCCTATTTATACCCAAAATAACATGATCTGTACAGACCTGGACTCTATCTAAACTACTATTTAAAATACGACGATATCCCAGGAAGGACACACGCCGCATTACAATAAACAGTTTAAACAAACTCCTAATTTACAGATACAATTGCCGTTACAGGACTCTATCCATAGATGGCAATATCTTTTAACGCACAAACTGATAACTGAATCTTCTATTTATCTTCAAACATCTGCACCAGAAACGGTTTTATCTTCTCTGAACCTAGAATCGGCTATCGGCCGCTCTTGTCCGATTCAACCTTAGCCGACTGGCTTCACAGCCGACCGCTTCTCAGCCAATGCGGCCTCTGTTTCTCCGTCAAACCAGCCGATCCGATTCTGCTTCATCCTTGCCAGACTTAGGGATTCAATTACCAAATATTAACACAGCCCAGTGAGCTAAGCTAGGATTTGTCAACCTGAAGGGAACCCTATTGGTCTCAGCATTGATAAACTCAGTAGGGTCTATGTTGCCGATTGGTCCCAAGAAAAATCTGTTTGAATGGGCAGACTAGGAATTGCAAGTTGTTTGGAAAGATGTTGCAGTAGAGAAAAGCGAATCACGAAGAGGAAAACCAATCTGTAGCAAGAAAAGAAATTATGGATGATACGGCTTACCTCGGGGAACTTAGCCGATGGAGCACCAGAGGGATTGGCAGAAGTCGACATCGCCGAAGATGGAATCGCTGCCGCAAGGGGATCGCCTGCAGGTTTGCCGAGGGCTCTGAGGAGATCACCGGTGAAGTTCGGGACAACTACGGCTAAAGCAGTAAAAACGAAAGTAATGGCATGAAAAACTTTAAAGCGGTGGTTATTATTTAGAGAGGTGCAGTAACGGTCGGGATGGAAAGCCCTAGATTTTCTTGGAGATAAGATTAGGCAAATCCGTAATATTATAAATATAGTGAACTTGGGGGCATGTATTAATGACCAAATTTAGTAAATCATGCATCGTATTTGGAGTTAAGGCCGAAGAAGATTTGGAGGAAATCGTGATTCTCGGAAGCAGAGTATGCACCAGTTGCAAACCGAATCAGCTAAGGCGTTCATCGGCTGATACCGAGTTAGAAAAGGTAAGCCGATGTAGCCGATTCCGGTAAGATGACATTAGAATCATTGTCAGATCATTATGATGTGCTTCGTGAGGATTGTTATATATGGATAGAATCTGAAAAAATTCAATTGTATCTATTAATTAGGTTATTTTAAGTAATTTTCTTATACATTATGCTGGTAAGAGTCCGCCTAAGGGACTTGTTCATATTTTGAGTTGTAATAGAGATAATAGTCGTGTCCGACAAGGACATATTATGTATTTGGATATAAATATAGCCCAAGTCTATGTAATCAAACAACAATCAGTTCAATAAAACTTTCGGCGCATCGCCATCTTTTCTACTTTCGTTTGTTTCGACGAGTTCTTGCTTTCGAGTTGGGCTGCATCGGGTTCGATCTCCGACAAGAGGTAAAACTTGTTTTCGCGGCTTACCTTCTCAGGATTAGTGCTTATATCTTTATGACACTCTAATCTTGTTGTCATATACCCAAATTCTAGGTTCGACAAAATTTTGTCGAGATAAAATAAAGTAAAGTTTTCTCAAATTTTTCGTACCAAAAATTTTCTTTTACAAACCTAGGTGGGACTAACATAGACTTATGTATGATGAACAAAATTTTGGAACGGATTTAAAACTTTTTCATTTGCAATCTAGGACAAGAATGCAAGCTCATGAAGAAGCCTGCATGCTAACATAGAGCCACCTTCACCTAGGACAATTACGTGTATTCGGATTTTTCAAAAAATACATCTCATTATAGGACATATACGCTTAGCATAGACAATTCGAATTTACCTAGCAAACCTACAACTAAATTTTGGATGCTAGCAAGTGAACCTAAAATTTAGATCAAAGGTCAATATCTCAGCCCAAGGTAAAATTTAAATAAACCCCAACGACCATTTTAGGTGAAACCGCAGAGCGGGAGCCACTATACATAGGAGTGATACACAAATAACAAACCATGCAAGTTAAAATCATGATAAAATCCATGTAGGTGCTAAACATTATGAAAAACTCAACTTAATTTTGATACAATTTAATACCTAGGTTTGATTCCCCAAACAAATATAACAAAGCATACCAAAATTGAGCTATTTAAAAGCTTTAATCGGCTGAAACAATAACTTATCCAAAAGACCATTAAAGTACCCATAAGCATATACATGAAATAACTTAATCAAATACTAGGTTAATTAACCTAACTAAATATAATTTTTTTAGAATTTTTCTCCCCCGGTTATGCCTCTTAAAAATTCAAACCAATCTCAAAATACCCTATCTATAATCTATATCTATAATCTATAATCTATAATCTATAACTATCTATAAAGCAAGTAGTGTTTCCACCCAAATTTTGTTTTGCTCGACTATTTTGCGAAAACCCCTTGAGTTTTTCGAAATTAACCGCGATCCGTCTCGGCTACTTTAAAAACCCGTTAAAGAAGAAAAAAGGTTATTTTGTAGAAAACCCCTTGAGTGTTTATAAAATTAACCCGTAGTCCCAATGCTAAAAGAAAGGAGGGCTTGGATGAAAAAAGATCTCATGCGTCCCCTCTTCTGTCCCCATCCGCGCCGCGCTGCGCTCTCCCCTCCTATCGTCGCTCGGAGCTCCGCGCGCCGCGACCTTCGCCCTGTGTGCTTCCCTCCACGTCATCGTCCGTTGCAACGCACGGGCATTTTGCTAGTCTTAATTAATTTCTGAGAACAAACCAAAAGTTATTTTTGAGTAAGACCAAATAAAATAGAACCTAGGGATGTTCATCTACTTCGAGTAAAAATTTTACTAATTTACCATGTCTAGAGATTAAATTAAGACTAGCAAAATGCTCGTGCGTTGCAACGGGACGACGACGCAGGGAGAGAAACAGATGGAGGGCGAAGGTCCAGGCGGCGGCACGGGAGCTCCAAGCGGTGACGGGAGGGAGGGGCATAGGCGCAGCGCAGGTGCGACGCGGATGGGGACGGAAGAGAGGATGCAGGAGGTCTTTTTTTCATCCAAGCCCTCTCTTCTTTTTAACATTGGGATTACGAGTTAATTTTATAAACACTCAAGGGGTTTTCTGCAAAATAACTAAGTGGGTTTTTTAAAATAGCCAGGTGGACTGCAGTTTAATTTCAGAAAAACTCAAGAGGTTTTGTGCAAAATAGCCAGGCAAAACAAAAATTGGGTGAAAATACTATTTGCTTTATAGATAGTTATAGATTATAGATATAAATTATAGATATAGATATAAAAGAAGTAAAAAATTAGGGAGAAACAAATAATCTGAAATTCACTTAAAATCGTTTTTACTCAAGATTTTACCCATACCTCTTTCATTTGCCTCGCCTACCATGAATCCACGACTTGCTCTCCCTCTGTCCCTTGCTTCAACCGACCGACAGCGGGAGAAACCAAAGCGGCTGCGGGCGACGCGTGTTGAGAGGACGTGGCCACGCCGAGCTCCAGCTCACATCCACCTTCCTCCATGACCACTTCACCGGCCTCCTCTCTGGTGGCGCCATCATCCAGTTCGTCCACGAACTCGTCCACCTTCTCCGCCGTCATCTGCTCCTACGGCCACTCCCGCGCTCACCCGTTGCACCTCCGCCTCTTCTGAACTAGGGCAGCGACTCTCGCGGCGCTCCTCACCGGCTCCGCGGCTGCGCGCTACGCGGCTCGGGAGCCCATCCTCTCCGACGATGCTGTCACGTTCGCTGGGATGGTGATGTCGCTCCCTTTTTTCTTTACTTCTCCGTCCCTGGCTCAACCGGCCTCGGTAATGCGGCAACTCCCGACGGGGAAGAGCGAAACTGTGTTCCTGGTGAAGTACGCGACGGCGTCGTGGCTGTCGCTCGCGACGTTCAGCTGGATCAACCCGCTCATCTCCAAGGGATCCAGGGCTGCACTCGCCGCGGACGAGGTCCCGCCCGGTGTGCTGTCTGCTTAGACGACTTCCACCTCGGAGCCGGCGCCAAGCAGCTTCCCTGCAACACACGTCTTCCACAAGGATTGCATCCTCCACTAGCCGAGGTAATTAGAAAAATGGAACCGCGACAACGTGCTCTTCATTTTCTCTTTTGGCCTCGACCTCAACCTTGCCACCAATCGTCGCCGGCGTGCTATGCAAACCACGGCAAAACTACCCGGCCAAACCGATCTGTTAGAAGCCAAGGACTAGCATTTCAAAATTTGAACAACTCCAGGGATCAATGCACAAAATATTCCAATCACATATATTATCCCCTGGACTGCGGGTTGATTTTAGTAAAGACTAGGGTCCTTTTTGAAAAATCTTCAGATTGAAATGTGATTCAGCTGTTTTTCTATTAAACTAAGCATGCTAACTTATAAATTTCATAGTAAATTTATTATAACTCATTTTTAAATGGGACAAATTTCTATAGATTCTTTAGACAGTGGAATTTAGCATAACACCATGAAACTTAGCGAAACTTAGCACTCACTGCACTAATTTAAATTCCTCTAAGTTAAATCACCCATAAAGCTAGCCTGAGCTTATAAAATTCATAATAAAATTTATATAAAATTAAATTTAACTTAGTTTTTGGCAAATCTGAGTAGGAAAAATAAAAAGGTTTAAATTCTTTGAGTCAAATGCTTGCAAAACTAATTTAGAGAAAAAGCTACCTTTAGGCAGTCAACTTTTAGGGTTATTGAAAATTCATCCTAACTTTTTTGAACAAACTTAAGTTAAATTTCTGTAGATTCATCAAAACCCATACTTATAAAATGAAAAATAAAGAACATATGCCTATTGTATAGTGATATCACCTAAATAATTATGTATAGTGATATCACCTAAATAATTATGTAGGGAATAGACAACTTAGATCATCTAGTGCAACTTGTAAAATTTATAGAGAATTTATTTTTAATCTATTTGAAGTGAACTAAATCTATATAAGACCAGCAACTAATGAGCTCTCATTAGACAAAATAAAATAAAACACTTGTATACTAAAAATTGTCAATAAACTTTAAATGAACAAAGCGTAATAGTAGTTAAGCAATATATGCATATATATATATATAAAGGAATAATATATATGTAAAGGAATAGGTGCACTTTAGCTTTAAGTAAATCCATTTAAAAAGCTTGCTGGACCAGAGGAGCACCAAGCCTCCTCCTCACTCATTAAAATTTATGGTAAAACAATGACATAGAACCCTTTTAGATGCAAGTTGTGGAAAAAGGGTAATAAAAGAAACCTAAACTTGTAGGATTAGGGTGAGTTAAATAGCAATGGAAATTAGTTTACTTAACTAGATCGAGAAAGGGTAGCGGATTCTAGGCCCAAATCCCAAGCTATATATATATATATATATAACACTATAAGCCTTATAAGCCTAAAACCGTCTCAAACATGTAAAATACCTAAGAAATTCGTAATAGCTTTAAAAATTATGGAACCAATTGTGTAGTCTTAGAAAACCTATCTCTACCCATCTGTGGAGTCAACAAAAATCCAATTACAAGAGCCCTATCCAAACGCCTGATCTTATGTCGATACGACCCGATAAAACTTCTAAAATCGATAACTCCCAAATGGGATGAGATAAAATAGAAATTCTTTCACCTAAAATCATTAGAGTAATGTGCAAAAATCATGCATTTTAGAGAATTTTAGATTTTTCGTATATTTCAGTATTTAATCGCATAACGTGTATTTTGTCTAGATGATTGCTTGAACAGTGAAGAAGAGAATAGGATGCTGACATTTTCCAGGCAAGTCCTACGTCCCTCTCTTTGATCACCTTGATCCCATGTTTTGGAGTTGCAAATCCTACATGTGATTGTATACTAATAAAATAAAATCTTGCTAAACTTGCTAGACCAACTCCTAATACTTGCATATTACTTTAACCCCACATATGTCTATAGCCTTCATTCTTAACCTTTGAAAAAATATGATTATAACACCTTGTGTCAATGATTTTGATGTCTAGAGTACTATGATGCTTAGCCATGTTTACAAATATTTTCCTCGGTGTTATGGGCTCATCACAAACATGAAAACTATTTTTCTTAATAATCTGAACAGAACTTGAATACTTGTAATTTTGACAAATAAAATGGTAGAAAATATGGATTTTAGGTTTGGGCCACAAGTGGTGCACATATGGTGATTAGTTGTGCATCGATAGGGGGAGAGTGTGCCCAGACCGACTTAACTGAACATGTGTTCATTTCGTATACAGTACAACCATATGTGCCAGTATGGGATGGCCTAAGCCAAGTAAGCTACTTAGCGACTAGCCTTGCATTATGGTAGGCCGGTGCGTATGGGTTTGAAATAACCCAGAGGAACTTCTTGTTTGCCCCGTCGTGGTAAAGATGACTAAATCTGTCCAATACAACGGTATCGTGCCACGTGGGTTGGCTCCCTGTCGTGTCCGCCATCATGACGTTAAGTTAAGGCGTGTGTCCGTCACTTAACGGTTTTGGGTCATATCTCTAGTATGTCCAGGATGGGAGAAACACGTATCGTACTGGTGCAAGGCTAGGAACTAAGTAGCGTAAAGGAGGCTTCGTTGTAAACTCTAGTCCGTGCTCAACATGCAGAGTATGGTGGTACCGACGGGTACCGAACAAAACTAGAGCGTACCACTCTATGTGAGTGATTCACATTATGTGGGTAAAGTGTACAAACCTTGTAGAGTCTAAACTAATCGATTAGCCATGCTCACGGTCATGAGCAGCGTGTGAATGTGTATTGAGTATAGACTTGTATTTTTTCTCCTGAATGCTGAAATTCCCTTCAAATTGTGTTGAATTTTGTGAATGAGCTTTTTGCTGTCATGGAGGTCAATGAGGTGTGTATTTAATCATGATTAATGACTACTTTGATGTCCATATGCTAAGATTATGCTTGCTGAAATTTCATTTGAAAGCAAATCTGTTTTGTTTTGAAAGTGTTTTATGCAAATAAAACTTGCTTTACTCCAAAATGAACCGTATAATGCCTTCCTTGATTATTTGCCATACATGTAGGGTGTTAGGCTTGCCTTGGTGCTTGCCAGTACATTAACTTGTTTAATGTATTGACTATTGCCACTAGAATATCCACTTTGCTTGTAGGTGTAGATTTAGTCCTCTGAGTGATGCAGGTAACCGACTGTTTCTTTTAGGATGAGAACTTAACGGGGTAAACCCCTAGTCAGTGTGCTTGTGGAATGGGTAGTCATTTTGTCAAGTCTCCTGAGTGTGTGACACATCTGGTCGTCGTCTTTGTGTGGTTTGACAGGCACACTTCAGGCTGAAGTTGACTGGCAGGTTAAAGGCCCAGCGATGTCTTACTTATCCCTCTCTCGGGACGTCGGACGTTTCGTTATGCTTGTTGGACGATTTGAAATGAATCATCTCATCTACCAATTATAACGGAAGGCCCGGGGCATCTCCCGACACTTAGTTCACGTAAATCGTTGAGTTATCATATATGTTATATAATCTAAATCAATATTGCTATCTAACTCCAATCGACTGGCATCTGTTACTAGACAATAGCCAATAGGGTTAGATATTAACGTTGACCTAGGTTATATGGTGTAGCCACCATCTCGAAAGGCTTTCATAGATTTGTTTAGACCTTATGCTTCTCTTTATACTTAGTGATGCATCGGTTTAGTCTGACCCGTTAAGTATTATCTAGAATCATAATATCTATCTTGTTCTATGATTGCTTTTAGAGATTGTTTTGGGGTTGCAGCCAATCTTACCTGGTTTAGTTATCTTGTTTCCTACATGTTTACTTGATATGCTAAATTTGTCCTTTATATTAAGATCTCATTGTGGTAAAATATAAAATCTCATTGTGGTAAAATATATTAAGCTTCTCATTAATCTGTTAGGTCATCTTAACACTTGATTGATTCTTGTTTAGTATATTTAATCTATATTGATATCTTAGTATAAAGTGGTATCGGAGTATTAGCCGATACATGTTAGATTTATTACATCGGCTATGCTATAAATACATATCTCTGTCTTAAAGGACTTTTAGACATAAGTGATTTATACTGTCTTGGCACACTGTCCGATCTATCCCAATCATTTGGTTTAAACACATTTTGAGACATAGATTACATATTATTGATATCTACAGATGATCGAGTAAATGTGATTTCCCTTTGCTTTATCCTTTATTGACGATCCTACGCATATTGCATCGACCTAATATTGAATGATACGTCATCGGTCATTAGCCGATCGATTATCGTTTATGGATTTAACATTGTTTTCTTTCTTTGTTTCTTGTTGGTTGCAGGATCAAACCAACTAGCACGTCTTTGAAACCAAAAGCAAGATTTAGGTCCTGCACTAGAGTTAAGCAGATCTCTCCGGCCAGTGTGTGTTTTTCACATCAACACATGGGCTCGGATTCAGACGGCGCGAGGTGCGAAAGGGGCGGCGCGGGGTGCAGCGCTACGGGCGGCACGGGTGGTCGGGATGCACGGGATGGCGTGGGGTTTGCGCAGCGCGGGTGGCGGAGATGGCGCCACGGCGACGCGGGCTCGAGCGCGAGGAGGACAGGCCTAACAAGTGGGCCACACCTGTCAGTGGCACGTTCCAAGGAGGAAGGGCCGGCGGACTTGCACGGTGCGGCGGCGACTTGCACGGGAGAGGGAGGGAACGCGTGTGGCGGGGAGGAGATGGGCCAATGGCCCAATTAGGGTTTGGGCGTGAAAAAGAACGGCCAAAAAAAGAAAATGGGTAAATAAAACAAGGGACTTAATTTAATTTTGGTAAATTATTTAATTGGTTAAAAAATATTTCTAGTGCTCGAAAATTTCACTAAAAATTTAAATAATATATTTTGACATGTAGAATCCAAGAAAAATTCTACCATGCAATTTTCACTTATTAATTATATTTTAAAATTACTTATTTGCTCTAGGTTAAATCCAAAATTCAATTTTTTCATGGGAATTTTTTAAATGATTTTCATGGGCACAACTATAGGTTGTGACAAACCTATCCCCTTAAACGGAATCTTGACCCCGAGATTTGGAGGTGTTGGTGAAAAGGTGCGGGTGAGCAGCCTTCAACTCAACTTCTCTTTCCCAGGTAGCTTCTTCTTCGGAGTGATAACTCCGTTGAACGCTGCAGAATCTGATGACCTTGTTTCGAGTTCTCTCGTTGGTTTCAAGGATACGAACTGGTTTCTCCACGTAAGTCAAGTCCTCTTGAATCTCAATTTGGTCCGGACTCACCTGCTCTTCTGGTACTCTCAAACATTTTTTTAAGTCAGAAACATGGTAAATACGTCATGAATACCAGCCATGTTGGATGAAAGCTCGAGCTAATAAGCGACTTACCCTCGACGTTCCCGAATTCTGTATGGTCCCACAAAACATGGTGCCAACTTGCCTTTGGTTTGGAAGCGGTGTACTCCCTGGAGCGGTGTGACACGAAGATACACATAATCTCCTGCTTCAAAAGTGAGATCCCTTCGACGGTTGTCTACGGAACTCTTCTGTCGAGACTGCGCAATCCTCAACCTTTCCTTAATTGTTTGGACTTTTGCTTCTGCTTCACTTATCACTTCCGTTCCGAACAACTGACGCTCACCAGTCTGATCCCAAAAAAGTGGTGTACGACATTTCCGTCCGTACAATGCTTCAAACGGTGCCATTTGCAGACTGGCTTGGTAACTGTTGTTGTAGGAGAATTCCGCATAAGGCAGACTCTTGTCCCATGTCCCTCCAAACTCAAACGCATATGCTCTCAATATATCCTCAGAAATTTGGTTTACTCTCTCAGTTTGACCATCCGTCTTCGGGTGATAGGCTATACTGAAGTTCAACCGAGTACCAAGTTCTTCTTGCAACTTATGCCAGATCTTGGGAGTAAACTGACTTCCTCAGTCAGACATGATCTTCTTAGGCACCCCATGTAAGCACATGATCCTAGCAAGGTATAGTTCTGCTAACTTCTTTCCCGAATAAGTGGTATGCACCGGGATAAAATGAGCCACTTTCATGAGTCGATCCACAACAACCCAAATCGAATCATGTCCCGACGATGTTCGAGGTAAACCTGTGATGAAATCCATTCCAATCTCTTTCCATTTTCATTTCGGGATTTGGAGGGGTTGTAACAGTCCTGCGGGCCGTTGATGTTCTGCCTTGACTCACTGACAAACATCACAGAGTGCGACGAATTCGGCAATTTCTCTCCTCATACTGACCCACCAAAACTTCTCCTTGAGATCTTGATACATCTTTGTAGTCCCCGGATGGATTGAATATTAGGTTTTCTGAGCTTCTGTAAGAATCAGTTTCTTCAATTCTTGTCTTCCGGTACACACGATCTTTTTCCCATCTAGATTGTTCCATGCTCGTCTTCAGTGAAGTCGCGAGCTTTTCCGACTCTCATGTTCTTCTTGAGTTCAGTTATCTCATGATCTGATGCCTGAGCAGCCCGAATTTGGTCTATGAGAGTGGTTGAGCTTTAAGAGCGGTCACAAACCCAAATTCCACAATTCACAGGTTTAGGCGCTCAAATTCTTGTTGCAACTAGTAACACATTCCTTCTGTGTTAATGGTGTTGCAGTAACTTTTTTGGCTCAAAGCATCTGCTACCACATTGGTCTTGTCGAGGTGATAGTGTATTCCCAAATCAAAATCTTTGATCACCAACCATCTTCGTTGACGAAGGTTTAAATCCGGTTGGGTGAAGATATACTTTAAGCTTTTATGATCCGTGTATACTTCACAACGGTTGCCGACCAGGTAGTGCCGCCAGATTTTCAAGGCATCGACCACTGCGGCTAATTCCAGATCATGGGTTGGATAGTGTTCTCATGTGGACGCAACTGACGAGAGGCGTATGCAACCACCTTGCCCTCTTGCATCAACACACATCCTAGCCTTTGGCGAGACGCATCACAATACACTTGAAAATCTTTCGTCGGATCCGACAGTATTAAGACTGGGGCGGACACCAACCTCTTCTTAAGTTCTTCAAAACTCTTATTACACTCCGTGGACCACTTGAATTTCTCATCTTTCTTCAATAATTACGTCATTGGCTTGGCAATTCCAGAGAAATTCTGAATGAACCTGCGGTAATAACCCGCGAGTCCAAGAAAGCTTTGAACCTGAGTAACTGTCTTCGGTGGGGTCCACTTGGTAACAGATTCCACATTCGACGGATCCATGGCTACTCCTTGGGCATTCACAATGTGGCCAAGAAACTGCACTTCCTTTAACTAAAAAGCACACTTGCTAAACTTGGCATAGAGTTGATGATCTTTCAACTTCTCGACCACTAACCGAAGATGATGCTCGTGTTTCTCCTCGGTCTTGGAGTAGATCAGAATGTTGTCAATGAAGACCACGACAAATTTTTTTCAAGAACTCCATAAACACCTTGTTCATCAGGTTCATAAAAAAGGCTGGTGCATTGGTAAGTCCAAAAGACATGGTTGTACACTAGTATAGACCGTATCGAGTGATGAAGGCGGTCTTGGGAATGTTCTCTTCCCGGATACTCAATTGATGATAGCCTTATCGCATGCCTATCTTGGAGAACACCTTTGCTCCCTTAAGTTGGTCAAACAAGTCATCAATCCACGGTAGCGGGTACTTGTTCTTAATAGTAACCTCATTGAGTACGCAATAATCAATGCACATTCTCTTGGTCTTGTCATTCTCCATAAAGATCACCGGAGGACCCCAGGGTGACGTGCTTGGGCGGATATAACATTTTCACAACTGTTCATCGACTTGCTTTTTGACTTTCGCCAACTCGTTGGCTCCCATTCTATATGGTCTCTTATGGATTGGGGCAGTTCCTAGTACTAGTTCGATCCAAAATTCGATTTCTCTTTTTGGTGGCATCTTGGTTAGGTCTTCCGGAAAGACTCCAAGATATTCTCTAACTATGGGATGTCTTTCAATTTCATAGGGGTCTTTGCTGCCACTTCAAACGATTCCCCGGTAGAAGTCTGATTCAAACTTGCTACAGTCTTTGATGGCATGGGATAACAGAAAGTGATCTCCTTTCCTTTTCCATTGGTTAAAGTGATCGTGCGACTCGCATAGTCAATCACTCCCTTATGACTTGTCAACCAATCCATCCCAAAGATAACATCTAAGCCTTTTGATTTAAGAAGGACGAGATTGGCTAGAAATTGGGATCCTTGGATTTCTATTGCCACCGAGGGACAGTAGTGAGCGGTGTCCAAATGATTTCCAGGGGTCTGAACCCGCATAGGTATCTTAAGTTCCACTACTGATAACCCATGTGCCCCAACAAACTTTTTGGAAATAAATGAATGCGTAGCACCAGAATCAAATAATACTATAGCGGGAGTGAGATTCATAGGAAACCTACCCAGTATAACCTCGGGCGTAGCCTGCGCCTCTTCTGCAAACGTATGATTGACACATGCCTGGATGAATCTGGGTCTGGTGCGCTTTGGCTTCGGACATTTATCTGCAAAATGCCCAGGCTCGCCACAGTTGAAACAAACTCCCGGCTTTCCTTCAGAGTCCTTCCTTGGGGTGGTGGCTTGGTTTGCTGCTGGGGTGGCGCGGTTGTAGGACGCGGAGTTAGATTGTGTTGCTGCTATCCACTGCCACTACCACTACTGCCAGCTTGAAAGTTTCCTGGGTGGTAAGGCCGATGCTGGCGGACAATCATGGTGGTAGGTCCACACTGACCTCTGGGTGTGAAGCGCGGCCTCTGCTGATTGCCCTGTTGCAGTGGAGGTTTGAACTGCACTGCTTTTCTCTTTCTGAGCATCTTGTTGCGCTGGTCTTCCTGTCAAATGGCCTTGTCAACCAGCTTCTCAAAATTAGCATATTCTCCCAAGATTAGCTTGTCTGTGAGTTCATCATCAAGGCCGGCCAGGAACTTCTCCTGCCTTTTTGCATCTATTCGCACATCGTATGGGGCTTAATGTGAAAGATGGTTGAACTCATGCACGTATTCAGTAACCGACCTATTGCCCTACTCAAGAGATCGGAACTCTCGCTTCTTCTGCGCGACTATTCCAGCAGGAATATTGTTGATGCCAAATCCGTACCGCGTTGTTGTGTAAAAAGATGTGTGACATCAGAGCACACGCTGACCTAGGAGATCTGCTTAGCTCCAGCGGAGGTCCTATAATCAATGAAGCACGGGCGTGTCAGTCAGTTTGATCCTGCCACTGACAAGACATACAAAGCAGCGAAACATAAAGCATATCGATCGATAGGTCAGTAGCCAAGAGAGCCGATCGGCTAATAGGCCGATAGCACGATTCCATCCGATACCAACCAATGCAGTTAGGGTTTTAATCCATCGGCTGTGTGCTGAGCAAACATCTATATAAAGGCAATCGGCTGACGATAACATGATGATATAGCAATGTAGTATAGCATAAATCAATCACATGATGAAATATACATTGATATGAAGATTGAATCATACATCGGCTAGGCTCCGATGGCATTAGATCCAATGTGATTAGAAACCTTTGCTGCAATCGGCTACAACCAACTCTATGTATAATCCTTGTAAGCCGATTGCAACGTCCAGATAACTCATCGGCTGAAACTCTGATGAAACAATGATTGATGCCTACCGACTTACATAAATCTAACTTACAACCGTAATCTTATAGGTCGGACCTAACCGATGCAGCATAAGGTTGATGATTGCTTGATAGACTTAAACGAGCCAATACGGCACCGATCAAAGTGGTCATGTGTTACATTTAACCAAGACGGAAAAACCACCAAGAGGAAATTTAACACATCAGATAAGATTGGCTAACCCTCCGATGAAACATTAGCATCAACCTATCGGCTTGCCAAGACTTAGATTATCAATAACAATCTAGTAGGTTGGACCTAACCGATGCAGCAGGATTTTGCATACGATATTCTAATACTCAATGAGCTGATAGATCTGTTTAATATGATGGATATAACAAATCTATCTAAAGTGACATTATGTTTAAAGAAACATCAACTTGATCAGAATATCGGACCTAACCGAAAAAGTCCTAACTAAGTCGATGCGACTATAAACAGTAATGAAACTATAGAGAGAGACGGTATACCAGATAGGCAACACTTGGACTTACCCCTTCGCCGTAGATCAAACCTAACCGATGCAGCCCTGCGTCGGGTGTCAAGTCTCGTCGGATGATGAACAAAGTGGAAAAGGTAAAATGTGGCGATGCGCCGAATTGTATTGATCGTGAGGATAGATTACATGAACCCCGGGCTAACATATTTAAACCCACGGGCTAACAAAGATCCTAACAGATTATGACTCAATCTTTTCTAAAGATAAAAGGAATCAAACCAAGTCTTTATTGGACACTAACAAACTTTTCTAAAGATAAAATAGAAACCTAACAAATTCTTTCTAATTTATAGATACAAATTGTATCCTTCTTGAACTCGGTGTCTTCTAGATAAGATCTTCTTAAACCGAATCTAACAAGAATCCGACTGCTGGAAATAACAGAAAAACCTCCAATCGGCTGATGCAGAACTCTAAGCCGATACTAGATTTGAGCCGATATGAACCCATCCGATTGGGACTCCGGGGCTTACCAAATTCTGGCATTAACATATGCCCCCCAGTTTTGGAGTATGAGAGGTCATGCTTCAAAATTATCTTTGCCTTGATCGCCCCAAAATTGACTCGTCTTTTCTTCTTGACATCGGCTCTTGTAAGCCGATACCTTCTGTATTAGATGAGCCAGGCTGTCAAACTCATGGAAGAAAACTTTAACTCTGATTGGCATTGCCAACCCCTGGAATGCGAGCACTGCCAGCTGCTCATCACTTAAATTCAAATTATAACATCGGTTGTGGACATTACGAAACCTTTGAATATATTCCTTAGCTGATTCCCCTTCTTGTTGTTTAATTGATAACAAGTCTGCAAGCTTCAACTCATTAACCCCAGCAAAGAAGTATAGGTGAAACTATTTCTCAAGATCGGCCCAACCTCTGATAGAATTTGGTGGCAATGACGAAAACCATGTGAAAGTCGATCCAGTTAAAGACAATGAAAAAGTCTAATTTTCAAAGCTTCTTCAGCCGATGCCTCCCCACATTGAGCTAAAAATCGACAAATATGTTTCATTGTAGAGACACCATCCTGCCTGAAAACATAGAGAAATCAGGAACCTTGTACCGGTTTGGAAGTGGAACCCTATTGTTGATGAGAAATTTCTCTCACGCGCTGGCCCGGGAGATCCGCTTAACTCCAGTGCAGGTCCTTCTCGGCTACCTATGTTGTACAAGGCATGCTAGTTGGTTTGATCTGTTAACCAACAAGAAAAATAGAGATATATGCATTAAGTGTTATGTTAGATCCCACTGGATCGGCTGCAAGAGTCAATTTACATATATATGCTATCCTGAAGTGTATTTAAACCAAGTGACTAGAATAGATCGGCCGTGCTGAGACAGTATTAGCCACTTAATCCAAATATACAATGGGATAATAAATATATGCTTTAACAATCTAGCCGATGCCGTAAGTCCAACTGTGAATCCGCTAATACTCCGATTTATTTTATGAAAAGATATTGATCTGAGCTAAATGCGCTAAACCTAGATCAGTCGGCTGTCTGCTGTAGCTGACAAACTGATTCTGGCTTAGGGCATTTAACTAGAGCAAGATCTTAATATAAGAGGCGGTTTTAATAAATCTGATAACAAGCATATCAAAAGATATTAAAACAGATAAGACTAGCTGAAACCCCGGCACTGTCTCTAAGCAATATACATCTGGCCGAATAGATCATAAAAGCTCTAAAAACGACTTAATAGATCAACACTGATGCAGCATTAAGTATAAAAAGAACAATCTGATCTACTGTAGCTGATGTAAATACCTCAAGACGGAGGATATCGCATATAATTTAGGCCAACCCTTAGATCTAACTCTATCGGCTGCTGGTTCTTGACAGAAACAAGCCGATGTCGAGATAGATCTAAACGTCGTTCTAGATTATACGCGATATATGATAACTAGCGCAGCATAAATCATCGAATTTAGAGTGTCATAACGATGGAAGTAGTAAATTCGACGAGATACACCACTAATGACAAATATTTACCTTAACTTGGGGATCGAAATGATGCAGCCCAAAGCCGGATCAGTTGTTCGTCTGAAGAAAAAGGAGGCGATGCGTCGAAGGTTGTATTGATTGTGAGAATGTTTGATTACAAGGATCTCGGGTCCTATTTATACCCAAGAATAACATTATATGTACAGACCCTGGACTCTATCTAAACTACTATTTAAAATACGACGATATCCCGGGAAGGACCCATGCCATATTACAATAAACAGTCTAAACAAATTCCTAATTTACAGATACAATTGCCGTTACAGGACTCTATCCACAGATGGCAATATCTTTAACGCACAATTTGGAAACCGAATCTTCTATTTATCTTCAACCACTTTCACCGGAAACGGTTTTATCTTCTCCTCTGACTCAGCATCGGCTATCGGCTATCCCTGTCCGATCCAACCTCAGCCGATTGACCTCGTAGCCGATCGTCACTCAGCCGATTTGAGCATAGCCGATGCAGCCTCTGCTTTCCCGTAGATTATTCCGCCAATCCAATTCCGCTTTAAATTCAACCTTGAACTTAGGGATTTGGTTACCAAATTTGGTCGTTAACACCTATCAAACCACTCAGGATATGGTAGCCGATACACAGCAATTTTGATCTATGCGTTTAATTCCAAACTGCTCCTCCATTACCTTTGCAATTATATCGGCCCAATCCTCTTTGGACAGATACCTTTGAGTTTCCTCTGTCCGATATTGCTGATGTGGCTCTTCATACTGATATTGATCAACTTGCCCCCCGAGCCAGTTTTGTTGTTGCCAATAGTGTCGAGATTGTTAGTGATATGCCCTAGAGGCAACATGGAGATGTTGGATATCACGTCAATGTTTATGCATAAATGAATAAAGTGTTATTCAGTTTAATGAAATAGACATCTTGTATTGATCAATAAGTACGTGACTTATTTATGAGACTCTTTATGTATGAATCTATTTCTAAACGATCCTCGATCATATGTCATATTGTTGGAACAAATATGATTCTAAGATCGGCATGTTTATTGATTGATGATCATGTCTCATAGATCATGGGTATGGAGATACCAAATCAATAAACATGGACATATGTGTTGGAGAACACATTGTTGGATAGACCCACCATGAGATACTACAGGAATTAATGTGCCATTAGTTGGTCTCAGGTAGTGTTGGTACAAAGTCCTTAGACCCGAGATCACCATGGATTCCAACATGTGTAGTAGCCTACTTTGGGACTACCAAACGCTATTCCGTAATCGGGTAGTTATAAAGGTAGTTTTCGGGTTTGCTATGAAACATGGAGTGGGATGTGAGTGATCAAGATGGAATTTGCCCTCCTTTGGAGAGATATCTCTCGGCCCTCGAGGTAATGGATTATGGAAATGCATGGCCATGCTAAGTTGATTGAGAAGTCAATCAACGAGATAATCCAATACGGTTCGAGTGAATGGTTAAGCTATTGAAGGGATGGCACACATCTTGCCTATAGCTTAACCGGTATCATGAGGCAAAGGGATTTGTGTACACATTACAGGTTCAGAGCCGATATTATTCTTGTATACTATGATGTCAATATGTGCTGCTAGGCGCCGCTATTGACAGGTCGGCTGAGTTAGACTCGAGCCGACGATCGGCTAAGTTAGACTATAGCCGAAACCGAGTATACCTGAACCTGCAGTGTCGCACCCTTAATGGGATAAGAACAGGCATACGACTTGGACTCGGATACGGCTCGATCGGATAGGGATCCGATCGGATAGAGTCCTATGGGCTTACGACGTGTGGGCGGCCAACTCTATGAGATACGGATGAGATCCGATTCAAAATAGAGTCCTAATCGGCCACTAGTCCCTCGGCCAACTCTATATAAAGGAGGGAGGGGTGGAGTGCGTGACACGTCAATTGCATCGCGTGCAACGAAGTCGCCGAGATCAATCTCCACGGAAACCCTCCCCACTTTCGAGCCAAACCCTAGCCTTGCATCGCGTGCTAGCACACGGGTGTACGGCGTTCTGTCCCCGGACGTGTGGATACCGGTAGAGGCGCTGCTACGTTGCGCGCTCTTGATCGGCTGCGGTCGGGCGCATCGGAGCGAGGCGTGAGAACGCGGCCGGACGACTCGAATCGGCTGATTGGCGAATCGGCTGTCTCCGGGAATCGGCTACACTGTTCCGGATCGGATTGCCCTGATTGGCTATTCCGCTGCACTCTACTCCAATCGGTAACGATCTATCGGCCCTTACTTGCAAGTGTTCCTGGTTTGCGCGGTAGAAATTTTTGTTTTCGGCTAGCGTAGCTTCCGCGTAACCCTTCAGAGATTGCTCCCAATGTGCTCCCCAGGCTAAACTTTCTGATCAACTAGTTTAGGAACAATCTCTTCAATCAAACCATGCAACATAATCAAACCTCCAGATTGATCAAACATAACACGATGAACAATTTTATCAACCATCTCTTGAAGCTTCTTGTCGTCCATCGGCTCAATTGATTGTTCCTCCTCAGCTCTGACTTCTTTATCAGACATTTTGTTGCAATTATGGGTCCACCGAGCCGAGTAAAAAGATATGCTATCCAAAACACGGTCCCACTAGGTGTGCCAAAAAATGTGTTTACGCCAAATCTGTATCGCCGCTGTTGTGCCGAAAGATGTGTTGACGTCAGAGCACACGCTGGCCTGGGAGATCTGATTAGCTCTAATGTATGTACTAAAATCAATGAAGCGCGGGCATGCCAGTCAGTTTGATCCTGCTACTGACAAGACATACAAAGGAGCGAAACATAAAGCATATAGGCCGATAGGTCAGTAGCCACGACAGCCGATCGGCTAATAGGCCGATAGTACGATTCTAGCCGATGCCGATACCAACCGATCCAGTTAACGTCTTAATCCATCGGTTGTGTGCTGAGCAAACATCTATATAAAGGCAATCAGCTGACAATAACATGATGATATAGCAATGTAGTATAGCATAAACCAATCACATGATGAAATAGACATTGATCTGAAGATTGAATCATACATTGGCTAGGCTCCGATGACATTAGATACATTGGTTGATGATTGCCTGATAGACTTAAACGAGCCAATATGACACCGATCAAAGTGGTCATGTGTTACATTTAACCAAGACGGAAAAATCATCGAGAGGAAATTTAACACATCAGATAAGATCGGCTAACCCTCTGATGAAACATTAGTATCAACCTATCGGCTTACCAAGACTTAGATTATCAATAACAATCTAGTAGGTCGGACCTAACCGATGCAGCACGAGATTGCATACGATAATCTAATACTCAATGAGCCGATAGATCTATCTAATGTGATGGATATAAAAAATCTATCTAAAGTGACATTATGTTTAAAGAAACATCAACTTGATCAGAATATCGGACCTAACCGAGAAAGTCCTAACTAAGTCGATGCGACTATAAAAAGTAATGAATTAAAGATAGAGATGATATACCAGATAGGCAACACTTGGACTTACCCCTTCGCAGGAGATCAAACCTAACCGATGCAGCCATGCATCGGGTGCCAAGTCTCGCCGGATGATGAACAAAGTGGAAAAGGTAAAAGGTGACGATGCGCCAAATTGTATTGATCGTGAGGATAGATTACATGAACCCCGGGCTTACATATTTATACCCACGGGCTAACAAAGATCCTAATAGATTATGACTCAATCTTTCCTAAAGATAAAAGAAAACAAACCAAGTCCTTATTGGACACTAACAAACTTTCCTAAAGATAAAATAGAAAGCTAACAAATTCTTCCTAATTAATAGATACAAGTCGTATCCTTCTTGAACTCGATGTCTTCTGGATAAGATCTTCCCAAACTGAATCTAACAAGAATCCGACTGTTGAAAATAACAGAAAAACCTCCAATTGGCTGATGCAAAACTCTAAGTTGATACTAGCTTTGAGCCGATATGAACCCAGCCGATTGGGACTCCAAGGCTTACCAAATTCTGGCGTTAACAAATATGTGTTGTCCTGAAACTGCAATAGAATTCTTCCCATGTGACTGCCGCTTCTGCTTGATGAGTGACAAAATAATAATCCCACCAAGCGGAGGCAGGACCTTGCAGCTGATGCGTGGCGAAGGACACTTTCTCCTATTCAGTGCATTGCAGGAGATCTAGCTTCTTCTCAATGGCATGAAGCCAATCATTGGCCTCCATAGGGTTGGTGGTCCTGGAGAAGGTTGGCGGACGGACACGAAGGAATTTCGGCAACTTGGATTAGGGTGGTGGAGGAGCAAACTGATTGTTTTGCTGTTGTTGTTGCTGCTGCAGCTGCTGCTGCATCTGCATTTATTGCTGCATCTGCTGTTGTATCTACTAGTGTTGTTGTTGCATTTGCTGCATCATAGTAGCCATCATCTGAGTTTGTGACGCTAGCACCTGAGCGGTAGTGGGGTTCTCCGGTGGTGGTGGAGGAGCGTTGCCATTCACATCATGGTTGTTGTTGTTGTTCCCTGATTGCCCATTGTTGCTGGTAGCTCCACTGGTCCTGGTGTTCACCATCTGGAGAGGCCGACCGAACAAAGAGAGAGAAGAAGGAAAACAGACTGACTTAGAAACTAAACAAAGGTGTACATCTATACCCATAAGACACAGCCCCACGATATGTTTTCGCGTGCCGGTGTACCATCATGATACCCTGAAAAGGGACTATGGCAGGACCCTTCGCATAACCCCCCCTCTAACCAATCGTACCACACCAAGGTTTCGCCCCTACTCCCAACAGGGCAATGGGCAGCCCCACCGCGTGCCACGGTGAATCTGGTAACCGATCAACCCTTTAACCGAGGCCGACCTAACTCCATCACGCCCACCCTCACTAGGGTACGACAGCTAAAGACAGCTACACTACAGATCCAACCATTACCCATGCTAGCTTGTGGTATGTACGGTAATTCTTCCAAGGTTTCTCGAGAACCGGTCCTTAATTGCCATTGGTGTGACTAACCAAAAAAATTGCACCCACGGTCCACCATTGTCATATTTTTAATATTATTAATATAGTATCACATACTTGACATCATCTGTATAATAATCTCCACTGTAGTATTTAGATAATGTGATTCCCTTAAATGAACTATTGATCTAAGCCAGGCTAAGCATGTCCTAAACCAATATCTAGTCATATTGAACCCAAGTTATCAACGGTATAAGGTATTCAATTCCTGTGGTTGAGTACAATATGTATAATAGTCCCATGAAATGACATTCTAAAACATATCAGTATTTGAGAAAAATAAGATATTTAAATAAAATAGGTACAATATGATCAACATAAAGCACGACTTTCCTTGCTCTGAAGATTGGAGACCTTCGACAACTACTTCGAAGTAAACAGGATCACTGGAATTACCATAATCTACACGACAAACAAAGCACTCAACAAAACATGCTAAAAGTCTACTAAAACAGCACAATAAACTATTTTTAGTGGATTCTTGGCATTTTTATGGATTTAATGAAATTTGAATGGACTAAAACAGAGCTCGGATTAAAAAGACATGAATTTTAGAAGTTTAACTATTTTTAACTAAACAGAAAAAGTCCTAAATTAATTATTATGCAATTAAGTCCCTGCTGACGCAAGCGGCGGGCCTCGGGTAGGGCTGATGTTAGCACCGCGCAAGCGCTAACGTCGGCATTACGCAAAGCTGACGCAAGGGTAGTGCTGATGCAAGTATGACGAAAGTGGCTGACGTCAGCAGATGACATCAGCGGTTATGGGGCACCCGGTCCACGGTGGACCCGGTCTACGGGAGCGGCGGCAGCGGCGGTTCACCACACGACACGATCGAAATGGCCGAGGGGCGTGCGCGGAACTACGGCCCCGATCTACCGAGCGGTAGATAAAAGGGCTCGGCATGGCTAGGGTTAGGCAAGGCGGCGGCCGAGCTCGGCATGGCCAGTCATAGCCGTGCGGCGGCCGACCGACTAGTCGCTGGCAAGTGGCGACGACTGACGGCGGCGTTATGGCTATGGGCTAGGGTTCGGGATGCGGCGCGACGAACTCGGGGAGCGACGGCGGCGCACTAAACCGAGAGGAGAAGGGGAAGGAGCTCACCGGCGTTGGGGACGAAGGCGGCGCCACGCGGCGGCAAGATTTGGGCGTCGGTGAAATAGGGCACAAAATCAAGTGGCACAAACGGGAAAACATGGTGGAGGGCGTGTGGGTTTTATAGGGGTGATTTGGAGCCCAAATTTCGCACAAAACCAACGCAGATTCCTCACCGTCAAAATCGGACTTAGAGAGACAAAGATACAGCGACAGTTAGGGTTTTGGGCTGGCATGGGCTCGGATTCGGAAGGCGCGAGGCACGAAAGGGGTGGTGTGGGGTGCAGTGCTAGGGTTCGTGTGGCACGGGCGGTCGGGATGCACGGGATGGTGCGGGGTTTGTGCAGTATAGGTGTCGGTTCTTAACACCTTTTTGGGACTATAGGTGGCGGTTCTTAACAAGAACCGCCACCTATTCTTTAGCTGCTACCTATATGCATTATAGGTGTCGATTTGTTTTGACCAAGCACCTTTTGGGATGACACCAATGAGCCTTTTTATAGTAGTGATATCTCTAGGACTCTATCTTATCTTTATAATTTAATTTGACTCTTATCACTAACCATAGATATTTATACTTCTAAACATCACCTTCAATATCGAACGGCAAGGAGAAGAGAGGGACGGCGACGATGGGAGAAGACGCGGAAGAGGAGATATTTTGGCCGGCGGCGCGCGTGCTCCTCGTGCACAAATCGCCGAGCACGTGGCGTGCACGCGGGCGTGGGCGGAGTTTGGGACGAGATCTGAGACGACGTGAGGGCCGGCGCGAACGGGCAAATCGCCGCACATGCAAGCGAACGAGGCGATCGTACGGGCAAAAATAACTGTTACGTGTCATGTCTTATTTTATCAAACTCTCAGCCTGCCTCTACGTCTCCAAGCAGCTTCTGTTTTTGTCACAAATTGCAAAACTCTCAACTTGCATGCATGCCAAAAGTTATATACGTATATACGCGCATGTCCATGCGTTGCAATGGAACGACGACGCATGGAGGGAAGCAGGCGGAGGGCGAAGGTACAGGCGGCGGCGCGGGAGCTCTGAGCGACGACGGGGGGAGGGGCGCAGGCACGGCGCAGGGCGCGGCGTGGATGGGGACGGAAGAGAGGGACATAAAAGGTCTTTTTTCACCAAGCCTTCCCTTTCTTTTCAGATTAAGATTGCGGGTTAATTTATAAACACTCAAGGGGTTTCTGCAAAATAACCAGAGATGAACAAAAATTTTAGATAGAAACACTACTTGCTTTATAGATAGTAATTTTGGATAGAAACACTACTTGTTTTATAGATAGTTATATATATACACATATATATAACTTTGAAAACAAGGGTATCTTCAACTTTATGTACCACTGGACCTTGATTAAGAAATAGTATCAGATAGATATTTAGTCTAAGTTAATTTAATTTCACCAAATTAAGTAAAAAATATAATGGAAATAGATATTGACCTACGATACTTTAAACCGATTAGAAATTTGATAAAAGTTTAAAATATTTACGACTCGGATATTATTAGTTAGAAAAGTATATTGATGAATAGGATAAGTTGCATGTATATCGACGGCGGCATGCTAGCTCATGCGTGCCGCATGTGCTCAGCCGCCGCTCAGGGCAATGCACGGCAACACAGGAGACGCGTGAGTCGGGCTCGCCTGTTGGAGGTGAGGAAAGTGAGGCAACAATGGAGTGAAAGATTATACGGATCGGAAATTTTATAGATTTGGATGAAAAAATGATTTGATGATCGAAACGTTATAGATTTTTTAAGTAGTTAAGATAAGCTATATCGTACGTATAACTGGGTTTTTTAAAAAATAGCCAGATGGATTGCGGGTTAATTTCGAAAAAAGTCAAGGGATTTCTGGCTATTTAACAAAATTTGGGTGGAAACACTACTTACTTTATATATAGTTACTAGCAAAATGTCCGTGCGTTGCAACGAGACGACGATGCAGGGAGGGAAGCAGGTGGAGGACGAAGGTCCAGGCGGCGGCGCGGGAGCTCTGAGCGGCGACGAGAGGGAGGGGCGCAAGCGCAGCGCGGATGGGAGCAGAAGAGAGGGACGTAGGAGGTCTTTTTTCATCCAAGCCCTCTCTTTCTTTTCAACATTGGGACTACAAGTTAATTTTATAAACATTCAAGGGGTTTTCGTAAAATAACACTTTTTCTTTTTAATTGGGTTTTTTAAAATAGCCGACGGATCATGCGGTTAATTTTGAAAAAACTCAAGGGGTTATCTCGCAAAATAGCGGCAAAACAAAATTTGGGTGAAAACACTACTTGCTTTATATATAGGAATCAATAATTTTTATAATTTTGTGATGGTCAATATGGATCTAATGCTTTAGATTATAATAGTAATAATATCTAATCTAGTTGCATCATTACATTTGCAAGGATAATTGTCGATGGACAAGTGTTATTACGTTAATTATGGACTTAATGTATCACTTTTTATTTTTTTCAATTGTATATTTGCATGTTTAATAGACTAAAAAATAAAATGTAATTTGTACATAAATTGCACTGTATTAAAGTGGCTCGCGAGCTAAACGAGCCGGCTCACGAGCCGAGCCTCCTGGCTCGGCTCTCTACCGAGCCGGCCGAACCGAGCCAAGCCGAGAGCCGAGCCTCCTGGCTCGGCTCTCTACCGAGCCGAGCCGAGCCGGTATCCACCCCTAACTGCGGGTTAATTTTGGAAAAAATCAAGGTGTTTTTTGCAAAATAGCTAGGCAGAATAAAATTTTGGATAGAAACACTACTTGCTTTATAGATACCTAGCAAAATGTCCGTGCGTTGCAACGAGACGACGATGCAGGGAGGGAAGCAGGTGGAGGACGAAGGTCCAGGCGGCGACGCGGGAGCTCTGAGCGGCGACGGGAGGGAGGGGCGCAAGCGCAGCGCGGATGGGAGCAGAAGAGAGGGACGTAGGAGGTCTTTTTTTCATCCAAGCCCTCTCTTTCTTTTCAACATTGGGACTGCAGGTTAATTTTATAAACAGTCAAGGGGTTTTCTGTAAAATAACACTTTTTTCTTTTTTAATTGGGTTTTTTAAAATAGCCAGACGGACTGCGGGTTAATTTTGAAAAAACTGAAGGGGTTTTCTGCAAAATAGCTAGGCAAAACAAAATTTGGGTGGAAACACTACTTGCTTTATATATAGGTATAGATATTATATATATAGGTTATAGATATAGATTACAGATTATAGATTATAGATTATAGATTATAGATTATAGATATAGAGTTATAGATATAGATATAGATAGATTATAGATATAGATTATAGATAGATATAGATTACTAGCAAAATGCCCGTGCGTTGCAACGGGACAACGATGGAGGAGGGAAACAGACGGAGGGCGAAATCCGAGCGGCGATGAAAGGGATGGGCATAGGCACGGCGCGGGGCGTGACGCGGATGGGGACGAAAGAGAGGGATGTAGGAGGTCTTTTTTTTCATCCAAGCCCTCCATTTCTTTTCAGCATTGGGACTACGGGTTAATTTTATAAACACTAAAGGGGTTTTCTGCAAAATAACCATTTTTTCTTCTTTAAGTGGGTTTTTTATAAAATAGCTAGGTGGACTGCAGGTTAATTTCGGAAAAACTCAAAGGGTTTTCTGCAAAATAGCCAGGCAAAACAAAATTTGGGTGGAAACACTACTTGTTTTATAGATAGTTATAGATATAGATTATAGATATAGATTATAGATTATAGATATATTATAGATTATAGATTATAGAGTTATAGATTATAGATTATAGATTATAGATTATAGATATTGATATAGATATAGATATAGATATAATTATAGATAAAGTACACGCCTGTACAAATTTTATTTGAATCGAATTCATCATATATTCATGTACCAAATTAAAATAAGGCAGTTGTAATCTACCAAAATACGACTCGTACTCCAATTCAACCACGCATGCATGTCGTGCATAATGCCATAATTATTAAACCCAAACAATAAGAGAGTACGTCTCAAAAATTATCACCTATCGATCTATCGATTCCAAGAAGATGAACGAGACGACGACTTCTGCGGCGGCGGCGGCTGCGGCGGCCGTCCATCTGATCAGCGAACTGAACGACGACGTGCTCCTGCGCATCCTCAGCTTCCTGCCGTCGGCGAGAGACGTGGCGCGCACCTCCGTGCTGTCGAAGCGATGGCGCCACCTCTGCGGAATCGCGCCCTGCCTTCGCTTCGCCGTCGGGCTGGGCTCCTTCGCGGAGGACGACGACGACGAGGAGGCGCACGACGCCCGTCGCCACGACGCTGCCCGGCGGCTCATCGCCGGCGTGGACGCCTCTCTCGCGCGGCGGCGGCGCGCCGACGAGGGAGGCAACGACGTCGATGTACTCGAGATCTCCTTGGTCTACGGCGACGACGTCAACATTAGCTGGTACAAGAAGGAGCCCGTGGGGAAGAGACACTACATCCATGACCACCACCATGAAGCTGACATCACGCCGTCGCTCGTCGACTCGTGGCTCCGCTTCGCCGAGCACCACGTGACGGGCAGCTTCGTCCTCGAGCTGCCGTTGAATGCGGCGGCGGCGGCGGTGCTGGATCAAGAGGAAACGGCGGAGGGCGATCAGGAGGAGGAAGACGACACAGACGACGAAGCAGCAGAGAAAGAGGTGGCGCCGGTAGAGGAGGAAGAGGCAGTGGCGGAAGAAGAGAAAGAGTTGTCGCCGTCGCCGGACAGGCTGGAAAAGACGACGGCTGCGGCAGAAGTGGAGGAAGAGTTGCCGCCGGCGGTGGCAGCAGAAGAGGAAGACGTGGCACCGGTAATGCTAGAAGAGGCCGTGGACCAAGAGTTGGAGTTGCCGCCGGCGGCGGCGGCCGAGGAGGAGGTTGTCGAGTTGCCAGCCACGACGAGAGCGGAGGCCATGAGCCTTACCCTCGGAGGCGCCAACACCATGGTCCCGATCGCCGGAGCCAGAGCCTTCCACGCGCTCACCGACTTCACCCTCTGCCGCGCCAAGATCAACGCATACGACAACGACGACCTCTACCTCGGCCACCTCCTCTCGTCACCCTGCTGCCCGCGGCTGCGGAGGCTGGAGCTCCGCCACATCGCCGGCCTCATCCGGCTCCGCCTCGATGCCGCCGACACGCTCGAGGAGCTCCGGCTGGTGTACCTCCCCGACCTACAACGGCTCCACCTCGACGCGCCCGGCCTCCGGCTGCTCCGTGTCGGCCACTGCGACGACCTGCAATCCTCCGACCCCGCCGCGGCGAGGGTGTCGGCGCCGAGGCTGGATGTGCTGGCATGGGACGGCCTGGAGTACATGGCTTGCAGGGAGTTCATCGCGACGCCGACCGTCCGGCACCTCAAGAAGCTTTCCCTCTTCTCGCACGGCGGCGACGAGACCAACGACTCCGCCGTCCGCCGCCTCAAGGGCTGCACCGCGTTGGATCATCTCGAGCTGAGATTAACAGTCCGGGTGGTATGTCATCTCTACTTGATCTTTGCCTTGGTATGTTTTTGTCATGAAGATTTGTACATGTCAATGGCTACAATAATTAAAAACACTTTAAAGTGCAAGTTAATTATTCAGTTCTGTACATTGATCAGAAATAAGACTTCATTAGTTGTGTTGCTCCAATCTTACCTGTATATCCTATACATTTGAAAAAAATCTCAACATGAGCAACATCGATCTAAGAATTTTTATAGCTATCGACCACTCTCTTATGCTTTAACCACAACCATTCATACATATTCAATTAAAATAATTTAGTGTAGTTATTGATATGAAACTTAGCATACGTTAAGCCATATCATCTTTCAAAACCATATAGTCATCAGATCTCCCTCTCATGCTTGATCATAGCCATCCATGTATCATTGCACAGTTATAATTCGACGAGCTCAAAATATTATGCATTACAAGTACATAATTTTTAAATTGTTTTACTTTTAAATTCCCCGCTGCAAAGCGTTGATATCGACGAATAATATGTTCAGAATAAATGCACCATATACGTGTGGGAGTAGCCAAAAGGAAATCTTTAATTTTTATTATCTTCCTGAGAACGGTGTAGCAACATGTGGATCTTCTGTGTGTCTTAGTTGTCGACACCATGAAAGATATTAGCAAAATTGATCATTGATATATTTTTTTTTCAATGACGCAATTTTATAATTGACATAAAAATATAGTTACCATCAAAGGACACCGTGAAGGATATACCGTATCTACCCACCATCACCAAGTTGAGGTTAGACGTGAACACATGGTGGTACGGACATACCGTTGGTGCAACCCTTGCCAGAATCATCGCAAAGTGTAACAACATCGAACACCTCTCCATTCGCGTCCGTGGCTTGGTAAGCATAAGCACTTAGCATATTTAATTTGTATTCCTGCACTTTATTTTAAGATGGTTTCTTTTGATCTAATTTATGGTATTCCATCAATTATATTTATATGATATTATTGATTGATTTTATTTGGTCGAACTTTCGAAACTTTGATCATCGGTTGCTCTTAAATATTTATAGTTGGAAAGCATAAAAGTCTTTTATGTATAGATTTTTCTTTATAAAAACTTCTACAATAAAAATAGTAGTGGTTAAAATTGCAGACCAAAGTCTGAATAAAGTCTAACACAAGTATAACCGAGTATAACATTTTTATCTTACTATTGAGATAGTTACTGAGAATGTAACACATATAATTCACTACTGGAGAAACCATCATTGGTTGAAGTGGCAAAAACCACAATAATCCCGGTTTGAGTTGCACCGAACTAGAGATGATCTCTAGTCCCGGTTTAAAAAGTCTACGGATTTCTAGGAACATTAGTCTCGCGTCGTGTCACGAACCGGGACTAAAGATCACCTCTAGTCCCGGTTCAAATATTGTGGAGCTGTCGGAGCGCCGGGCACCTTTAGTCCCGGTTAGGAACACCAACCGGGACTAGAGATGCTATCTCTAGTCCCGGTTGGTGCTACGAACCGAGACTAAATATGTCCGGCGCTCGACGGGTTCGACCTCGACACCATCTTTAGTCCGGTTGGTAACACCAACCGGGACTAAATATGCTATTTTTGTCCCGGTTGATGTTACCAACCGGCGCTAAAAGATAATTTTGATCTTTAGTGCCGGTTGGTAAAACCAACCGGGACTAAAGATGGCTTGCTTTTTATACTCCTTCTTCCACCTCCAGCCCGAGCCTGCTACACTTGTCTTCAAAGTTTTTCTCTAGCTAGAGGGGAGGTGCTGCCAAAATTTTTGTGATTTTGTTTTGGTGATAATACACAAATCTTTGCTATCTACAAGGTTAGCAACTTCTTCCTCTTATGATCTATGCTTAGCACTTTGTATTTTACGGTTGTTTTCTATACATTAATCATCTCTAGATTTTTTTAAACATGAGGAGAGAGAAAATTTGTTTGGACTAATTATTTTGCTAAGCACATTATATTGTGTTGAGAAAAAGTTGGGAAAAATAAAGAGGAAGAAAAGTAAGCTTAGCACGTCACGCTTATAGAAATTTAGTCTCGTACAATTTTATCTCAAAAAATATTTATGGAAAATGATGAGAGAGAATCTTTTGGAGAAAAAAGTTATAAAATAGATGAGAAAGGACCTTTTAAAATAGATGCAAAATAATTAATTAATTTTATGCTTATCACTTTGAAAGACCTTTTAAAAATAATTCTATTTTTAGAACAACACATTACGTATATTGGATTAGTATATAATAATTGTCTGATTATATACATATAATATTGATGTTATATTGAAATGATTTGAATTTCGTGGAATTTTCTTACGATTTTTGTGCATTCCATGTAGATGGATCGGCAATGGATGTACAACGCGGATCGACGGTCGAGAGAGTTTATTTAAGGCGTCCATTATTTTTTTAGTGTGGCCGATGCCAACAAGCATAAGGGTTTCATACGTTGTCCATGTAAAAAGTGCAAAAACGAGAAGGAGTATTCTACATCAAGAATTATTCATGGCCACTTGTTTCAGTCGGGATTCATGGCTCACTACAATTGCTGGACATCGCACGGAGAGGTGGGGGTTGCAATGGAAGAAGATGAAGAAGACGACGACAACATTCCGGACTGTAGTCAATACGGTGGGTTTGAAGAGAATACAGTGGGCGAAGCGAGCGGGGATCCTGAAGAAAACGACGGTGCCGATGACCTTGGTCAGATGTTGCGCGATGTACATGGGGACTACGAAGGCGTAAAGGAAGTGCAGAAATTGGAGCGTATGTTGGCGGACCACAAAAGGTCCTTGTACCCAGCGTGAACGGGGGCACAAAAAGTTAGGTACCACGCTGGAATTCTTACAATGGAAGGCCAAAAATGGTGTCGTGATGAGCATTTGGCGAGTTACTAAAACTCGTGAAGAACATTCTTCCGAGGGAAACGAATTGCCGGAATCAACGTACGAGGCTAAGAAGTTAGTCTGCCCTCTAGGACTGGAGGTACAAAAGATACATGCATGCCTAACGATTGTATCCTCTACCACGGTGAGGAGTACGAGAACCTAGAAGCATGTCCGGTTTGTAAAGCACTTCGATACAAGATCAGACGAGATGATCCAGGCGAAGTTGACGGATGGCCCTCGAAGAAAAGGATTCCTGCTAAGGTGATGTGGTATTTTTCTATAATACCACGGCTGAAGCGTCTATTCAGGAACAAGGAGCATGCAAGAATGATGCGTTGGCACGCGGAAGAACGCCTACAAGACGGCATGCTGAGACATCCCGCCGATGGGTCACAGTGGCGAAACATCGACAGAACATTTGAAGACTTCGGCGAGGATGCACGAAACCCAAGGTTCGGCTTAAGCACGGACGGCATGAATCCTTTTGGAGAGATGAGTAGCGGGCATAGCACTTGGCCTGTGACGATGTGTATCTACAACCTCCCGCCTTGGCTATGCATGAAGTGAAAGTACATTGAAATGCCGGTTATTATTCAAGGCCCGAAGCAACCTGGTAACGACATCGATGTGTACCTGACACCGCTGATCGAAGATCTAAAACTGTTGTGGAATAAAGAAGGTGTTCCCGTGTGGGATGAAGATAAACAGGAACAGTTTAAACTACGAGGGTTGCTGTTTGTTACCATCAATGATTGGCCTGCACTTGGCAACCTATCCGGACAGTCAAACAAGGGGTACAACGCTTGCACCTACTGTATGGATGAGACTGAGTGTACGTACCTGAAACATTGTAAGAAGGTAGTGTGCATGGGCCATCGTCGATTTCTTGCTGCAAGCCACCCTGTCCGGAGAAAAGGGAAACATTTTGATCAAAAGGCAGACCATCGTTCTAAACCAAAGCATCGCAACGGAAAGGCTGTGTTTGCCATGGTGAAAGACCTCAAAGTAGTATTTGGAAAGGGACCCGGCAACCAATCTATAGCAAGTGAAGGTGGTCACGCGGCGATGTGGAAGAAGAAGTCAATTTTTTGGGAGTTGCCCTACTGGGAAGTCTTGGACGTCCGCCATGCAATCAACGTGATGCACCTCACCAAGAACCTTTGCGTAAACTTGCTTGGCTTCCTAGGTGTATACGGAAAATCAAAAGATACACTTGAGGCACGTAACAATCTGAAACATATGGCACAACGCGACGGCCTTCACCCGCAACCAAAGGATAAAGGAGCCCAATACCTAAGTCCAGCCAGCTACACTCTGAGCAGAGCAGAGAAGAAAATAATGTTTGAATGCCTGGAGAGCATCAAGGTACCGTCTGGATATTCCTCAAATATAAAGGGAATAATAAGCACGAAGGATAAGAAGCTCACAAATCTAAAGTCCCATGACTGCCACGTGCTGATGACACAGCTGCTTCCCGTTATAATTCGAGGTATCCTTCCCGATAATGTCCGGGCAACAATAACAAAGCTATGTGCTTTCCTGAACGCAATTTCACAGAAGATCATCGATCCAGACAGACTAGAAGACTTTCAAAATGATGTGGTCCAATGTCTTGTCAGCTTTGAGATGATCTTTCCGCCTTCCTTCTTCAATATCATGACACATCTCCTATGCCACCTTGTCAAAGAGATCCGTATCCTCGGTCCGGTATTCCTACACAACATGTTCCCCTTCGAGAGGTATATGGGCGTTCTAAAGAAGTACGTTCGTAACCGTTCGCGTCCGGAGGCCAGCATCGCCAATGGATATGGAACAGAGGAGGTGATTGAGTTTTGCGTCGACTTTATTGAAGACCTCCGTCCCATCAGGGTGCCTGAATCAAGCCATGAAGGTAGACTACGGGGGAAGGGAACTCTTGGAAGGAAGGCAATAATGAACATAGACAATGACTTGTACAGAAAGCACATTGGACCGTGCCGCAACAATCTTCATTGGTGGCTCCTTACATCGAGGAGCACTTGGCGATTGTTCGCTCGTAAAAACATCGGTAAGACGGATGCCTGGATTACACGCCATCACATCGATGCATTCCCTACTTGGTTGCGACATTGTCTCATGGGCAACGCGAGCATTGAGCAACAACTAGCCTTCTTGGCGAGGGGTCCATCTTGCACGATCACCACATTCCAGGCATATGAAATCAATGGGTACACATTTTACACACGGGCCCAAGACTTAAAGAGCACGAATCAGAACAGCGCTGTCCGCATCGATGCCGTGGGATACGACGGTACAGCTAACACATATTACGGCAGCATCGATGACATATGGGAGCTGGACTATGGACCTCTGAAGGTCCCTCTATTTCGGTGCCAGTGGGTTAGGCTTGGTGGTGGAGGCGTAACCATTGATGCAAGTGGGATGACAACGGTCGACCTGAGCAAGGTTGGATACTCAGACGAACCTTTCGTCCTTGCCAATGATGTACGACAAGTTTTCTATGTCAAGGACATGGCTAGCAAATCAAAGAAGGGGAAAGGGTCCGACAAGCCAAAGCGCCACGTGGATCTCCCAGGCAAAAGGAAAATCGTGGGAGTCGAGGATAGAACTAACGAAGATTACGATCAGTTTGACGGGCAACCTCCGTTCACGGTGGCGGTTGACCCGAGTATCCTCCTATCAAATGATGACACCCCTTACTCACGCAACGATCATAACGAAGGAATAATTGTGCGGAGAAAGTACGTGAGGATAAATGTTACATAGCTAAATTTATGTATGGACGATGTAAATTAAATTGAATCATTGAATATTATCCCTGTCTTCCACTTGACCTTATTCAAGATCTATAATTACATCAAGAACCTTGGTACGTACTATCCATAGAATAGGGCATTATATATAAACACCGATCTTTTATGAAACACCATGTTAATTATATATAAACATATGTTAATTATATATGAATATAAAATATATTAACATATGAACATTATAATTATACATGAATATAAAATACAATAAAATAGGACATTATAATAATTAGTCCTGGTTTGTTACAAAACCGGGACTAGAGGTGAATTTCATTGGGCGGGAAAACATATTTAGTCTCGGTTTGAGCCATCAACCGGGACTATTGATGTCCACCGACTCGCGCCACATGGCTGCCCCGCAATCTTTTGTCGGTTGGGGCTCCAACCGGACAATGATAAGAACATTAGTCCCGTTGAAGCCACCAACGGGCGACATCTTTACTCCCGGTTGGTGGCTTCAACCAGGACTAATGTTCTTATCTGTTGTCCCGGTTGGAGCCACCAACCGGGAGTAAAGGATCTTCTGTACCGGTTGTTGGATTCAACCGGGACAAATGACGCTGTGACTATATATAGCAAGGGCCTTACTGGGGATCCAACACTTAGCCGTTTTCGCACTTCGGAACTGCATCGTCTTCGTCTTCGTCGCTGTCGCCGAGCCCCAGGTCGACGCCGCAGCACGCCGTCTCCGCCGTCTTCGTCGCCGGAGGACCTCCGCTCCGCCGTCTTCGTCGCCGTCGCAGGTTAGCGCCGCCGCCCCCCTAAGATTTCCGGACATTATGCGCTAGGGTTTGGCCGCCGTCGACGCCATCGCCGTCGCGGCCATCATCGCGATCGCCGTCGCCGCCGCCCCCTCCCCACGCCACCCAGTCCCCTTGCGCCCCCTCCCCACGGCCCCCGAGCCGGCCGCCCTAAACCCTAAACGGCCGCGCGCCGCCCTCCACCCACGCCGCCGCCGCCGCCACCCACCGCATCCTCGCGCCGCCGCCGCACTCGTGAATGTTAATATATGAATTTTGAGTATATGTGTGTTTTGAATATATATGTATTTTGAATATATGAATTTTGTATGTATGGGTATTTTGAATATATGATTTTTGTATGTAAATGGACTGTTATATGTAAATGGACTATTATTACAGTGTTGAGAATTTTGAATTTTGAATATGTATTTACATATGAAATTTGAATGTTTATGGGAATTGTGAATTTTTTATTTTTGAACGAACGAGAACGCTAAAATCAACAAATGGTCGTGAACGAACGGACGAACGAACGAATGAGTGTTCGTTCGTTCGGTCGTGGACGGACGGACGTTCGCGAACGGATGAACGAACGTGGACGAACGGACGTCTCCTTAATTTTTCATTTCCTCTCCACTTCATCTCCCATCCTCCTTATCTCACTCACATCATTCTCCTCTCTTTCTCTCCTCTCCTCTAGATGAACATACTTACGGACGTGAATGATATAACCGAATAATTTTTTTCAGAATTCTTTGATTAAGTCCTCAACCCACAACAATCAAATGGTGGATTGTAACGAGGAACAGCTTCTCCATGATGAGATCGCACGAGGAATAGAGGTTTATAACGAGGAGGGGAATGAAGATACAAATCAATACCTCAACGAGGAGGGGGACGTGCAGGGGAACGATGAGGAGAATGAGGGCTCCGCCTCCGCCTCCGCCTCCGCTGGACAGAAGAGGGCACGCGGGCAACGCGGTCTCAACAAGCGCATAGAGGGTCGACATGTCATAACGGAGGTAGAATCTGACGGTCGCCCTATTGCCCCGCAGGACGCCGCAAGGAAGTTTGTGGCGCACGGATGGGTGTTGAGGGATCACGTGCCCGTAAGCGTTGCCAACCGGAGGCGATCAGGACGGGAGGAGATGAGCGAGCTATCTCCCGGACTGAGAAATAAATGCGTGGACTACAATGCTGCAAACGTTCACCATCCCAGACTCACAACAAGCAAGGGTCAAGGAATGGACGTTAAAGAAAATGGCAGAGCTCTTCAGGAACTACAAGAAAGAGTTACACAAGAAATATATCCTGAAGGGCCGGACCTCGACTTTGACAAGTTCCCAAGCTCGAGATCATTGGGATGCTTTTGTTGAACATAAGACGGGAAGAAGCACAAGCTATCATACAAAAGAACAAGGCCAATGCAGCCAAAAAGAAATACCATCACAAGCTTGGGTCAGGCGGCTATAAGAAAGCAATGGAGAAATGGGAGAAAATGGAAGCCGACATTGAAGCGCGAGGTATCGTTCCAGGCACAACCACCTGGCCGGAACGAGCAAAGCACTGGTTTTATGCTCATGGTGGCTCACTTAATCCCGTCGATGCAACAGTTATCTTTGGTGATGAAATTCAAGAAGCCGGACGGAGGTTAGAGGAAGCGCTGCAGGCCACTTCCTCGGGCGCGTTCAGGCCCGACAGAGAGAAGGACGAGCTAACGCTCGCCCTCCAAAACCCAGAGCACCCGGGGCGAACGCGAGGAAAAGGCGTCGTCCCCTGGAAATACGGGTTCCAAGCTGACGTCGACACATATAAGAGCCGAATGAGGTCAAAGCAAGATAACGATGCGAGGTTCGCTGAGATGGAAATGAGGCTCTCGCAGATTGATCAGATTGTGGACGAAAGGCTGGCCATAAGGTTGGCAGAGGAGCGGAGCCATTGGGTTAGCCAACAGCTGGCTCCAACAACAGCCGCTCAACTACAGTAGCAGCGCAGCAGCTGCGCTTCAACTGGAAATGAAGGCGATTTGGCCCCACAAGCTTAACCAGGTCCGCCATGCCCCGTTGATGACATCACACAACGAACACCATGTGAGCTGCACATTCTGCTAAAGAACATAACAATAAAGGTATGTTCGTACTTTTATGTTGTACGTATATTTCGTTGAATGACTTGTCAATCAATGTTCATTACTAACTAATAAACAATCTTCTCGAACAGGTCGCGTCGGGCATGGCCATTCCAGTAGAACGAGACGGCACCTACCACTCCCGACCCGTTCCACCTACGTACTCGAAAGTTGAAATTGAACAGGTGGAACGCGGCTATGAAGATCTCGAGCTGGATATTGCCGGAGGAGACGGGGAGCTGACGCTAGGAGAAACAGCTCACGGAATATTTCTCTGGAGGAAGATCTTCATAATATTCCCCGGACGTGGGTCGTCTCCTCCGTCTCCACGTGGGTCATCTCCTCCGCCTCCACGTGGGCCGTCTCCTCCGCCTCCTCCACCTCCTGCGTCGCCTCCACGAGCACCGACTCCTAAACGGTCGTCTCCCACTCCACCGCCTTCCAACCCTCCTCCGTCGCCACAACGAGCACCGACTCCTAAATGGTCATCATCAAAGAGCGCGCCGTCAATATCAAGCGGTCGTCCAAGAAGAAAGATTCAAAGAATTGAGAAGACGCCGCCACCCGCACAGAAGCTTTCATACGAGAAGACTCCAGAGGAGCTTGAAGAAGCCGTCGAAGCTGAAGTCAGGGCTCACTTCAGAAAGAAGTCTCCTGAGAAGCCTCCTGAAATCCCCCAGGAGACCAAGGACTTCTTCAAGAAGACGTACCTAACGCCACAGCCTAAACCGCAACCTCAACCGCAGTCCGACTACGACAGGACTATTCGGAAGGCTGCTGCCAAGGCGAAGAGGACGGGCAAAGATGTACCCCAGTTCAGTGTTCCAAATGTCAGATCAGACTTAAGACAATTTATGAAATCTGCTGGAATTTCAATGGATCAATTACACGGTCGTGCTCCCCTGGCGAAGGCTCCGCTGAAATACAAGTTCAAACTTGGAAAGCCTCTTGTAAAGCCGGATCAAGTGAAAAAGCTACCAACACAGATGTACCGCTTTCACAAGTGGTACATGCAAGAACCTAGCAAGGGTAGAGAGATGGTAACGTGCAAATATTCACAGTACTATTTCATCGATGAAGGTGACGACTTCTATATCCGATTCGAAGACATATTCGACCTGTACCAGCTTGATGCCATCGACGTCTCACTTCTAGCCACGCGGGCTTTGTAAGTTTCGTTCTGTTATTTCGTTTCTTACCTTCTTGTATTTAGCTGACTAAAATTCTTTTTAACCGTTGTAGAATGGCGATGCAATCGCAACATGCACGATCGTAGCAAACATGGATTCATGGATCCACGCAAAATCAACGGCGTATTGGTTGATCATTTTCCTGATCCAACACTGGACAACATTTACAAGTCGCTGGTGATAAACCACTATCGGTCATTTATCCTTCTTCCCTATAACACCGTGTAAGTATTTTCTTCCTTCCGTACCGATTTCAATTCCGTGTGCATACATAAATTTTTCATATGTGTCATCTAAACCAATTTGCAGATTCAACTGGGTTCTGTTAATAATTGACATGGATAACTCGCGGATCCATGTCTTTGACTCAATGGATAAACCAGAGTCCACATACACAAAGATATTTGAACTGCTAAATAGGTAATGCCATCTTACTTGCTAGCTATTGCATATATGCGGTTCTTTGATAATTACTAGCTAACTTTTAACTGCACGTAGGGCATAGGAACGGCTTCGGACTAATGTTCGCGGAAATTGGAAAGATAAGCTCTCCGTGAGGATGAACTTTCCAGTGAGTAACATGCTCCAAAGTTGTTTTGAATTATTACTTTGTTCTAAAATATGAAATGTATATTACATCTGTCGTCGTTTGTTCTTTAGTGTGCAAAACAGTCGCAGGGCACCAACTTATGCGGATACTACGTCTGTGACTACATTCACCGCTTTGTGACCGATGTCACAACTATCGACGATATAGATGTATGTATAACAGTTATTCATACATTACGTACCGATTTCTTATTAACTTCATATATTTATTTCACGTTTGATCGAATTAATGAAGCTTATGCAAGTAAGAGACAACCTCCCCCACGAGACTTTCATACAAGCCGCACAGGAAGAATTGATGGGATTTATAAACGAGCAGATCATTGATCCCACGGGGAGTTCTATTTTAATTTAAGTAACTTAACCACCGGATCCACAAAATAGACAATGTTTTATAACATACGAAATATATATGGATATTGTACATATGTGTATATGTTTTGGTAATATTATATATATATATATATCTCCTTTCTTAAGTTCATTTATATGTGTGTAACTTATATATTTATAAATATATATTATATAATATATATTTATAAATATATGTGTAAAATAATAATATGTGTGTAATATGTAGTATGTAGCATGTTGGAGAAAGAATAAAATTAAAAAATATAAAAAATCTTTAGTCCCGGTTGGAGCAACAACCGGGACTAAAGATGGCGAGCCACGTGGCCGGATGCGTCATCTTTAGTCCGGTTGAAGCCACCAACCGGACTAAAGATGCGCAGCCGCCACGTGGCTTCGCCATCTTTAGTTCCGGTTGGTGGCTTCAACCAGGACTAAAGGTGCATATTTAGTCCCGGTTATTTAACCGGACTAGAGATCGCCAATCTCTAGTCCGGATTCGTAGTCCGGTTTGACAACCGGACTACTGGTTACGAACAGGACGGTTGTGCTTTCTCCAGTAGTGATTAGAACCGTATAAGAAATTATTCTACACCAACTTAAACTGATATAGTCGATAAATAAACCTTATATTGATATAATGTCTTCTGTTGATATAACTGCAGTTCAAAGTATGTTCAGATCCTTGGTGTAATTGCAGTCAACCAGAGGGTTGGGAGAACCAGAAGATACAACTAGAGCACCTAAAAAAGGTAGAGTTCAAGGGATTTATACCGTTCGATGACCGCAAAAGCCTCTTGCGACTATTGCTGAAGAACGCGCCTGCTCTTAGAAGATAACCGTGAAGTTTGACGCCTCTTACATATTTGAAAACCCAAAAGAAGCCAGGGAAAAGATAGATTTTGACATGCCTGGTTATCAAGGGTCCTGGACCCCATGTGATTGGAAGTTCCGTGAGTGTGGCCTATTCGGTGGCACTACGAAATATGAGTGGACACAAGACAAGCCAACAGAGGAGGGAATATGATCCATCCTTTCAAATAATATGATAGAGAAGTGTTACGGTTCTTATTGTTTTAATAATCCTGCAAGTACAAGAAATGGTACCACTATTTTTGTAATTGGAGTTTTCACTAGAAATTAATTTATTTCATGGTCATTCTGTACTGCATTTTTCATTTCATTCTTATATATGTTTAAAGAAATTTTACAATAAAAAGTACTAGAAATAGTAGAGTATCAATTTTATATTAGAAAATACGATACCTGTCTATATTTGTAACCAGTACTTGGTGTTGAAAGATTAGGCAATTGTTTAGTTAAATTTCGAATTAAACAGATCAAAACTATTACGAAAACTAACATGAACAGATCTAACATACAAGCAGCACACATAAAAGTAATAGCCATGATAAGAATAACTAGATATGCGTTGCAGACTTAAGGACTACAGGAACTTGCTGCGGACGTAGCCGACAAAGATGTTCACGACGAGCTAATGCAGTAGGAAGACGTGTCATATTGAATTGAGCAGTCGCGCAGAGCGCTTTCCAAAAACCTTATTTGTTCTCTCCCGGTGCATGATCACAAAGACGACGGTTCCAGAGTCCTGCTCTCTCGGTCGCAAGTGCACACCGGTGGGATACGGCAGCTACAACGGCGGCGCAGCAAAGAGGAACGTGGCAAAACTCAATTAGATTGGTTCCGGGACATCGCACGCAGCAAATATATAGCCCGGATGACTTGCGTGGCAAGGCAGCACTTGTAACGGATTCGGTTAGGATCTGTTGCGTATTTGGATAGGACTTTCCAACTGAATCCAAATCATATCCGATGAGGACTCTCCAAAAATTCGCCTGAGAACAATTGTCAGTTTGTCCAAAAACTTAAGGCACGTGAGTAGGTACGCGAATCGAGGCCATGGCCCCGCCCTGCCCGGCCCGGCGCGGCGAGCGAGCGCGCGTGTGTGGTTTTCCCTTCTCCTCCCTCATCCATGGCTTTGGGAGGAGGAGAAAAGTCCTACTATCTAAGTTGGATAACTCTACTCAAAACTAGGCTTGGGCTCGTTGGCCTTTTGAGATTTATTTCAGGAATTAATTGAATTATACTTAGGCTAGGTCCATTAATTCCAACAATCCCGCACTAGATCTCAAATGTCCATTTAGAGATTTGCATGTTTCTCACTACTGTTTGATATATTAGTGTTTTAGCAAGGACTGTTAAGTTGAACTCTTGCCTAGTGCTTCAAGCTACACTTATTCACAACTTGAACAATGGACTAAGCCTTAAATTGCAAGTTTTGTGTGAACGGACTTTACTTAAAGTCATAACCAGTACTAGACCATCAGTAGTCTACCCCGCGGGTGGAGCATATGCATCGTACTCCTAGGCCTTTCCATGAGTTTATTAGAGAATACCCACTTCTCATAGACTGCGACATTAGACAGTCGGACTCATATAGGTGTGTTCTCTCAAGAATGTTCTGTAAGACAACATCTTTGCTTTTCTAAGCCAATAGAACACATTAAGGCATGTTGCCAACCTACCTTATAGATCTTTGAGAGCTTTTCATCATAGAGAGGGATAGGAAACATAGCTCTCCTTAGTTAACCAATAGCTAGTTCTTCCCAGGCCTTAATTCACGGGTCTCCAATCGCATTGATTGGGTTACCACTATGTCAACTTATATGGGTCTCAATCCCATCTCCCTCGATGCACTATCTATCACATTCCGTGATAGCCCTTTAGTAAAGGGATCTGCCAAGTTTTTTGTCTGTTTGAACATAAGTCACACTTATCACTCCGGAGTTTCTCAACTTTCTGACAGATTTCAAACGTCTCTTAACGTGTCTTGATGACTTCACATTATCCTTAGCACTGTTCACTTTGACTACCACAGTTTGATTGTCACAGTTCATTAGGATAGTCAGCACTGGTTTCTCAACCACAGGCAAGTCCATCAAGAGCTCTCATAGCCATTCAACCTCAAATGTAGTTGTATCTAAAGCAGTCAATTCTGCTTCCATGGTTGACCTCGTCAATATAGATTGTTTGCAAGATCTCCATAATATTGCACCACATCCAAGAGTAAACACATACCCACTCATGGCATAAAGCTCATCAACATCTGATATCCAGTTTAATCATTATATCCCTCAAGCACAGCAAGGTGCCCAGAATAGTGAATTCCATAACTCATTGTACCTTTCAAGTAGCGTAACACCCTCTCAAGAGCATGCTAGTGATCACTACCCGGGTTGAACATGAACCTACTCAATTTGCTCACAGCTAAAGAGATGTCGGGTCTTGTTGCACTAGCTAGGTACATGAGTGAACCAATAATTTGTGAATATCTCAGTTGATCTTTAGAAATTTTATTGTTCTTTCGAAGTATCACACTGGGATCGTAAGTAGTCGAAGAAGTCTTGCTTTCCATGTAACCAAAATGACTCAACACCTTCTCCACATAATGAGATTGTGAAAGAGTAATCTCATTCTCATCCTTAACCAGTTTGATGTTTAGAATCACATCAGCTTTTCCTAGATTCTTCATATCAAAATTCTTTGATAAGAAAGATTTGACATCATTGATCACATCAACGTTTGTGCCAAAGATAAGAATATCATCCACATATAGGCACAAAATAACACCTTCACCCCCACCATAGTGATAATACACACATCTATCAGCCTCATTAATGACAAATCTGGCAAAAGTTAAAGTCATGTCGAACTTTTTATGCCATTGCTTAGGTGCTTGTTTCAGGCCATACAGGGATTTCAGAAGTTAAAGTCATGTCGAACTTTTCATGTCATTGCTTAGGTGCTTGTTTCAGGCCATACATGGATTTTAACAATCTGCACACCTTGCTTTCTTGACCCTTCACTACAAACCCATCAGGCTAATCCATATAGATCTCCTCATCCAACTCTCCATTAAGGAAAGTTGTCTTAACGTCTATCTGATGGATGACCAGACCATATGAGGATGTCAAGGAAAGTAATGTTCGAATTGTGGTCATTCTAGCAACAGGCGAGTACGTATCAAAGAAGTCTTCTCCTCCCTTTTGTGTATACCCTTTAGCCACAAGCCGAGCCTTGTACTTCTCAATTGTACCATCAGGCCTAAGTTTCTTCTTGAACACCCATTTACAATCCACTGGTTTACACCCATAGGGTTGATCTGTGAGCTCCCATGTTCCATTGGATAGAATCGAATCCATTTCACTTTGAACAGCTTCTTTCCAATCATCCGCATCTTGAGATGCGTATGCCTCAGTGATAGTCGTAGGAGTATCATCCACAAGGTACACAGTGAAGTCATCACCAAAGGATTTTGCAATCCTAGGCCTCTTACTCCTTCTAGGAGCTGCTTCACTGTCATCCTTCTCATGAACTATCTCAACCTCATCAGATGGTTCAGAAGACTCGACAGGAGCTAGAGGTTCTTCCATAATAGTATCAACATGCATATCAGGTACATCAGATTTTACTACTAGAAATCTATAAGCTATACTCCGTTGAGCATATCCTGGAAAGACACAATCCACTCTTTTAGATCTCAGCTTACGCTTCTTGGTAATTAGCACATTTACCTTAGCCAAGCATCCCCATGTGTGTAAGTAAGACAGTGATGGTTTTCTCCCAATCCACATTTCATATGGCGTTTGATCCTTATTCCTATTTGGAACTATATTCAGGATATGACATGCAGTCAACAAGGCCTCCCCCCCATGCCTTAGATAAACCAGCAGTGTCTAACATGGAGTTAACCAAATTAGTCATCGTGCGGTTTTTCAACTCGGTAATCCCGTTTGACTCGGATGAATAGGGAGGCGTCGTCCTCTCAGGTATAAAGCCATGTTTCTCACAAAATTAGAGAAAAACTAGCCACCACGATCTGACCTTGTTGATGAGAAATTCGATTCCCACGCACTGGCCTGAGAGATTTGCTTTACTCTAGTACAGGTCCAAATTGGTTGCCTTTGGTGAATTTAGGGCGTGCCAGTTGGTTTGATCCTATAACCAACAAAAAACAAAAAATAGGCATTCAAATTAGATCCTACCGGATCGGCTGAAGACATCAATAAACATATAATTGTTATTCCAAATCACATTTATACTAAGTAATTGGGATAGATCGATAGTATACCGAGACAGTATAAATCACTTAGGCTAAAGGCACATCAGGATAATAATTATCTGCATTGACAACCTAGCCGATACTGCAGGTCTAATGTGAATTGGCTAATACTCTGATACATTTTATAAAAAGATATTAATCTAATCTAAATGCGCTAAACCTAGATCAATCGGCTGTCAGCGTAGCTTGACAGATTGATACTAGCTTAGGACATTTAAACAGATTGAGATCTTAATATAAAAGACAGTTTTAATATATTTGATAGCAATTAAAACTAAAAGACAACTAAAACAGATAAGGCTGGCTGAAACTCTAGCACTGTCTCTAATGATAAACATTAAACCAAACAGATCTTAATAGTTCTAAAAGCGACTTAACATGTCAATTAGATGCAGCATTAAGTACAAAAAGAAATAATAGATCTGCATAAGCTAATGAGAACCCCTTGAGACGGTAGACACAACATATAATCTAATTCAGCCCCTGGATCTAGCCTCATCGGCTGCTGTCTTCAGAGGAAACCAGCCGATTGCAAGGTAGATCTAGGCATTCCTCTAGATTATAGGCCGCGTATGATAGACTGCGTAGTTTATAATATCAGAACTAGAGTATCATGACGATGGAAGCATTAATCCCGACGATACAAACCATTGGTAACAAGAAATTACCTTGTTCAAAGATCGAAGCCGATGCAGCCCGAGCAAGAGCAAGAACTCGTCGAAAAGGGTGGCGATGCGCTGAAATTGATTGATTGTGTGTTGGTTGATATCTTTACAAAGAACCTTCGGGTCTTATTTATACCCAGGCACAACGATATCCGTGTAGGACACGGTTTCTACCTTATCTACTATTTACAATATCTCGGGATACAGTCCCATGCCGCATTACAAAAGGAATATCTAATAACTTTCTATTTTACAGATACAATTGTCGTTACAGGACCTTATCCATAGATGACAATATCTTTAACGCACTATTTGGAAACCGAATCCAATATCTATCTTTAGGCTTCCTTCTCGGGACCGGTTCCACTTTCATCTCCTAATCGGAATCAGCTATCCCTGTCCGATTCGATCTTAGCCGACTGGTCTCCCAGTCGATTCGGTCTTAGCCGACGCGGCCTCTGTTTCTCCACAGATTGCGTTCCTGATCCGATTCCTCTTTAATCTTAGCTCTGAGCTTCGGGGATTTGGTTACCAAATTTGGTCATTAACACATGCCCCAAGTCCGTGATATGATAGTATCGCGGATTTGACGCTATTTTGAATTCCCGCGTAAGTTTCACTCTAGTCTGTTTTGGCTGCCACAAAAATTCTTTAAATAATGCCCGCCTTGCGCCAAACCAAGCCACGCTGTCACTTTTTGCATCCTCAAGCCCTAGCCAGAAAAAACCTTTCCGCCTCCTCGACGACCCCGTCGGAACCGAAGCGCGACTTCACCGACGAACCCCTCCACAGCGGTGATCCCATCCATTGATGGGGTCTTCAAGCACTCGCTCTGACGCAGCTCAGGCAGAGTACCCTGAGGTAAGTTCCATCGGCTATAGCCCCTTATTCCTTGCGATTTGGCTTTTTACCTTCTGTAATCTTGCTCTTATATCCTTCAATTTGTAGCACCTCACTCACCAAATCGCCATCCCAGACCTTCTCAGTCCAAATCAGTTCTTATAAGGGCCGATCGACAAGTTAGACCCAGTGAGTTTATTAATGCCGAAACAAACCGGATCCCCTTTAGGTTTTCCTCCCCTGATTTGGCCTATTGGTCTGGCGCCTTCAAGTCCTAGCCTTCAACAGACAAATCCTGGCCAGCTTGGTACCTAAGGATGTTGGCTAGGCAACAAACCCATTGGACCGAGCTAGGTATAAGCCAGTGCCTATCTTTGACAATAGCCGACATGCCCAAGGATAAGCCCCTCCTATCGGCTGCAACTTACTTCTGGTCAGATACGCTGAATGCGTTTTTATTTAGACAAGGGCCGATGATGCCAACTCTCTTAGATGTGGTAATGATTACTGGGCTGGACATAACCTCCACAGTTGACCCAACCAGCCTCAACATCAAATGCACTCATAATTTCAAGACCAAAAGCATAGGAGGCTAGAGCAGCTTTATATCGATGAACATGAGAGACGGTCCGATCTTCGAGAGAGAACATGCAGCTTTCCTCCTGATGTGGTTGGAAAAATTCGTATTCTGCGGATCAAGCTGCGGGCCGACTAGCAACTGGTAGCACGTAGCCGAAGCCCTGATGAGCAAGAAACAAATCCCCTTAGGAAAATACCTGCTCGGTTATTTGTACCAGATGTTGGGCAACGCATCGGCTAGGCTAGCTTCCAAGCAGGCTATCAATACAGGAGGGCCCTGGTGGCTATTGCAACTGTGGTTAAATCTTCACGCCTATAAGATCGCAGAAAGGCCAACTCCACTAGAAGCCGATTTCCCCCTGATCGAGCCACGGTTCGAGGATGTTGAAGAGGTGACCACCCGGCGATGTCTGTCATTTGGGGAAGCAGCGGCATCTTATCCTGGATCCAAGCTGACAGCCAATCATTTCAAGAATTGGTTCGGCAATCTGTACAGCGGCTTCCCAAGCAGCTCGAGGATATGGTTTGCCTACGAAGACTTTGACAAATTCAAACTCCCAGACGATCTTCGGCTAGACGAGCTCAACTCTGACGAATATGAAAAGCCGAGGGAGATTTATGTCTCGGTCATAACACCTTACATCCTCCCCGTCGGCATCCACCAAGGGCACAACATACATAAGTCATACGAGTTTTATCACCCGATGATGGCTGCGAGACAACTTGGCATGGGTCAACTGCCGGTCGGCCTTTACTATTCGGACAAGATCTAGGCCAGAGGCTAAGGTGTGAATTGCCTACTCTTTTCAGTACAAGAATGTCATCACAATCTGACCCACTTGATATATTTTCACTAGGTTCTCCTTCAGTACGAGTCAACAATAAATCTTTAAAATGAAAAGAAATGTTAGATGTGTATAAAATATGAACATCAGCAAGTGGTGAGGAGGACAAAATACTAGTAAAAATCAGCATAGACATAGAAAAAAAATCCACAGTAAGCAGGTTTTGACACCTTAATCAGCTAAAACACAAAAACGTAGTTACAAGTTAGAAAACAAGACTCTGCCTTTGTTCGTCCTTCCTTCAACTGCTAATGCACATGCTCCTCGCCCCTTCCATTAACATGTTACTTAATCCATACATCCCCCCGATGCATGTTGCCCTAGAATATTTGTACATGATAACAAAATTAATACACATACATATACGAAGGCCTGGGATATTTACTTAGCTCTAGAGTAAGTCCTATCAATTAGGTTCAGGACGTGTAAGTCAATTTTATCTTGCAACTAAAAAGATAAATAGACAGATTGTATAAGATTAAGGAGTTGATCGGCCAATAGGCCGATGTGGTGTAGCGAGACCAATCGACGTCGATAGGGTTTTGATCAATTGGCTATAAGTACAATGTAGATTAAATAATCAGATAAATAATAAGATTTTATGCTATCATCGGTTGAAACTAAACTATACATAATAATTAATAATCCGTTCTTTATTAAAGACAATCTTAATAGATCGGACCAAACCAAGACAATATAAGATTAAAATTGGTAAAGAGATATTTAACTAGTGAATATACAAGTTTGAGTATGAGCCAATATAACTCAGAGATTTCCACGAGATAATATAATACGAACCAATTAACCAAAAACTAATATAGCATGATATATAAGTCCGACGGTTAAAGCATACATCGACGAGAGATCCGATGCAGTTAAACTAAAATATATATCGGCTAACTAACCAATACCTCTGATAGTTGAAGCCCACAATAATGATAACTCATCGGCTAGAACTCTGATGAACGTTGTATAAAAACCTATCGGCCTGCTAGAATTAAACTTATTAGCAATAATATAATAGATCGGAACTAACCGAGACAATATAAGATTGAAAATAACAAGAAAAACCTATTTAGCCGAAAGATATACATAAACATGATGGATATAACAAATATATCTAGAACAGCAGTACAATTAAAGAAATATCAACTTAGCCAGAATCTAACCGAGAAAGTCCTAACTAAGCTGATACGACTCTAAACAGCGATGAAGTTAAAGATAGAATCGATATATCTGATAGGCAAGACTTGCATCAACTTAAATAGAATATCGGATCTAACCTAGAAAATTTTAGCCTCACGATACAAGCGAAGTTGTTGGAACTTACTTCCTCGCCAGAGATTGAAACTAATGCAGCCCAACTTGAAACTAAGAACTCGTCAAGAGTAAAAGGGTGAATATGCACCGAAAGTAATTGTGTTGATCTGTGAAGATGTCTTACAAAAACCCCAGGTGTATATATTTATACCCTTGGGTTGATACAAGTCCTGATTGGACATGACACAGGTTTCCTTAAGATAAAAAAGAAAAATACAAGTACCGATTGGACACCAGATAAAACTTCCTAAAGATAAAAGAAAAGTTACTAAATCTTATATAATTAATAGATAGAATTAAATTGCTATGTCGTGGTCTTCACGATTCCTTCTTTGAACTCGGTCTCTTCTGGATAAACTTTCATCGGTTGATCAACTTCTTTCCTTAGCCGAATTCACAAAAGAACCGTACCAATTTTAGTGTTAATAATATCACAGATGAAAAAATAATATAAAAAAGAGATGCATCAATACCTTGTATACACAAAATATCACACATGTCCCTACTTTTGAATAACTGAAAAATATCCGTCACAACAGCCTGTCGAAAAATGCATTATTAAATCAGGATAAACAACCATAAAAAACATGAAGAGCCCAGGGGGTCTAAAGCTGCCAAAAATGGAAAGGCCAAATGGCAAAACGACTGCTATCACTCATGGCATTTGAACTAATAAACCCATGTTCTTTGGCGTGTGTTTAAATGAACAAACAAAACTGCAAAGATATATGTTCTTTGACGTGTGTTTAAATGAACAAACAAAACTCAGAACTCAGATAAACATAGCTTGATGTATGTTGATTCAGGAATATACAAGACTATGCATATATACGCATCAGGTTTATAGACAAAACTAGCTGCGCATATAGAGATCCTAAAAAAGCATTATTCTAGCATGTGTAATACCTCTGACAAGTAAAATGACTAAGGGCTTAAAGTACCTAGCCATACACTGACTAAGAGCTTCATGTACCTAACCATGTACTTCTAGCTGAAGTTCGGACAAAACCAAATAAATGACTAAGGGCTTCAAGTAACTAACAAGTAACAACACATCGGCTGGACATGCAAACAACTCTCACTCCAAAAAAAATTAGTGTTGCTCGAAAATCAACACACAAAAACATGGTTGCTTTATATCTGAAAAATCCCAGTACCTAAGCAAGAAAAAAAAACTATGTGCTCACAGGAGTCACATAGATATGTGCTCCTAGTAGCATGCTAAGCAAGCTAGCAACCAAGATACTAAAATAGTTGCTAAGATCTCTTGCTGGAGAAACATGACAGAATACTAAATTATTATAAACTTTAAAATTTCTGAAAATTTATGTAGGTTTGCCATGTCCTTTGACCAAAAAATTCAGGAATTGCAGAAACAGCTTATTAATTGGACCTTGCATTATCTATTAGTCTATATACATATGCAGTATCATTCCTGCAGCATGCAAATTTGATCAACTGCAATAAGACAAAAATCCTGACAATTGCTTTAGCGGTTCAGTATTCTTCAGACAAGTCCCAACAGATACAAGCAATGCACGTTACTGAAAACTGGAAAATCTAGAACTAACAAAAAAAGAACCAAAACAGAAACACTGCCCATTGCATGCCTATTGATGAGAAAATTCTCTCACGCGCTGACCTAGGAGATCTGCTTTAACTCCAGTGCAGGTTCTTCTCGGCTGCCTGTGCTGTGCAGGGCGTGCCAGTTGGTTTAATCTGTTAACCAACAAGAAAAACAAGAAATATGTGTTAAGTGTTAGGTTAGATCCCTACTGTATCGGCTGAGAGAATCCATGAGCATATATATGCTATCCTAAAATATATTTAAGCCAAGCGACTGGAATGGATCGGCTATACCGATACAGCATCAGCCACTTAACCCAAACACAGTAAAGGATAATAAATATAAGTATTGATAACCTAGCCGATATTGGAAAGCTAACAATGAATCGGCTAGTACTCCGATGATTCTTATGAAAAGATATCATTCTTAAACCAGATATGCGTAACCTGGGAAATCAGCCGTCGGCTGTTGATGGCAGGCCGATTTCGGCTTATGACCTCCGACAAGAATGGGATCTTAACATAAAAGGCGGTCCTAACATAAATCTAATAATAAATATATTAAAAGAAATACATTAGGGCAGATAAGGCCGGATGAAACCCCGGCACTGTCTCTTAAACATATAAATCTAACTGAACAGATCATTGGAAGTTCTAAAAACAATTTAATAGTTTAATCGTTGATGCAACATTAAGTATAAAAAGAACAACCTGATCTGTTATAGCTGATTTATACCTCTCGAGATGGTGGATACCGCATATAAACCAACCAACCTTTAGATCTAGTCTTATTGGCTGCGGGTTCTTGATAGAATTGGCCAATCACAGGATAGATCTAAACATTGATTTAATTTATATGCGCTATATGATAAATAGCATGGTATAAACCCCTGAATCTAATATGTCATTACGATGGAAGCACTAGAATCAGCAAAACATACCACTAATGACAAGCATTTACCTGGATTTGGGGATCGAAACGATGCAACCCGTAGCCAAATTAATTGCTCGTCTGAAGAAAAGGGTTGGCAATGCGCCGAAAGTTTGATTGATTGTGTTAATAATGTCTAATTACAGGGGATCTCGGATCCTATTTATACCGAAGATACATTATCTAAAAAAACCCTAGACTCTATCTAAACTACTATTTAAAACACGACGTTATCCCTGGAAGGACCCACGCCGCATTACAATGAACAGTTTAAACAAACTCCTAAATTATAGATACAATTGCCATTATAGGACTCTATCCATATATGACAATATCTTTTAACGCGTAAACTGATAACCAAATCTTCTATTTATCTTCAAACATTCACACCAGAAACAGTTTTATATTCTCTGAATTGGCAATCGGCCGTTCTTGTTCGATTCAACCTTAGCCGATTGGCCTCACAGCCGATCGCTTCTCAGCCGATACGGCCTCTGTTTCTCCGTCAAACCAGCCGATCCGATTCTGCTTCATCCTTGCTAGGACTTAGGGATTCAATTAACAAATTTAGGTGTCAACAATGCCATGCATTCCTTTTACGGCAAAGTTCAGAATTACATGAGTAGTGTTCAGAAATTTCAGCAACATGCATATCAGATGTCAAATTTCACAATTAAAACTACCGATATGATTATTTTGAAACAAGTTGAATAAACAATGTAGGCTTGAACTTGTTTTCAATCCATCCATTTTAGATATGAGTCACAACAATAGTAGTAGCCCAGATGCACACCATATTTACGTACCATTCAAGCATTCAGCTACTGCTAGTTCTGCTTATCTATAGTATTCAGACCATTGTGTGAAAAAATCTACAACATTCAGACAAGCCCAAAGTACATACAATTGTCTGGTGGTGCCTGAGATTAAAATTCGACAGATATATTTCACTTGTGTAGTTCTTGTTCTTCAGACAAATCCTAACTCAACTAGCGAACACATCATGACTGCATTTTCCCACAAATTCCACAACAAGCACAAAACATACGCATTTCTGTAAACTGGAAAATCTAAGTGCTGAACTGACATCACAAAATCAGAAAAGTGCACACAATTGTTCATGCCAAATCACCCTTGCTCAGATCTGAAAGCACGGTGTTTAAGAAGACATATCACTTTTTTCCTTCCGCAAAACCACCCTTGCTCAGATCTGAAAGCACAGTGTCTAAGAAGACATATCACTTTGTCCATTCCATAAATCACCCTTGCTTAGATCTGAAAGCACAGTGTCTAAGAAAAATAATCTGAGATAGTACACCACCACTCCCTATTCAAATCAACACACACACAAAAATTAGAAACCATGTGGCTTCCTTGTTGCAGAAAATAAACTAGCTCACCTTGTGAATTGTTGTAGCCTCCTTGTTGCTTGCCGCCAGTTCAGAAATCCTGGGATTCATGACGAGATTCGGTTGAGAAGTCTGGGTCATCTCAACCACCGGCGCAGGGAGTACCATACGCGCATCGCCGCTGCGCGCGAATGGCTCCATGAAATCCTCGCCAAAGACCGCTGGAATCGCCACGAGTACCTCCCTGTCCGCCATGGGGACAACACAACATGTCTCGCGGACAAAACACGACGACCCTTCTTCCCCGCACTCTCTGCCAAGCCCAAGGGCTCCCTCCGCCGGAGAAGATGGCAACGGCAGCACGAGGGCTCCCCCGCCTGAGAAGACGGCAATGGCAGCGCGAGGGCTCCCTCCGCCGGAGAAGACGACGACGGCAGCGTTAGTTAGCAATTCCCGAAAAAAAAAGAACCAAAATCATGGTCTGCCCAAAACATGAGAAAGAATGAGCTCAAATATTTGTGTAAGCCCTGTAGCATCTTCCTATCTTTTCTTAAGCAAGCACAGACAAAATAAAATCATAAGTTCTGTTTGCGCTACATGTTCTCTCAGCACTGACCGATGGATTTACACATTTTGCAAAACAAAGTTGGTAATAATGTGCTGTCACCACTTATTCCAGTCTTAAAACACACTCATTCATATTCCTATGTCACATGAAGTTCAACGTGTACATAAGTGCAAAAAAAACATAGTAGCAAGTAGCAACCTACCATCTGCAGCTATACATCTCAACCTTGACAAACTGAGAGCATGCCAATAGCAAACACAATATCTCAAGTGTCACAAGTGTGTTACTTATATAGAATTTTTCCTAGACTTAACCTTGTTCATCTTCTGCACTTGCTTCAGCTTAAAAGCATGCTCCTGTTACTAATTCCTTCTCATAAGCTGCTGCTGCAGAAATATTTTTTGTTGCAAAAATTTATACTAGCATCCATATATATATTAAGGTTTAAGTTTCATCGGAACAATTCCATGCATCTTTATCTACCTATATATGTTCTTACCCCGTTATCGTTGGAGCCCTGTCGAACCAGGAATGCGACATGACGTTATCTGCCCCCTTCGTCTCCCACGACCTAAGAGCATCTCCAACAAAAAAAACTTTAAAAAATTGTTTTCTCCAAAAATTTGTTTCAACAGAGTTTTTATATTAATTTAAAAAAATTCTCAAAATGCAATTTTTTATTATTGAGAAGAGCCGATCCGTTCTCCAAACTCCAGCGCGCACGCGTAGCTACCCTCTCCTGAGAAATTTTTCCTTTTCAGCTTCCCTCGGCGACGGCTGCGACGGCGGTTGGTCTCGTTGAGCCCCCCCTCCGGCGACCGTGCCTCCATCTCCATCCCTCCGCCGAAGCGTCACCTCGGCCGCCTCAAAGGTAGAGTGAATCGCGGAGGAACAGAGGCGGCGGCAGCGCGCCGGACGTGCTGGGCGGACCGGCGTGGCGTCGCGGAGGAGGGCGCTCGTGGAGGGAGTCGCGGAGGAGGGCGCTCGCGGAGGGGGCCGGGTCGGCGAGGAGCGGCGCGGCGGTCGGGCATGAGGCGGGCGGAGAGGACTGGTCTCGGAGGAGGGTGACGGTGGACGTGGAGGAGACCGGGCAGGTGAGGAGGTTGGCGAGGAGCGAAGCGGCAGTCCGGGCTGCGGCGGCGGGCGCACCCGCGGCGGAGGAGGAACCAAGGCAGCGGCGGCAATCGGGGCTGCGCCTGCCGGCGAGCCCGTGGCGGAGGAGGAACAAAGGCGGCACGGCAAACGAGGCTGCGGCGGCCGGCGAGGCCGCGGCGGAGGAACAGAAGCGGCGGCGGCAACTTCTCCGGCTCGTGATTCCGGTGCGCCGTCGCGTTCCTGGTACGGCGCCGAGGTTGATGTCCTTCCCTCTTTGCATTTCATTTTGATTTAGCTTGCTTTTTGTGAATTTGCAAACATAAACATCCTCTAGAATTTCAGTTCTGCCTTGTTTTTCTATCACAATATAGCAGTTCTTACTTACATTTTGTACAAGACAAATTGTATTATTTTCGGTGGTTCATTAGCTGTGCACTAGCATGAGGAAATGGAAATGGAATAGTCGCAATAGCTTCTATGCTTGAGAAATTTTCACATTTAGCACATATAGTCAACTGCAGCTGTCACAAGTGTATGAGCAGCAGATTGATAAACTGATACTGTGCAATGATCATTAAGGTGCCCTTTTAGAAGTTGAAGGATAGTATCACTATAGTATTTACTTTGTTGTGTTTCAGATGCAGTATATAAATCATGTTGTGTTTCAGATGCAGTATATAAATCGGTAGCATTTTTCCCGTCTTCATGTGGTATTTACTTTGTAAAGTTTTTGTTCAATAGATATTTTATAACAAGTAGCGTGAGATACATAGAGATTTGGGTGAACTATAACCTGACAAAATGTGTTTTATAGGAGTAGTTTTAGCTTCAGAGGATTTTCCCAGAAGAAGTGTTAAGAAATAGACGAGGTTGTCTTCATTGCATATTTTAAAAAACAAAATAGAGCTTGTTTTCAGTTCTTGCCAGAGATTTTTAAAGATTCAATGGATATTCCGGCCTTTTAAACTCAAAATAAGCTGCATGCACTTGTTAGCTGAGTTAAAAGTAAATGTGCATGTCATTGAAAGATATATCCTGTTGTTATGCTGCACAATGTTCTGTTTCAGATGCAGTATATAAATCATGTTGTGTTTTTTCCGTCTTCATGTGGTATTTACTTTGTAAAGTTTTTGTTCAATAGATATTTTATAGAAAGAAAAATGGATGATCTGATTATTTTGATTATTTTGAATCGTCCAAATTTGATTTCAAAAAAAGTAAGACACAGGATGGAGCGATCGCGCAAACTGATTCCAAGCGGTGGCAGATTGATGCACCGGGTCCCTCCTTCGGCGTTTCGGCCTCTCAATGTCACCAACAGCCACGGTCAACCCCAACAAAGACCGACTTCATGCAACCGACCATCAGCTCCAACAGTATCTGTCTTGGAGGACTCTTCACAAGTCAACGGTGATGACATTGAGGACAACGGAGGCGAACAAGGCACACCGATCGATGACCTCGATGTCCAAGGTGAATTTTGTTAAGCAATTTTTTTAGATAACTGAATTTTGATAAGTGAATTTTTTTAATATGGTCGATCATAAAGAAAAATATGTGTTACAAACCTTGGTTACATGACTAGTAGGAGTACTACATGTGTCCAAATGGTACTAACAATTCAACAAAAATGGATTGAAAAGGAAAGGGATTTAGCGGCTCCAAAGGTAACGCACAAGAAACAGAAGGCGGTAACTGAATCAACTCTCCAATGTATACTCCAAGTAATGACCAAGATGTCGATTCTGAAAGTCCTGAGTACAACACATCGGAAAGACCATTGGGAGTGAAAAGGGCCAAAGCAAGCTTACGTCAAGGTCGCGAGGACCGATACCTTGCAGCCGCGGACATCTTGTGGGAGAAGAAAAAAGTGGCAGACGACGAAAGATTCCCCCAATTGTATATGTTGGAAAAAGAGCGTGTTGAAACAGACAAGGAACTTAGACAAAAGGAGGTCGTTGTGAAAGAAAGGGAGGTTGCTGTTAGGGAGAAGGAGGCTGTTGCGAGGGAGAAGGAGGCAGAGGCAAGGTCTAAGGATGTTGATAGGAAACGCATGATAGATGAAGAGCGTATAATGGCTTTAGATTTGAGCTCAATGCCGGGGCAGCTTCAAAAATACTACAAGTGTTTAGAAGAACAGATAATGAATCATCGTTTTGGTCTGTAGACCGTATTTATAGGTACAGTATGAAATCTTTATTTCAGACCCAGATAATTTGATCCCAATATATTTAGTTTGAGAAATGTTAATATATGTTGTTTGCTTGTCATTTCAGAGGCGGGCATGACATGAAAGGATGAAAGCTGTGATGGAAGTACTATGTGGAATGGTTTCACTAGTTTGAATAATTTCAGTAGTTTGCATAATTTCAAATATGTGTTCTCAATAATGTCATCTTAATGTTAAGCATTTCATCGCAACTCCAGTTTATCCCAATTACTGAATCCATATCACTTCTTTACTCAGCCGTCAATGTGATATATGTACATCCTTTCTCTTGTACTAAAATTGCTTCCTCATGAACAACTGTACTATCTATAGTGCAGCCTTTGTGTACCAAAATTAAGTTAGACCTATGTTTGAGAAGAACCAGATGGTTAACATTCGGTGTGCCCCTCAGAAAAAGGGCCTTTTCAGTAAATCTGATGATTTCCTCACAGCACTTGATAAGTTTATTGAAGACAATGGACCTGAAGCTCTGAAGAAACTTACTAACAAGGTATATTGGTCTAAATTTAGATAAATATATCCCCACTTCATGCACTACTTTAACACTAGTCTGTATATGTAGTTACGTATGATCCTGAAGTCATGGTGTTCTCTGTATGGATCATGCTTGTACAGAGTTGAGAAATTTATCTTATTCAGCTTAGTAACTATCTTCATTCGGTCATCTGCTACTCTTTTTATTCAGTATAAATTGAAAATGCATTTAACTGTGGATCGAGCGCATGCTGTGACATCTTAATTCTGCAGGTGATTTTGTTTGATAATCTGATCACTGCACATTTAAACTTCATGTCACAAATTAGTGTTGAAACCTTGATTGTAGTATGGATAGTACAAACTACAAGTGAGTTCTTGCTGTAACAATATTATTGTGCTTATGATCCATTGCTGCAATTTACACAGAATTTCTTAAACTCTTAATGTGGCACCCTGCTCACAAATGAAATTAGTATGTGTGACATGCTTTGCGCCTCTTGATCTATCGTGTAATGTGCCAACACAACATTGAACATTGTCTTTTATGGCACAAGTTGATCATGCCACTGACCAAGGAAGTGCAAGTGCAGTACCTCCTCAGGAGGCCAGAGGTGGCCAAACGGGCCGCCCGGCACGGCCCAGCCCAGGCACGCCCGTGGCACGGCCTGTTAGGCATGGCTCCTGTAGCGGGCCGTGCCGGCACGGCCCGCGTGCCGAGCCCTCGGCCCAAGCACGGCCCATGGGGTGGCCGGGCCGTGCCGGCACGGGCCCGTTAAAGGCCCATGGGCCAAGGTTGGCCCGTAACACTATTTTTCACTGTTTTGCACTGTTCTGGCCTACTAAAAGCCCATAATACAGTACATTTGCTATAGTATTTGTGCTACAGTACATTCCTACAGTACATTTGCTACAGTATGGGCCGGGCCGTGCCGTGTCGGCCCGCGGGCGTGGCCGGCAGCCCAAGCACGGCACGGCCACTCGTGCCGTCTTGGCCGGCCACGTTAAGCCATGTGCCATGCAGGCCGTGCACTACTGGGAATACCGAGGAATACCGTGCCCGGGCCGGCCACGGTGGCACGGCCCATTTGGCCATTGAGTTTGCACTAACCTTTGACTGTCTTGTAGGAGCCTTGTACGAGCATTTCCTTTGTTTAAACCATTAGCACTTGAAATCAGAGACAAGAGAAGATAAATCAAGATCAATCAGAGACAAGAGAAGATAAATCAAGAGCAAATAGAAATGTTAATGTTTTTAGAGAAGCTGCTGTGTATAATCTTGCTACCATACTTTAAATATTTTGAAAATTCTCTATATGCTTTTTTTCAGTAATAGCAGTTCATCGCAGCGTGTTCTATGTTCAGAAAGATCGGGTTTGATATGCAGCCTACTCCTGAAGCTAGCGATATATAGTATATAAACGCGATATATAAAACCCTGATATATACTGTTATCTTATTTGACTCGCCCTAGAAAAAAATCATACATATCAAATGAAATTTACAGATTTGAAAACTATGCTACGCTAGTCTCAAACCGAAAACGGATATAATTATTTTTTTCCAAAAAGCTGCTCAAAATTTGTAGGTAGGCATAGAGAGAGTGCGAGACGTTGTGTTAATATTAAGATATACCGATAAAGTGTTCAGAACCACTTATAAAAATAGAGTGTATGATGTGTTTTCATAGGGTAAGGGTACGTATGTTTATATGAGTGCATGTCTGTGTATGTATTGGGTTTTGAGGAAGAAAATTTATCCACAGATTTCTTCAAATTGGTTGAGGTTTGTTCAAACTGCTAAAAATTGATTCAATTTAATTCATTCAAAATTTTTATTTCTCCCGGTTAGCTAGATTTTACCTGACAGTACGGAGGTACACATTGCAGATTTACGTACGGTCTATTGTGGTAGCAAGAAGCCGACGATTTGCCGTGACCCAAGAATTAGTACTAGTTGGAAATATAAACACAAGGATGAAATCTATATCCATACTCCTTAAAAAAATTCCAATAATGATGCTTTCATTTTAGATTTTACATATTATCCCTTAAACTTTTTAATATTATATTACAACTAAATTTAAGTGAATAGCCATACATATATAAAATTAAATTAAGGTGGTATGTATTCCCTATAGGAAAAATACGGTAAAATATACATTTCGTATAAAATATGTCGTTTCTTATGTTAGGCAATGTTATATATAAAATTTTCCTTTTATCTATCCGTAGCATAGCACGGATATTTAGCTACTTAAGGGAAAAAAGGCAGTATATAATGACGATGAAATAATTAATTTGTACCGAAAACTCCAAGAACGATAGTCCTGTATTGCTCGGACTCGCAGGATTTAAAAAACATAAGAACAAACACACTTCTCAAACAAGAATAATCATCATATTATAGTAGAAAATGATAGTTCATTACTTTAAAAAAATGTATAGATATCAGCATAATAGGTACCAGTTCAACAAAAATCAACACCTATTAGGCGTTTCTCACATCTATGATAATAGGTGTCGGTTCGGACAAAGAAAGGAATAGGTGTCAGTTCTTGTTATGAACTGGCATCTATTTGCCTCCTCCAACGGTCCTCGCGCTTGAAATGGTGTTGACTATAGACTAAAAATCGGCACCTATAACATAGGTACCGGTTCGTAATAAGAACCGACACATATAATATATTATAGGTATCGGTTCCTAGAAAATTCGCACCTATAAAAGAAACTGAACCGAGCCGAGCCACCATTTAATGTCACCGAAGTCATCATCCACTCCATCCGTATCCTCTCTCTCTTTCACACACACACTCGCATCCGATGTAGCCGAACGCGTCATCCTCTCCTCACTCCACGCCACTGTCCCATCGCTACCCGCGCCACATCCATCGCCACTGCCCATCACCGCATCCGGTGCCACCGCCCATTGTCCTCTCCTCCCTCTGTGCCTCTGCCCCGTTGCCTAGAGCTCGGGAGCACTAGATCCGGCCACTTGGAGCTTGCGTGCCACCGGATCTGGCGACGACGACCGTGGCACGCAGAGGGACCCCGGCGACGACCTCGTCACGGAAGAGGGACCTCGACGGCGACCTTCGCGTGGAGAGGGACCACCTTGGCATGGAGAGGGACCCCGGCAGTGACCTCGGCGTGGAGAGGGACCCCCGGCGGCGACCTCCACCACGCTTCTCCGATGGCGTCACAGATTGGTGACGACGGTGCCAGCGACTCTGCTAGGACCGGGGAGAGAGAGTTCATCTTGCTTGTGTAGTTCTTGATCTTTTGTAGTTCTTCATCTTACCGGTGTTGATCTGTGATGGATGGGGATGGGGATTGTTGTTGTTGATCTGGGATCTGGGATGGATGAGGATGAGAATTGTTGTTGTTGATCTGTGATCTGTGAAGGATGGGATGGAGATTATTGTTATTGATCTTTGATCTATGATGGATGGGATTAGGGGCTACTTGAAGGGGGCCGCTCGAAAGCATCGAGCCAACTTCTCTTTTTTTAATCGAGGAGAGCACAAAGGTGTCGGTTCATATTACCTCCTTTGTTGCCCTATCTCGGGCCCACTCATATTTTGTGGCGCCATCGAATAGGCTATACTCGCGATACTTCGGGCCCGTTTGGTAGGGCTCCTGATTCTATGATTCTCTGATTTTAGATTCTGATTCTCCAGAATTAGATTCTGATTCTGCAGAATTAGATTCTGGAGAGAATCAGAATCGACATAATAAAGTAATAATTAGAACAATATTTTAGATGATTTTCAGGTAATTCTTGGGAGAAACTGGTTTCAGGTGATTCTGGGGAGAAACTGCTTTTTAGATGATTCTCGCTCCCTATGTAAAATTGTTGAATCATTTGAAATGATTCTTCTTAGAATTAGTTATAAAATAACCCATTTGGCAGGAATTCTATTGATTCTGTTGAGAATCAGGAAGGAGAATCCCTACCAAATGGAGTTTTCCATTCATATGGGGTCGAGAACCCTTGATAACCAGGCATGTCAAAATATGTTTTTTCCCCTAACTTCTTCTGGGCTTTTGAGCATGTAAAACTGGTTGAGCTTCACGTTTATCTTCTCAAGAACCGGCGCGTTCTTCAGCAATAGTCGCAAGAGGCTTTTCCGATCATCGCATGGTATAAACCCTTGAACTCTACTTTCTTTAGGTGCTCTAGTTGTATCTTCTGGTCCTCCCAGCCCTCTGGCTGACTGCAGTTACACTGAGGATCTGAACATACTTCGAACTGCTATGTCAAGTTTAGTCAAGTTTAGGGTTTATTAATCAACAATATCCTTTTAAATTGGTCTAGAAAGGTTAAGAGTTCTTTTACTATTGTAATATTTACCAATTGGTATCTCAATTCTAAATATTAAGATGTAATACTCAGTTATATTATCTCTATATTTAAATATTATTAACTTTATCGGTCTTTGATGTATAACTTTGACCAATTTTTTATTAAATTATAATAATACTAATTTATAAAAATTATAATATTGTAAAAGTGCTTATAAAGAAAAAATATCCATATCATAGTTAAAGTTTCGAAAGTTTAACTCAATAAAACCAATAGTGTCATATATTTAAATATCAATGGAAAACCGTAAATTAGAACCATACGTACGGGAAACCTTGAAACCTTGTGTAGTTATCTCTAGTACAGCAGATCAAAAGAAACCACATATCTTAAAATGAAGTGCATGAATACAAATTAAACATGCTAAGAGAGCAAGCTTAATTACCAAGCCATGGACACAAATGGAGAGGTGTTCGAGATGTTATTACACTTTGCAATGATTCTGGCTAAGGTTTGCACCGGGTATGCCCGTTACACCATGTGTTCACGTCTAACCTCAAGTTGATGACGGTGGGGAGAAGCTGTATTCCTTCACGGTGTCCTCCAACGGTAGCTATAATTTTATGTGAGAATTACATAATTGAAAAAAATGTGTATATCAACGATCAATTTTGCTAATATCCTTCATGGTGTCCACAAATTGAGATATACATAAGATCCATGTTGCTAGCACTATTCGATAAACAAAGCAATAGGTTTCTCAGCAAGATTTTTTTTAAATAAGAGTAAATTGCATAGGCGCCATATTTTATTACCAAAGTTTCGTTTTGTATCATATTTTAACGAATGCTTTTACTTTGCACTGTGTAATCACTACCGAAATCCTTGTGTTTACCTAGTGTCTAGGACATTAGGCAAAGCCAGTATTACACTCGGCAAACTTCTCTCGGCAAATAGGGGGTCGACAAAAGGCTATTTGCCGAGTGATAGGCTACGGACACTCGGCAAAGACTTTGCTTAGTGCCCGGCACTCAGCAAAGTAGTAAGGTTTGCCTAGTGTTAGGTACTAGGCAAAGTTTTCTGTTTGCCCAGTGCATGACACTCGACAAAGTTTTTTGTTTGCCTTGTGTATGCCACTCGGCAAACTTTTTCCTGTTTGCCTAGTGCCATGCACTCGGCAAATAGTGCCAAACTTTTTCCTGTTTGTCTAGTGCCATGCACTCGGCAAACAAAAAATGTTTGCCTAGTGTCAGACACTAAGCAAAATATTTCCCTGGCTAGGCCCGCCTACATCTGTCATGTCTCATCCTTCTTTGGGCTGGGCCCGCCTACAAAATATTTCCCTGGCTAGGCCCGCCTACATCTGTCATGTCTCATCCTTCTTTGGGCTGGGCCCGCCTACATCTGAAAGCTCCTCACAGCCCAACACAAATCTTTTCTGCGCACTTTGTGCTCACTTCTCAATCGGTCACCCATCCTCAAATTGCCTAAGGCCAAGCACGCTTAACCTCAGAGTTCTTTTGAGATGAGCTTCTAGAAAGAAGTTACAACTTGTTAGTATGAGTATTCTATTAATCCTATTAAGCCCTAGGTCAGGATGTTACATCCACACCCCCTTAGAAGACCGACGTCCTTGTCGGTCAACCCTAGGCCAGGAACCTCCCCTCTTGGCCACGTCTGTGCGTCCAGTGCCTGCGCACGTGCCATGCCGTGTCCCCTCAGGGCCCACGCGCCATTTGCACCATGTCCGCGCAAATGACTCGCCACGCACCCGTGAAATCGAGAACGTCAGCTCTGATACCACTCTGTCACGTCCCACCCTTCCCGGGGAAGCCGATCGGGGGCGGCGGCCGCGGGACGGCGGACGGGAGGGCCACGGCGGAAGGCGCGTGCACGTGTGCAGTGTGTGTTAGTGTGTGAGCTAGCTAGCTGGGCGGGTGAATTTTTTTTATGGTGGCCGGGTAGGGGCACGTGTCGACTTTGTCGAGTGCCTCCGAGAGAGGCAAATGAGAGTTGTATTTCTACTTATCATGAGCGGGCGGATCCACTTTTTGTCGAGTGTCGGATCTCGGGCACTCGACAAAGAGGCTCTTTGCTGAGTACTGGATCTTGGCACTCGGGAAACTTTTCTTTTCCTTTTTTCTTTTGGTCGGGGTAGGGGCACATGTCGACCTTTGCCGAGTTTACTTTGATCTCCCACATTTAGAGCCATAATGTTGGTCGAATTTAGAATTTGGCTCCAAAACTTTTTGTGGATGCAATATATAACATACATGGCACCGTGCCAAGTTTTAGAATTTTTTGCATCAATTTATAATTTTTTAATTATTTTTTTGTATTTAGTAGGGAATTACTTTGCCTAGTGCAGCACTCGGCGAACTTTTTGCCGAGTGCAGCACTAAGCAAAGTAACCCTTGCCAAGTGCTCGGCACTCGGCAAAGGGTTTGCCTAGTGCCGGGCACTCGGCAAACCCTTTGCCTAGTGCAGCATTCGGCAAGGTTTTGCCTAGTACAACACTCGGCAAAGGGTTTGCCTAGTGCGGCACTCGGCAAAGGGTTTCTTTGCCGAGTGCTGCACTAGGCAAATTTTTCCAACGCTGCACTAGGCAAAATAATTTATAGAATTTTTCGACCAAATTTAGATATTATTACAATTTTTATAGTCTATCTCTAAAGGTTTATAGATTATCGCATGCGGACGGCTTAAGAGCCCGTACGGAGACATAGTTTTTCCGTGCGGGCCGCTTAAGCCGCCGCTGAAATGATAATCTTTTCCGTACGGGCCATTAAGTTGTCCGCACGGAAAGATAATCTTTCCGTCCGGCACTTAAGACACTGCGCGCAATGATCACCACCGCCTATATAGGTGCGCGCGGGCTCCAAAATTTTCTAACTCCTGACTGACCCGCTGCCTCCACCGCCGTATCCTCCTCCTCCTCCGGCCTCCTCCACCGCCGCCTCTCCTCCGCCGGCCTCCTCCAACGCTGCCTCCTCCTCCGCCCTCCACCTACCACGGCCGCCTCCTCCATCGACCGCGGCCGCATCCTCATCGCCGCCTCCACCGACCGCGGCCACCTCATCCACCGCCGGCCTCCATCGGCGGCCTCCACCGCCACCTCCTTCGACCACGGCCGCCTCTTCCACCGCGGCCGCCTTCTCCACCACCGCCTCCTTCGACCGCGGCCACCTCGTCCACCGCGGCCGCCTCCTCCACTGTGCACCACCGTCGGAGACACCGACCGCCACCTCTACCGCCGCCGCCATTGCATCGCCGTCGCATCCATGCATTGTAAAATTTGTTGTAAAATTATACATGTGAAATTTTGGTAAAATTGTGATAATGTGAATTATTTTTTGCAATTTGTGATGTGATATTAATTGTCGATTTAATTCAATAATTCAATATGTAATATAGGACAAATGTATCTTCCCGTGCGGGGCACTTAATTCATCTGCACAGAAAGATCTATTATCCCATGCGGACGGCTTAAGTGGCCCGCATGGGATAATAGATCTTCCCATGCGGGCCTCTTAAGCTGCCTGCACGGGATAATAGATTTTCCCGTGCAGTTAGGCCGCCCGCACGTGAAAATTTGATTTTCGCAGACCATCTCGTATGTAGTGTTGAAAACGGACGGAAATTTTCCTGTTCCGAACCGACCATTTTTCTACATTTGAACCGGTCGTTTTTGGATTTTCGGAAAATACGAAAAAGGGTCGAAATTCGGGTTGAAGCTTTTCAGGATGCGGACAGAAGTAGATACGTCATTTTTCCGTCCGTATTTTCGGAATTCCGTTTTTTATCGGAATATTACTGTATTTGTACCGTTTTTTTCCAGATTCCTTCTAGGCTGGCCCAATCACAAACCCATCTAAAGAAAACCCTAGGTCTCTCTCTCATTCCCAGGCTAGCAAAAGAGGCGGCCGACCGCGTGACATTGCAGATCTTGGGACTGGGAGCCGCCGGCGCGCCACGCAGGCCCTGCCCTAGCCAGCTGCTCCTACCGACGGCGGCTACTGACCTCAACCAGCCCACCAGCCCACCCGCTCGGCCGCGCCGCCCACCCGCTCGGCCCACCGCCGCCGCCCGACACCCGCGCCGACGCCCGGTCAAGCGCTCGCGCCTCCAACCCCGACGCGACCGCCGCCCGGCCACGCCGTCCCTGCCCGACGCCCTCCAAACTGGCAAAGACTCGATGCCCCGGTCCGGCCCTCCAGCCTCGACGCCGAGCCGCGCCCGGCGGCGGGCCCCCGCCCGACGCCTCCGGCCGGGCGCACGCACATCGCTTATCCGGCCACCCCTATAAGAATATGTAATCTTATTTAGCGTTGGGATGCTGTATTTTCAGGGAATTTTTTATGTATGCTAGTAAAAGACTGGAAAAGTTCACTGTTGTTCAATTGTTGAGATCAGCTTGACTTATATCACTTGATAATTAATATTACAAAGTTGATTTTTTTTCAAGTACTCAAGTTGTCCCTTCACATTTGTATTGTATATACAGCATGTTGTATGCTGCTGACAAGTGACAACTGTTTTGCAAGTAGCCTGCTCCACCAGCTATGTCAAATCGTGGTCGTTGCAGCTCAATGCCACCAGCTCGTGGAAGAGGAAGCTGTGCCAGCTCGATGCCGCCGGGGCAACATCTTGCGCTACCGGCACCGGAACCACCATCTTCAATTAAGGACAGCAGCAGCGGATCCATTACAGGTAATGATGTATGCAATAAGTAGTAGTAGCAGACTACATAACACTTTATGTGTCTACAAATTAATAAGGATTTTATTGTTTTTATAGGAAAGATAAAAGTCAATGAAGTCGTGTCAATGTCATCATGTTCAGCAGGACAGAACAAAGAGGAAGACACCTAGAACCAAGAGGAAGGATGACATCATTTAAGCAATGAAGAAATAGTTGCCCTTGATGATGATGATGCCGAGGAAGAGGAGGTTGCTGGGTTAACAGGAAAGAGGAGGAAAAGGTGCACATCTGCTGTGTGGAAATATTTTACCAAGATAGAGGTAGTAGAGGTTAACGACAAGAAGTATGAGCAGCTGTGGGGTTATTGCAAGTTCCCAAAGTGCAAGCAAAGGTACATAGCCGAGTCTACCAGTGGAACAAATACATTTCGGAGCCATTTGAGATCATCCCACAGTGTGGTAAAAGGTCAGTTGCAGCTGAAGGCTGAAAAGGACCATGGAAAAATGGAAAGATATTACCAATGTTCAGCCTTTCAGGTATGACCTTGATACTAGTGTCAAGAAATTCTATTTGACAATAATCATGCATGAATACCCATTCAATATTGTTGAGCATGAGTACTTTGTGGATTTCCTTCGGTCTTTACGTCCAAGCTTTGCATTCAAGTCGAGGGTCACTGTTAGAAATGATATAATGGACTTATATATACAAGAGAAAGATAAGTTGCATGCAGCTTTGAAGAAAGTTCCCTGTCGTTTTAGTGCAACCATGGATGTATGGACATCATGTCAGAACAAAAGTTACATGTGTGTGACCTTACATTGGATAGATGATGCATGGCATATTCAGAAAAGGATTGTTGGTTTGTTTCATCTAGAAGGCTGACATACTGGCCACAGGTTGGCAGAGGCCTTTACTGAAGTAATGGTTAAATGGTTTGTTGAGAAGAAACTGTTTGCCTTGACTTTGGACAATGCATCAAATAATTTAATAGTGGTCACTGATATTATTGAAGATCTTAAATTGAATGGAAATGGTTCTTTGGTTTGTGATGGCATATTTCTTCACATTAGATGTGCATGCCACATACTTAACTTGGTTGCAAGAGATGGGATGACTGTTATTTCAAAGACACTAGACAAGATTAAATCATTGTGTCTTACTGTGAAGGGCTCTCCCTTGCAATGGGAGGAGCTTATGAAATGTGCTACTGAGTGTGGATTGGATAAATCAAAGGGCATCCAACTTGATGTCTCAACTAGGTGGAACTCAACTTATTTGATGCTTAGGGATGCACTGTACTACAAGCCTGCTTTCATTAGGCTCAAGATTGCAAATCGTCGTAAGTATGAGAAAATTTCTCCCTCTGATACTGAATGGGGCATGGCTGTTATAATTTTTTAGTGCTTGGAAAAATTTTATGATCTTACTGAACTGCTTTCTGGTACCTCATATCCCACTGCAAATCTATTCTATAGAGGTTTTTGTGAGATAAGAGAGTTGGTTAGTAAATGGAAGAATCACAACAACTTAACTATTAGGCAAATGGCAACTGCAATGAGTGAAAAGTTTGAAAAATATTGGGAATGTTCTAGTACAAGTCTTGCTGTTGCTTGCTTTTTTGATCCTAGGTATAAAAAGGAAGATTATAGAATTCTTCATGAGAAAGTTTTATGGTGACTACTATCAAGTTCATCTTGAAGAGTTTATGGCTATTGTAAAGAAGTTGTACCAATTTTATAGTGCTTCTAAACCTACTTCAAGTAGTAGTGTGGTCGTAGATGCTAGCCCAGCAGAAACATTGGGTGCCAAAGGTAATTTTGAACTTGAGAGGTTCTTGTATGATGATTCTAGACCTGATGGAAATGAGAATGAATTGGACATATTCTTAGCACAGCCACTGTTGAAGCAAGATTCATTTGATATTTTGGCTTACTGGAAGAACAACACAGATAAGTATCCTATCCTTTCACAAATTGCTCGTGATTTGATGGCAATACAAGTGTCCACAGTTGCTTCTGAGTCCGCATTTAGTGGTGCTGGCCGAGTACTTGATCCTTATCGCAATCGTCTTGATCCTGAAATGGTACAAACACTTGTTTACAGCAAGGATTGGATACATGCAACAAGAAAAGGTACTAATTTTCTAAAATTTTCAAATTATCCAAATATAGTTCATGTACAGCACATGTCTTGATAATCTATTAATCTGTCTTTTGTCTTTTTACATACATTCCATCCATAATGGCTGATCTGAGACCGGAAGACCCCATGGCTGCAGCCCCAAGTACCCCTCTAAATGATGAGGTATGCGTTGAATATTTGTAGTGTAGATAGTCTGATAGTCTGCAGCCCAACCATATGTATGCACTAATCATTAATCAACTTGTGTTAACTATATGTAGGAATATGACAGTGCAAGTGATCCTGATGAGATGGATGATGCTGCACAACTGTGATGTACTATGATGTGTTCATGCCAACTCATTTTATTTTGTTAAAGCGTGTTATGTATGTGACATTAGTAGTGTGTGCTTCGTTCTGTGTGTGCTGCCTTTGAAGTTTGGACTGCTTTTGTTCTGTGTGGACTGCCTTGGACTACTGTTCTTTTTACAGTCATCTTGTGTCATGGAAGAACTGAGATATATGTACTACATGCATGGACCAGTGTATCATTCCTGCATTTCCCAATATTTACTTCCAGTGAACTTCTAGTGAAACTAAGATATATTTGTTCACTGAACTGCTTTGACTGAGATATATTTGTTCACTAAACAGTGAGCTTGGACTGCTTGGTCTGTGTTTTATTAAAGATGTGTGTGATTGTGATTGAGTATAAAGATGTGCGGTGTTCCGGCTTAAGTTCCTGACTTCCGACCGTTTCCGTTGATTTTCCGATCTTATTTGTTCGTTTCCGTGTACCCGCATATCCCGATTCCATTTCCGGACCCGCATTTTCCGAACCGGATTCCGTTTCCGCTAAAAAATATAGAAACGGAAGTAGAAATGTGGTTTTTCCGTCCGTTTCCGTTCGTTTTCAACCCTACTCATGTGTGCGGGCAGGCCTTCCGCATGGAAAGATGTCTTTCGGTCCGCATGCCAAAATCGATTCTCCACTAGTGTTTTCTTATGAAATATATGAATTTATATTTATGGTTGATGTTGGTTATATTAATCAAAATGATATATATATATCTATAACTATATCTATAAAGCAAGTAGTGTTTCCACCCAAAATTTTTTGTCCGCCTGGCTATTCTGCAGAAAACCCTTTGAGTTTTTGTGAAATTAACCCGCAGTCCCGTGCGCCCATCTATCTAGCACGTCAAAAACTCACCTCACCGGGTCGGACCGACTGAGCCCAACGCACCGCACCGCTCAACCATAATATGTTAGTGTTCTTGTGGTTTCTGGGGCTACTCATCATCGGCATCAACATGTACTTCCTGAGCATGAGCTTCGTCGGTTGCCTCATCCACAACGACCTCCCCAAGTACGCCAACATGCTCGTCGGCACCGCCGTCTTCCCGCTCATGCTCGTTTACATTGTCGCCGTCGTCTACCTCACTGTCAGGAAGGACTCCGTCGTCACCTTCGTCGCTGATTCCTCCCTCGCCGTCGTCGACGCCGAGAAGGCCGCCGTCTCCGACGCCGGCAACGTCGATGGTGCCGCCGGCGACGAGCCCTTGCCGTACCGCGAGGACCTGGCTGACATCCCGCTTCCTCGATAGAGAAGAAGAGACACACGTATGGTATAGCATATGTATACGTACGTATGTATGCATGCGTACATTGTGAATATACGCTATGGATATACGTACATACACATGTATGTTCTCTATGAATCACATTGCCACGTGCGTGCGTGTGAGCCGTTCGTTTATGTTTGTATGGTCCAGATCGCTCGCAGATCGATAAGGGGGTGCAATTAATATATATGCATTTGAGGGGAGGTGATTTTATGTGTCCTTGTAATTATATGTATGATTTATCATAATTCATGGCAGAGCCAAGCTAGCACGTCCTTCAACTTCAATTTTTTGCGCTTAATTAACTACTCGTGCCCCGACTTCATCTGTTACGATGCATGAACACAGTTGCTAGTATGTGTGTATATATATCCATTTGTTTGAGGTATCCTAATGTCGAAACTTGGTTTCGGCAATATATTTTCTGGGGTCGCAGTCGAGATCGCCAAGCACAATGGGTTAGAAGAAGAAGAAGATTTAGACAGGTTCAGGCCCTCTCGAGAGGTAATACCCTACTCCTGTTTCGGTGGATTCGATCCGCCGAGTGTCTTTATTGATCTCGTGATCTAAACTAAGGGCTAAAAGCTGAACTCCTCTTGGAATATCCCTCAAGGGACGCCCCTTACCCCCCTTATATAGTCTTGGGAGGAAGGGTTTACAAGTCGGAAACCCTATCTTACTCTAAGACGGTTTCCTCAATCTTACCAAACCGTGACTATAGGCCGATTGCCTTATCTCTATCGGCAACCGTAACACCTAAGTCAAGTTTGGCTTACAGATATAGCAGGCGCAATCTATCCCTACCTCCAGTCGGATAAGCTTGCCAAGTAGATACCCGATTGCCACAATCTCCACAGTAGCCCCCGAGTCCTTTTCAGTCGACGAGACAACTCAGCTTGACCAAAGCGGCACTCAACCAAAAATCTCTTTGACCGAGTGTTTTTGGCGCCGAGTGATTCCATCATCTCTGCGAATCTTCCCGAGTGGCTCCAGACTGCGAAGGGCTGGAAAAATATATATAAAAATTTCTCAAAAATAAATATCTAGGTGCATCTCCGATGCACCTAATTATAGGTGTAGCCCCGACTATGTGGTTAGTCAAAAATAGACTAAGCATACAGTCAAGAACCATATAAAAAAATTATTCTCATGTAGATGCCTAGCTCATGCTAAAGCAATCATAGAAACCTTATTACTCACAAGTTCATACTCAACCGAGTGAATTTGCCCGAGTCATCTCGAACAAATAATTCAATCATCCCTCTTGGGTAAAAAGCACTCGAGTAAACTCTTGCTCAACCGAGTGGATTCGCCCGAGTAATCCCGGAATAATAACTCAATCAACCCTAGCGGGTAAAAAGCACTCGGTAAGCTCATGCTTATCCGAGTAGATCTGCCCGAGTCATCCGAACAAAAACTTTAATCATCCCTCATGGGAAAATAAATTCTTTCAATCATATGAAAAATATGACCAAGTTATTAAACAGCTTTTGCCATAATACGGTCTCAATCTTATAAAGATCTTCACCAAGGTGGAAAATAAACAAAGCATCGGTAAGATTACCCGACCAAATTGAAAAACCAAACAGCCCTTGTTCACCAAGGTGGCTATAAAAACTCTGTTGTTGGTCACCTTCCAAATTGCATCGTGTCGCTTCTCATGAAGTCGACAAACCGCGGTATGGAAGGATCTTTTAAGGTATTGGGCACTCGGACACGCGCATATTGCCAGGGCAAATCGCTTAAGCTCATCCGCTTAAGTCCCTAAGGACACGTATCGGACCACACCTTAGTGGGCCGTAGATTTTCTTATGGGCTCGGCCCACTCACCGAAAACCTAGCGCAACCCTCAAATCTTTCTTTATAAAGACACGAGGTCGTCCCCGCCTCTTCATCTTCCAAAATTCCCCTTCTCGCAATCTGTTCATCGGTTCATCGCGGAGAACCCTAGGCTTGCGCGCTCCTCGTCCATCCGCCAAGAAGCTTGCTCGCCGCGACAACTAGCCCCGCAGCCAAAACTCCCACATCTATCGCCCAAGATCCAACCTTTCTCGCCCGGATCCGCTCCTCAACAACCTCGCTCTCATGGCGGAAGAAAAGAGGATTCCGTTCGACCAATGGGCCACCTCGGACGTGAGGGAGTACACCCTCAAGGAGATGGTGAAGCACGGCGTACTTCCGCCCAAGGAACTTGTGGAATGGCGCCCGGCGGCGGAGGACTTCCCGACCCCAAACACCGGTGAGCTCGTTGTCTTTACCTCCTTTTTCTATTGCGGATTCAGTCTTCCCACCTCCGAATTCTTTCGGGGCTTTTGGACTATTATGGTCTTCAAATATACCATCGAACCCCAACTCGATGCTTCACATAGCACTCTTCATTCATGTATGTGAAGCCTTCCTTGGCATTCTTCCTCACTTCACTGCGTTTCGTCGTATGTTCTACCCGAAACCCCATCCGAACAAGGACCATCCTTGTGTCGTTGGCGGGGGGCTTCCGCTTCGCGGATCTCTCCGCAAAGACTACTTCTCTCTCCCCTTGAAATCCTCGAACAAAGGTGGCACTCGAACTGGTTCTACATTAGCAATCCCGAACCCAGCCTCCCTTCCTTTGTCGGTCTTCCTCCTGTCCCCAAACCATCTTGGAGCACCGTCCCGTAGCCCAAGAATGGGATGAGGCCAACGATCCGCTCGCGAAGATCCCGGCGATGAAGAAAAGGAACCTTCGCGGGGAACAAATCACTCGGCACTTCATCGTGCCGACCGGCGCCAATCGGGAGCGGTCGAAGCCGGCCTTCGAGTACGAAGGCGGAACAGACCCCAATCGGGAGGACCCGGATCCGCTCACTTACGAGATCCCGAAAATCCGGATGTACAAACTCTTCTCATCCGGGATCTCGTCGAGCGAGCCCTCATACTACCATCCTTCCATTCGGCATCCATCGACCTCCTCCTCCAGGTAAGCCGATTGACTGCTTTATAGTATCTTTCGATCTTGATGTCTTGTCGCTTAACGTTGCGCCTTCCTTCTTCGCAGAGAACGCCTCTATCATTTCCAAGCCATATAAGATGGCTCATGATGACGCGCATCGCCCCGCTAAGAAGCCGACGGCGGGATAAAAATCCAAGCCGATCCAGTCGGGAAGCGGGCGGCGCCGAGTGAGGACTCGAACAGGCGCGCAAGCAAAAGGCGGCTGATCATCGAGGACTCGGATGACGACGTCCCGGCTCCTCCAGTCGAGACTCCGCCTCTAAGGCGATCGCGCGGACGCACCGAAGATCCGCCGATCAACTGTAAGCTCGAAACCAAAGTCTGAGCTCTTTCATAGAAAACTTTTCTTTATCTTCGCTGTATTTACTTGTGCGGAAGCCCAGGATATAGATCTGTCGGAGGGGATGAAGGGCCGACCCGGCCACTGCTCCTGAAGCGCCAAGGCCGTCGAGCCAAAACCCCGGAGCCCGCAACCAAGTGCGAGCGTTCCGGAGAAGCACCCTTCTCCTCAGAAGGAGAGCGCCCCCAGGGAAGAGCCTCCGACGCCCGGGGATATCCCGATCGGAAACCGCCGTGCGCCGGAAGCCCACGATGCGGCCCGAGCGCCCCGACCGAGGGTCACTCGGCACGAGCCCGAAGAAGAAGAAGGGCCCGGCTGCCCCACCTAGGCGGGCGCCACCGAAACCGGTGAGATTTGCTTGAACTTTCCTTTGTTCTTTCAATTTTGAATCTTTCATGTCTTCATTGGTCTTTCTTATTTGCCACCACGGTAGAAGAGATCCCAGTTTGCGTCTTCGAGACCGGGTTCCTCCGATCGAATCGAGTGGCGGGACTCGGAAGGCGAGAGACGGGGCATCATCCTCGACCGGCAGGTGAAAAGGATGAAAGGGATGCCCTCGTCGAGAGCCCGAACGTGGCGACCCGACCGCTCAACGTAAGCCTTCATCTTTCTTTTTGATTATATCTTCGTTATCCTTCGGTCGATCATCCTTCTGCCCTTGCGTGCAGAAAGAATATTGCCGCTCAATGGCAAAATCCGAGGCGCTGGAAAAGCTGGTGCCTCACTTAAACTCCTTGGAGGACGTTCGCGCAGTGAAGGTCACTCGGGAGGAGGCCGCTTCAAGGGAGGCCGCTTTAAGGAAGGAGATCTCGGAGCTTCGAGAAGCGAACCTCGACCTCCGCGGATCAATCGGAAGTAAGCCCGCCTCTCTCGGCTTCATCGTGATTCTTTTGTTGATCTTGTCCATTGATAATCCTCTTTCGTTGTAGAAAATTCTTCGGAGGTCCACTCGCTTCAAGTCCAACTGGAAGCGGTCAGCCTCGACAAGGCCGAGATGGAGGCCGAATTTGAAGGTAACCTTCTCTGAAGTTGAATTTCATGTGCTGCTTCATTCCCGAGTGCCTTGACTGATCTAGGACTCCTTGCGCTTATAAGATAAAGACCCGAGCCCAGATGACGTCTTACTCGGGCGGATCAAATCCAGCGACGAGATACGGGAAGAGGTCGCCAATGCCGCCGCACCAATCTTGACAGCCTTGTTTGATCAAGGGGTTGGGGCGCTCGCTGGAGCCAATCGAGATCTTCGACAAGCTCGGCGCTCCCGAGCGATATCGAAGAACATCACCGAAGCGACCAACATGGGGGCTGAGTGCGGCTCTTGCACGGACCAAGTCCCTCTACCCCAGTGGATATTCATTCAATCGGGAGGGCTTCGCGAGGGGACAACAGACGAGCAGGCCTTAGATATGCTCAGCGAGGCGCAGGAGGCGGCGAAGAAGATCTCTTTAGATGTAGTAAACAATTTTAAACTCTGAACTGTATTTTGATGTCGTGTAATCGCAACACTCTTGTCATGAAATCTCTGTGCTTATTTTTAGTTTATTTATGTCAATGCCTTGATTCGAGCCTTTGCGTGAAATTTCTTAAGTAGTTTTCGTCTGTCGTCACCAAGCCTAGGCTTGATTAGGTCATCGGAAAACTCTCGCCCTTAGACACCGAGCTCGAGTCGAAGGACATTAAACAATGATAAACCAAATTATGCACAAAAATTTGACGAGGAAAATTCGAGCTTTATTGATATGTGTATCAGCCCCCGACTGCTAGCTCAAGAAGTCATCTTGCTTGAGGTTGGCAGTCAAGGAAAACATGAGGCCTTAGCCAGATTAGGCGTAAAACCGCCGAAGATGTTCAATGTTCCAGGAGTTCTCCACCATAGACCCGTCCTCGCGCTTTAGCCGGTAGGCACCAGGCCGAGTGACTTCAGCGATTATATAGGGTCCTTCCCATAAGGGAGATAACTTGTGTCGCTCCTTGGTGGTCTGGATCTTGCGTAGGACCAGGTCGCCAACAATGAAAGCTCGTGCTCGCACGTTGCGGCCGTGGTATCTTCGAGCCCTTGAAGGTATTTGGCCGACGGATGAGGGCCCTCGCGGGCCTCTTCCAATCGGGCGAGGTCATCCACTCGGTCGATGTCGTAGCGTTCATCGTTGAAGCTGCGGACCCGGAGGGATTCAAACTCCATCTCATTTGGCAACATGGCTTCTGCGCCATAGACCAAAAAGAAAGGAGTTTGGCCGGTGGCCCGACCGGGTGTAGTTCGCAGCGACCATAGAACCGAGGGAAGTTCTTGGACCCACTTGCCGGCGTAAGGGCTTAGCCGGTCGAAGACGCGAGCCTTGATGCCTTGAAGGACCATGCCGTTTGCTCGCTCGACTTGCCCATTGCTTTTGGGGTGAGCTACGATGCGTAGCAGATCTTGATTCGAAGTCTTCGCAGAATTCCTTGAAGATGCCTCCCGTGAATTGAGTCCCATTATCGGTTATGATTCTATTTGGGACGCCGAAGCGGTGCACGATGTTGAGGAAAAAATCCCGTGCTTTGTCGGCAGTGATTGTGGCGACCGGCTTGGCTTCAATCCACTTGGAGAACTTGTCGATTGCGACGAAGAGGTGTGTGAAACCTCCTGGGGCTTTCTTGAAAGGGCCAACCATGTCCACCCCCATACCGCGAACGGCCAGGAAAGTGGGATTGTTTGAAGCTCTGGGCGGGACATGGCTTTGTCGGGCAAAGAAAGCGGCAGCCTTCGTAGGTTCTTACGACTTTATCCGCGTCGGAGACCGCGGTAAGCCGAAAAAATCCTTGTCGTAAGCTTTGCCGACAGAGTGCGTGCCGCCGCGTGGCTTCCGCATATGCCCGAGTGGATATCTTGGAGTAATTGTTTCCCTTCTTCGGGTGTGATGCACCTCATTAGAATTCCAGAGGGGCTTCTCTTGTATAAATCGGAGTCGACCATGACGTACGCTTGGCAACGACGCCGGACGCGTTCTGCTTCATCCCGGTCATCCGGCAGCTCTTGCTGAGTTAGAAATTTGATGAGCGGCGTCCTCCGGTCGGTATCGATCATGGTGACTTCGTTCGTGGTTTGCTCGTTGGAAGCTATCTTTGCGCGACGGTTGGCTCGTAAAGATGTTCGACAAAGACGTCTGTTGGAGCAGCTTCGCGCTTAGATCCGAACTGCGCTAGCTCATCGGCGGCTTCGTTGTTGTGTCTCAGGACATGTGAGAGTTCGAGTCCGTCAAACTTGTCCTCAAGCTTGCGGACCTCTTGTCGGTAGGCCTCCATAGTGTCGTTTAAGCAAGACCAGTCTTTCATCACTTGATTGACGACCAGCTGGGAGTCGCCTTTCACAATAAGTCGACGAATCCCGAGTGAGACTGCAAGGCGCAGTCCATGTAAGAGAGCTTCGTATTCGGCGACGTTGTGTGAGGCGGAGAAGTGGAGGTGAAGGGCGTATCTTAGCCTTTCCCGGTCGGGAGATCAGCACAACTCCCGCTCCCAAGCCGGTGATCCTCTTGGATCCGTCGAAGTGCATGGTCCAGTGTTGGAGGTCTTCCCGAGGTACGTGCTCTTGCCGTTCGATCCACTCGGCCGGGAAGTCCGCTAAGGCTTGTGACTTAATGGACGTCCTGGGCTTAAAAGTTAAGTCCAGCGGCATCAGTTCCAGGGCCCACTTGGCGATGCGCCCGGTTGCCTCGCGGTTGTGGATGACGTCGCCGAGTGGAAAAGAGGTGATGACGGTGACCGAGTGACCCTGAAAGTAGTGTGCCAATTTCCTCGCGGTTATTAGAACACCATAAAGCAATTTTTGTACCTGGGGGTATCGGATTTTGGCTCCTGCCAATACTTCGCTGACAAAGTAAATTGGTCTTTGGATCTTCTGGGCCCGTCCTTCTTCTTCTCGTTCAACCACAAGGACCGTGCTGACCACTTGGTGAGTGGCTGAAACGTACAGCAAGAGGGGTTCCTGGGGCTGAGGTGAAGCTAGGACGGGTGGCGTGGTAAGGAACTCTTTGAAGTCTTCAAAGGCCTTGTCAGCTTCTGTGGTCCACTGGAAGTCGTCTGTCTTCTTCAGCAGTTTGAAGAAGGGCATGCCTCGCTCGCCGAGTCGGGATATGAAACGGCTTAGCGCCGCCATGCGCCAGTGAGCTTTTGGACGTCTTTCGATTACTCGGGGCTTCATGTTTAAGATGGCGTTGATCTTTTCGGGTTTGCTTCAATGCCGCGATGTGATACCATGAAGCCGAGCGGTTTGCCGATGGGACGCCGAAGGTGCACTTCTCGGGTTCAACTTCATTCTGAAGGCCCGGATGTTTGCAAAGGTTTCTTCTAAGTCGGCGATCAGGTCTTCTTTCTGCTTGGTCTTGATGACAACATCGTCGACATAAGCTTCAACGTTTTTGCCGATCTGCGTCTGGAAGCATCTTTGGATCATGCGTTGGTATGTAGCTCCAGGCGTTCTTCAGCCGAAAGGCATGGTGATGTAGCAAGAGGCCCCGAACGGCGTGATGAAAGATGTCTTCGCAAGCGGATTCTTTCAAACTGATCGGTGATAGCCCGAGTAACAATCCAAGAAGCTCGGAGTTCGCAGCTGGCTGTTGAGTCGACAACTTGATCGATGCGAGGTAGCCCGAATGGATCTTTGGGGCAGGCTTTGTTGAGGTCGGTGTAATCGACGCACATGCGCCATTGCCCCGTCTTCTTGCGGACCAAGACTGGATTGGCGCCGGTCGGGATGAAGGACTTCTTTAATGAAGCCGGCAGCCAAGAGCTTTGCAAGTTCTTCTTTGATCGCGTCTTTTCGATCCCGTGCGAACCTGCGTAATCGTTGTTTAATTGGTTTGGCGTCATCTTTGACGTTCAGAGAGTGCTCGATCACCTCCCTAGGAATTCCGGCATATCGATGGTTTCCAAGCAAAAACGTCTTTATTATTTTGGAGGAAGGTGACGAGCGCGCTTTCCTATTTAGGATCTAGATCGGCGCCGATTACGGCGAGTCTTGGAGGGATCGGACGAATCAAGGGAGATCTTTTTGGTCTTGGCGTCGCCGGATCCCGATTTGGCTATCTTCTTCGCGGGGACTTCGCCCTCTGCCGAAGTAGATGCGCCAATCGGACTTCTTGTTGGCCACGTAATCTCTCTCGAGATTGGGCCATGTCGCAGCTCTCCTTGTCGCAGTGAAAGCTTGCTTCACATCGGCTGCGAAGGGTGATGACGCCGTTGGGACCCGGCATCTTCATGCAAAGATAGGTGTAGTGAGGGATCGCCATGAACTTGGCAAGCGCAGCCTTCCGAGGATGGCATGATATGCCGTTCAAGTCGGCCACCTCGAAGGTGACGTTCTCCGTTCGGAAATTCTCTCGGGCTCGAAGGTGACTGGGAGAGAGATATGCCCGAGTGGTGTTGAAGATAGCCCCGGGATAACTCCGTGGAAGGGGGCTGAGCTTGCTTTGAGTTCGGCCCTTGGGATCTGCATTTCATCCATAGTCTTGGCAAACAGGATGTTGAGGGCGCTGCCCCCGTCGATGAGGACGCGCTTAAGCCTGATGTTGCGGACTACGGGGTCCAGGACGAGTGGATAGCGTCCCGGGTGGACCACTCGGTCAGGATGATCCGAGCGGTCAAAAGTGATGGCCACTTCCGACCATCGCAGATACTGAGGGACTTCAGGTTGAGCCGCGTTGACCTCCCGGTCAGTTAGCTTTTGTTTCCTCTTGGATTCATAGGCTAACGGGCCCCCGAAGATGTGGTTGAGCTCCCCCACTGGATCTTGAAAAGGTTCGGCATTCTCAGCCGCGTTGTTCTTCTTGGCGCCGGACGGGCCAGCCTCGTCAGTCGGCTTCTTGTTGAGCTGCGCCGCGTACTGTTCAGCGAACTGCTTGTAGATAAAGCAGTCTTTTGCCGCGTGCTTGTGATTCGGATGGTGGGTGCACTGGGCGTTCATGATGGCGTCGTAGGCGGCGACTCGGGGACGGCGTTGAGTATTGGAGGTTGCGGCCACTGGTCTTCGGATCGGCGCTTGCGATCTTTCGGGCCCGGTTGCCGTTGTTGCCGCCATCCTTCTTAGGATTTCGGCTTTCTCTGCTTGCTTGTCCTCTCTTCGTCGGGCCGATCTTGACGGGCGGCCTTGATGGCGTCGTTTGATTTGGCGTATGAATTCGCCGTCTCAAACATCCGCTTCACCGTCTTCGGTGGCTTGCGTCCGAACTTGCCGATAAGCGGCTCATCACGGACTCCCTTCCGGAAGGCGGCGATGATGATGTCATCGGTGATGTTCGGGATCTTGTTGCGCTTCTCGGAGAAGCGACGAATGTAATCCTTCGAGGCTCGTCCGGCTTCGGATGACATTGTAAAGGTCGAAGTGCGTGCGGGCCTCTCGAAGGTGCCTTGGAAGTTGGCGATGAAGTGGTCCCTCGGCTCGCTCCACGAGCCGATTGAGCCTCTTGGCAGGTGGTGAGCCAATTTCGGCCGAGTTTGCGAGGGCCACGGGCAGTAGTTCGCCATGGCTTTATTGTCGCCACTGCGCTCGGATGGCAAGGGTATACACGGTTAACCAAGATTCGGGTCGGTTTTGCCATCGTACCTTTCTATCCCGGTGGGCTTAAAGCCACTCGGCCAATGCACTCGGCGGAGCTCCCGAGTGAAGGCCGGTACTCCATCGTCGCCGCTATCGGGTGATCCCTCCGATCTTCCCGAGTGCGACGGTCGCGCTCTTGGTAGCGGCGGTCGAGGACTTCCCGCGATCACTCGGCGGGGTCTTCTTGGTGGTTGGGTAGCCGGCTTGCGGTGGACTCGGTGGTGGACGGGTGGACGTCCATGTCGTTTGCGGCGGAGTCGACCGTCTGCTCTTGGTGCCTCGGCATGGACTCGGGAGGCGGGCCTCTTGGCCTAGTTGACGACCGAGCCGGCTCGGGCCTCCTGTAGTCTCCTGACCTTAGGAGTGGGAGCCGGCTCTTGTCAGGCGTTTCGGCCACGGATTCAGTCGGCCTTCTTGCCGAAGTGGTGGGAGGGCCGTTAGCCGTGGCAGCAACGATGGTCTTGATCTTATCCAGTATAGGAGTCACGTTGGCCGGAGCTGTCTCCATGACAGTATCCAAGAGCGTGAGTGCGGCGGCAGCGTTCTCCGTGTGGCGTCCGGAAGACATTGGTGTTGCGAACCCGTGTTTGGAGGATGGCCTCCTGGGCAGATCGTCCAGCTGCACGCAGATCCAGCTTCCTTTTATCAGCCTCGTCTTTGCGTTGTTTGTCTTCTTCGGCTGTCTTGCGCTCAAGCTCCACTCTGGCTCGCTCCTCTTCGGCAAGCCTTCTGGCCATGGCTGAGTCGGACTCATCCGGCTCGGCCATGAGGACGTCGGCACTTCGGCTCGCATCCATATGGCGATCGGAGTTGTCGGCTTCGTCGGAGGGATGCCGTAGAGATTGTCGGCCGGCGGAGCCGAGGTATCCGTTGAGCTCGAAGTTGAACAGAGCCAAAGGACGGGAGGATGACGACGACCTCCCTTGATCCCGGGTAACCGGATCTGGATCGTTCCGTCCGAGTCGGAGCTTGGGGGATCAGGCTCTTCGAGTGGATCCTCGCCAACTCGGGGAGAGCGGTTGGATGTAGATCTTGGCGACGTTTGGTAACCCAAACGGCACCGAAAGGTCTTCACCGAGTAGATTGCTTCCGTCGGGGAGGTAAGAAGATTGGCGCAGATCTCGGCGGCATTCGGTAATCCGAATGGCGCCGAGTGAAGTCCGTCATCGGAAAAGGTGGATCGCATCTTGGTCTTCAAGATGTTGTCGAAGATCTCGGCGCCGTTGGAGAGCCCGAACGGCGCCGAGTGGGTTATTCCCTCCGACCGGTTCGAATCCGAGTCGAGGGAGGAGTCGCCGACGAAGTTGGCGGCGAAGTCGCCGAGTCTTGAAGGAGATCCCATCACGCTTGTCGGCGAGATTGTTGAAGAAGTCTCGACGCGCAGCCCCTACTGGCGCGCCAACGTCGAAACTTGGTTTCGGCAATATATTTTCTGGGGTCGCAGTCGAGATCGCCAAGCACAATGGGTTAGAAGAAGAAGAAGATTTAGACAGGTTCAGGCCCTCTCGAGAGGTAATACCCTACTCCTGTTTCGGTGGATTCGATCCGCCGAGTGTCTTTATTGATCTCGTGATCTAAACTAAGGGCTAAAAGCTGAACTCCTCTTGGAATATCCCTCAAGGGACGCCCTTACCCCCTTATATAGTCTTGGGAGGAAGGGTTTACAAGTCGGAAACCCTATCTTACTCTAAGACGGTTTCCTCAATCTTACCAAACCGTGACTATAGGCCGATTGCCTTATCTCTATCGGCAACCGTAACACCTAAGTCAAGTTTGGCTTACAGATATAGCAGGCGCAATCTATCCCTACCTCCAGTCGGATAAGCTTGCCAAGTAGATACCCGATTGCCACAATCTCCACACCTAATATCTCATAAAATTATATATACATATATGTATACATATACATATACACATATACACTTAAAGGTTATTAAGTATGCTATAATGCACAATGGTGCTACGTACTTAGAAATGGTAGAATTTTTTATTCTAGATTAGATAGTGTAGCACATCTACAGAATTACGTGCTATAATCTATTTGATTTTAGTAACAGTATATGAGTTGATCTTTTTTAACCAAGTATTGGGGGTTTGTCCTTAAACATCATTTTTTTCTCTTCTTTTCCTTTTTTACTTCTATGATTTTTTTGCTGTGCACCCAATGATAGAGACAGAGATGTAAACTATCTCCATTATTTAAAAAATATTTTGTTCATGCAGAGTTTGGGATATAGCTGTATTTTCACAATTTCACATAGAACACGGATTCGAACAGAACTCGATTTAGAACTCCCCTTTTGTGACCTAGATCTTTTTAACTCGGCAGATTCCACCACGCCGCATACGCCTACTTTTCCATGGATTCCACAAACATGCCGGAGACAACGACTCCGACGGCGGCTGCGGCCGACGATACGATCAACAACCTCAGCGAAGACTTGCTGCTGATAATCCTCGGGTTCTTGCCGGCGGCGAGGGACGTGGTGCACGCGTCCGCGCTGTCGAGACGGTGGTGCGACCTCTGGACTCTCGCCCCCTCGCTCCGCTTCGACGTCGGGCCGTGCAACTGGCGACTAAGCGAAGACGCCGAGGCCGCCGCTGCAGGCCGGCTCGTCGCTGCCGTGGACTCCGTCCTCGCTCGGCGCGACGTCGCCGCCAAGCCCGATGTGAAGGACCTGGAGATCAACTTCGTGTACCGATCCGTTGGCGACACGCCCACCACCATCGGCGCCCAGGGTTCGGGCGCCGACGCCGGCGCCTTCCCTCCCTGGACATAATGCCAGCGAGCGTCACCGCGTGGCTCCGCTTCGCGGAGCGCCGCGTCGTCGGGACGTTCTCGCTCGAGCTCCCCGCACTATCGAGGACCATGAGCGACTCTCTCCTAGCCGACCTTCCCTGCTCTGAGAGGCTTGGCACGATGCGCCTCAAGCTCGGTGGCGCGACCATCGGGGTCCCGCCGGACGCCGGCGCCAACGCCTACCGCTCTCTCGCCGACTTGCTGCTCTGCAACGTCCGTCTCAAGGACGGCGACGACCTCCGCCTCTGCAACCTCCTCTCCTCCACCTGCTGCCCTCACCTGCGGAGGCTGGAACTCAGCGCCATCACCGGCCTGACCAAACTGCGCCACGACGCCGCCGCCATGCTCGAGGAATTCCGGCTCAGCGGCCTCCGCGACATGGAGCAAATGCAGGTGGACGCGCCCGGCCTCCGGGAGCTCACCGTCAAGGGCATCTCTGTCCACCTGATGGCGGCGGCCGCAGCGGCGAGTATCACCGTGCCAAGGCTACAGGCGCTGACGTACAACTACAGGGGCTGGTGGGACGACGGCCAGCTGATGGTGCTCGACGGCAAGCGCACCGCGAAGCTTCGGGTGTTGTCCCATGGCATCCCCGGCAAAGACAATAACAGTGCGGCGGCGTGGTTTCTGCAGCACTGCACCGCCGCGGATCGCCTCGACGCCGAACTGAAGATGGAATTCGATGAGGTAACAAAGGGGACCATGACTTGTGCGAATTTTATAGAATCTTTGAATTCCATACTGATGTTAGATGCATTTTTTTTGAAATTTATTCACAAAGAACGGAACACTATATTTATGTCGACACAAAATCTGCTAGATTACAGTCAGTTAATCTGGCCATTAATTGGATAATATGTATGATTCGCTAAGCTTGCAACTATTCCGTGCTAAGTACATTGAATTTGCACTGGCATCTTCTACTTACATAATGAAACAGTCGATCAACCGTTTTTAATCATACGTCTGTATAACAGTGATACTAGAAAAAACACATTGTAATATTTGAAAATATCTTAATAGTGGAAATATATATCACTTGCATTGTAAATGTGGCTTGTGAGATATCAGAGTTGGCGTTTGAGATGAAAAAGTTGTTCTACAGAGAGTGAATTACATCCTACATATATACATTATAATTACATTTCACTTACACTAACTTACACTATACTAACTACACACTATAGTTACATTCATTCTATTACGCACTAACACTACAGTTACATCCTAGTCAGAATTTTAATTTCTATTATATTTCTCAGTAAATTGTGTTGGCCGGTTCTCTAGGTGTAATTTAATTTATGTTGTGATTTTTATATATCCGACATACTTGTTAATTTTATAAGTCACCATGGCTCAGTAATATATGATTTTATATTGTGTTTATGTGGTTACGTTAATCATCTTAGTTTAGATACTAATGATTTGTACAATTTAAAACAGTAGAGTATAACCATTTTCCTCCGTTCAAGCATGCTAATCGGACGGCGATAAATCTGACTGAAATATACCAAAGTTTCGGTCGCCACATGTAGCTAGGTAGACCCCACAAAAATATGGTGATAGAAATTTAAAAAGTAAATTTCATAAAATTCTACCTTTTTATATGTCCTAAGTGGTACAAAACCATAGAGATTTAGGTACATGACACATAACCTCAGGTTTATGATCATAAAGTTTCACAAAGCTACATCATCAACCTTTTTGACATCCTTATATATCAAAATTAGAAAGGGGATGTAATAGTTATTAAATAAAATCCTCATAAATTTAAGATGTGGTTGTAGAATTCAAAAGTATAGTATATCAAAGTCAAAATGATCAATAGTGTGGTTTTGTAAAACTTTAGTATCATAATACTTAGGATTATGTGCGTGTAACTGGACCATAATTGGTAGGGTTTTATGAAATTTACTCAAATTTATGTGCTGTAGTACTCTTGGTTCATTCCAAATTTCATTGACAATCTCAATTGAATTTGCAGATGAAACTCCAAACAGGTATTGAGAATGTGATCAAGGATATACCAGAACTTCTCAATATAACGGATTTGAGAATAACAATAACCATGTCCAAGGGGACCACCGATACCCACGCTATAGGGCCTAGCATCACCAAGCTCATTGCAAAATGTAGTAGAATTGAGTATCTCTCCATTGACATAGACAAAAAGGTGAGATCAATTATCATAATCATCTTGCAATTTATTTATATTTTTTCGGTGGAAATAAAATTGATTGTTATTGGTTAGCTCTAGAAATCAAATCAAAGTATAATGTCTATGGTGAAAACACTATTCATCATATTATTTGTTTTGATGTAATTTGTAGGCCGGTGATTGTACAAATTTTGACTGCAAATGTGAGCAAGATAAAGGCTGGAGTAACAAGATGATTCCACTAGAGCATCTTCGGATTGCAGACATACGTGACTTTCTACCTTTCGATGATCAAATAGAACTCGTATGTGTACTAATTACGAATGCGCCGGTGCTGGAGAAGATGACCATAACATTGCACGAGTTATATGAAGAGACAAGAAACCGAAGAAATGACATGGATGTGTATTTGTGCATTCCAAGTTGTGGCGGTCGTTGGAGCCCTTGTGCTTGGAATGGTAGTAAATTTGATAGTCCTACTAAATATGAGTGGAAACAATATAAATGAAAGCGGTAAGAAGAAGGGTACGAGAAGGTTTGAAAGGTCTATGTTCTAATTACCAAAAAATATGAAGTGTTCTTATGAAATATATATGTATCTATGGAGTTAATTAATTACTCTCTCTTTCAATATGTATTATGGTCGACAAAATTAAAGATATAGTGATTTTACCATTTTACTCTTTATCCCTTTTAATCCTTGCGCCTTGCGGGGAGGAGGAGCAGGCATGGCCATCTTCCTCACGCAGCCATGGTGAGAGGTATGGCTGCGGAGAACCGGCGGCAGTCGAGGCGTCTGTTGCTGCTGATCTGAAATTGCTTCTGTTGTTGCTGATCTGAAGCTGTCTTTGTTGATCTGAACTTCTGAAGGCGCTGATGGCATGTTGCTCCTAAAGATTGTGTGCTTTTGCAGAGAACTGATTTCCTGTTTGGCAGCAACAATCTTCAGTGTCAAACATTCAATTATTGAAAAAATTCAATTAAAAACATTAATATTTATCTGATGCTTTCATTCATATTGTCATACTCGAGAAGATGTACTGATACTTGAAGAAAAATTCATGTCGTTCAGACATTTGCAGAATCTGTCATTCAGCTTGTAATGCCAGTCAGAACAAGGAAAAGTTCAGTCTGCTGTTGTGCGTGTACTGCCATGCAAAGCATGTGTGACCAGCATGTCCAGATAGTAAATAGAAAAAAGAAAAGAAAAACTGAATTCTGCATTACTCTTTCTGGCTTTAATTCTCTGCTGTTAGAAGCAAACAGAAGTCTAGAATGAGTGAATAATGACAACAAGATTGTTACAATGACAACGACAACGGCTTATTTTTTATCATATCCATTTACTCCAATTTCCAGTTTGCAACCGTACAATACAGACAAAAGTATTTGCTCTCTTCCTATTGACATTATTCAGAGATTTAGGTTTCCATTTTTTTTGTGTCATGTGGGGACACGTATACGCGGAAGCAGCAGCTCATATCTGACTCATTAGCGACAAGGAAGGAAGCGGCGACGCAGAAAGGGTAGGCGGCGGCACTAGAAACAGTAGAAACAGAGTGGAGAAGGAAAGACAAGATCAGATAGTAATGGATCAACTAATAGATAGAAAGATTAGATTGTTATGTAAAAAGAAAATCAAAGTAGTTTCTATACGGCAACAGCCGACCAAAGGTCTATATATTATTCCTGTTCATTATACAACAAAGGAAATCAATAAAACTTTGTTTCTTCTTCCTTTGTTCTTCTATCAACTCGGGAGAGAGGGAAAAAAACCTCATCCGGGCCACCACGGATCGCGGCTACGAACTCCGTAGTTGTGGCCCTGCTATCCGAGATCACCATGCGCTTGACAACTTGGTATCATATTCCAGGCGATCCTCAGTGGCTTCCGCTACTGATCTGTCTAAGGGTGACGCCAACAACTCCACGCTCCAGGCCACGCTCAACACACTCGCTGCCACCCTCCAGTCCTTGCAAGCTTCGGTGGAAGCTAATGCCCACGCTATTCAGCGCCTAGAGGTGTCTCGATCATCGACTTCCCCATCCGGCAAGTCCTCCGGTGACCACCGTGGCCACTTCCACGACTGACCTTCGCGCTTCCAGAAGCTTGATTTTCTGCGCTATGACAGGAAAGTGGATCCGCCCGTTTTCATCAATCGATGTGAGTCATACTTTAAGCAGCAGCGCGTCATGGAGGAGGAGAAGGTTTGGATGGCCTCCTACAACCTCGAGAACGGCGTGCAACTCTGGTACATCCAGGTGCAACAGGAGGAGGGCACTCCAGCATGGTGTCATTTCACTGAATTACTTCACTTGCGGTTTGGTCCGCCTCTCCGTTCCAACCCGCTCAGTGAACTCGCGGCTTGCAAACGAATCAGCACAATGGTTGACTACCAGGAACGTTACAAAGCACTTCTCCTGCGTGCTGACCGTCTCACCGAAGCCCAGAAGGTCCAATTGTTTACTACTGGCCTGCAGCTGCCCCTGAGCCTCGACATGGAGATTCACAATCCTCACTCCTTTGCAGCCACGATGAGTTTGGCCCGTAAATTGGAACTGCACGATCAATGTATCACGCCTTCAGCTCCATAGCAAACTAAGACGTTCTCTTGGGGCATCCTTGCCCACGCCAGCGCCCCGTTTTACTCTTCCTACCTAGCCCACTTCAGCGACCTCACCGGCGTCCCAATCATCGAATACTTCTCCGACCACGGTCATGGTGGAGGGCAGACTGATGAAGCGTTTCTCGTAGAGCAAGATGGAGGAACGTCGCCGCCTCGGCCTCTGTTACAGCTATAACGAGAAGTTTGGTCGAGGCCACAACAAGGTTTGCCAGCGGCTGTTCTTGATCGATAGTGTTGGTGACGACGAACCAAAAGCTCCGCCAGCCGATGACAACGCACCCGACAGCTCTCCCCACATATCACTCCACGGCATAGCTGGTGTTCGGATCAGTGTCACGATGCAGATCAACGTCAAACTAGGTGACACAACTCTCCTAGATTTGCTAGACTCCGGCTCTACACATAACTTTATTTTGGAGGAGGCGGCCGCGTGCACAAAGCTACCGTTACAGCAACACAGCCCTGCATGCAGGTCACCGTAGCAAACGGTGAACGTGCCTTGCATGGGCATCTTACGGCAAGCACCGGGCATGGTAGACGAGGACTCCTTCCAGGTCGATCTCTTTGTGCTTCCCCTGGCAGGTTACGACGTTGTCCTCGGCACCAACTTGCTCGCTTCGCTGGGCCCCATCCTTTGGGATTTTCAGCGCACACACCATGGAGTTTTGGCAACAGGACCGCAACGTACGTTGGCAGGGCGTTCCATCCGGCAATTCCGCCGCCGTACACACAGTCACTGGAAGCGACAATCTCTTGGATGCGCTTTTGGGTGAATTCACCGACGTCTTCAACAAACCCCACAGCCTACCACCACCATGAGGGCGTGACTATAGCATTCTCCTCACGTCGGGCTTGGCGCTGGTGGCCGTTCGGCCCTATCAATACCCGACGTCCCACAAAGATGAACCCGAAAAGCAGTGTGCCGCCATGCTTGCCCAAGGATTGATCCGCCGGAGTACCTCGGCTTTCTCCTCACCAGTGCTACTCGTATAAAACCCCGACGGGTCTTGGCGCTTCTGTGTTCATTACCGCGCATTAACCGCCATTACAGTGAAAGATGCTTTCTCAATTCTGGTCGTCGATGAACTTCATGGCGCCAAGTTCTTCTCCAAGCTGGACCTCTGTTCCGGATATCACCTGGCCGATGTAGCCAAAACTGTGTTTCGCACACATGAAGGTTTATACGAATTCTTGGTGATGTCGTTCGGCCGGTGCAACGCCCCGGCCACATTCCAAGCACTCATGAAGTATTGCAGCCTTTGCTCCGTCGGTTCATGCTCGTAGTTTTTGACGACTTCCTCATCTACGGCAACTCGTGGGCTGATCATCTTCGCCATCTTCGCAAGGTGTTGTCCATGCTGTACCAACACCGGCTTTTCGTCAAAAGATCAAAGTGTGCTTTTGGCATGAATTCCATCTTGCATCTCGGCCACATCATCAACCAGACGGTGTTGCCATGGATCCAGCCAAAGTACAAGCAATCTGGGATTGGCCGCAGCCGCGCTCTGCCCGTGCCTTCAGGGGATTCCTTGGCTTAGCCAGTTATTACTGAAAATTCGTGAAGGAATACGGCGCCATTGCCTCACCACTCACGTCGCTACTCCGCAAAGATATTTTTCTGTGGTCTGCTGATGCCACAACTATATTCAACGCACTGAAGAACACCGTGACGTCGGTGACCGTCCTGACGCTTCCTAATTTCAACAAACAATTCGTCATCAAATGTGATGCCTCGTCATTCGGCTTTGAGGCAGTACTCGTCCAAGACAGGCATCAGAATTTTTCCTTAAGATCCTGGTACATTTTAGTGCTTCTGGGGTGAAAAGAGTACTGGGTTTGGTGAGCTTCCCTGAGAATTAGGTCTTTTAACTCCTTGTTCTCAGGTACACACAATCTTTCTCCCATCCAGATTGTTCCATTCTCATCCTCAGTGAGGTCCCTGGCTTTATCAGTTCTCATGTTTTTTTTTCAACTCAGCTATGTCGGGGTCATTAGCTTGAGCTAGAAGAACTTGCTCCACCAGCGTAGGCTGAGCTCCAAGAGCAGCCACGTATCCGTGTTCGACAATTCCTTAGTTCAAACATTCCAATTCCCATTGCAAATCACTGCACTTCTCTTCCGTCTGAGTGGCGTTGCAGTAATTCTTCCGACTCAAGGCATCTGCTACCACGTTGGCCTTGCTGGGGTGGTAGTGTATCCCCATATCATAGTCTTTAATCAACACCAACCATCTTCGTTGACGGAGATTTAGATCCGGTTCGGTGAAGATGTATTTCGGACTCTTGTGGTCTGTATGGACTTCACAACGGTTACCAATAAGATAGTGTCGCCAAATCTTTAGGGCGTGAACCACTGCTGCTAGTTCCAAGTCGTGGGTCGGGTAGTTACTTTCATGAGGTCGCAACTGGCGTGAGGCGTATGCAACCACTCTGCCATCTTGCATCAACACACATCCTAACCCGTGACGAGACGCGTCACAATAAACTTGGAAATCTTTGGTCTGATCCGGTAATATCAAGACCGGTGTAGTTACCAACTTCATCTTAAGTTCCTCAAAACTTTTGTCGCACTCGGCAAACCACTTGAACTTTTTATCTTTCTTTAACAGTTGTGTCATTGGCCTTGCAATTCTGGAGAAATTCTCGATGAACTGGTGGTAATAACCCGCGAGTCCAAGGAAACTTTGATTTAAGAGACACTCTTCGGTGGGGTCCACTTGTTAACTGACTCCACATTTGACAAATCAACTGCTATTCCTTGAGCGGTTATGACATGACCAAGGAACTTTACTTATCCAAGCCAAAAGTCGCACTTACTGAACTTGGCGTACAGCTGGTGTTCCTTCAACCTCTCAAGAACTAGACGGAGGTGTTGCTCATGTTCCTCCTCAGGTTTGAGTAGATGAGGATGTCATCTTTGAAGACCACAACAAACTTATCCAAGAAGTTCATGAACACTTTGTTAATTAGGTTCATGAAGAAGACCGGTGCATTGGTGAGTCTAAAGGACATGATGGTGCACTCGTACAACCCACAGCGAGTAGTGAAGGTCGTCTTCAGAATATCCTCTTCTTTGATTCTTAGCTGGTGATAGCCTGATCGTAGGTCTATCTTCAAAAACACTCTAGCTCCTTTTAGTTGATTGAACAAGTCATCTATTCGAGGTAACGGGTACTTATTCTTGATAATAACCTCGTTGAGTGCATGGTAATCCACACACATCCTCTTGGTTTTATCTTTCTTCTCTACAAATATCACCGAAGCACCCCAAGGCAACGTGCTCGGGCAAATGTATCCCTTTTGTAGTTGCTCATCGACTTGTTTCTTGACCTCTGCCATCTCATTAGCAACCATCCTATAGGGCCTCTTTTAGATCGGAGCGGTTCCTGGTACCAAGTCGATCTGAAACTCAATCTCCCTCTTTGGTGGCATGGTTGTGAGATCCTCCAGAAAGACCTCTGGATACTCCCAGACTACAGGTATGTCCTCCAATTTCTTGGGTTATTGCTTGTCTGCCACTGGCTCATCCTGACCGGTAATCTAGTTTAGCCTTACTCCTTGCTATAGGGGCATCGAAGACTGAAAGGTAACCACTTCTCCTTCCGGGTTGGTTAGAGTGATGGTGTGTGTCGCGCAGTTTATCACTTCCTTATACCTTGTCAACCAGTCCATTCCAAGGATGACATCTAGGTCTTTGGATTTGAGAAGGATGAGATTGGCTAGAAATTATGATCTTTGGATTTCTATTGTTACCGAGGGACTATAGCTGACAGACATCAGACTATTTCCTGGGGTGTGAACCCGCATAGGTGTGACAAGTTTCTCTTTTCTTAGCCCATGTTCCCCAACAAATCTCTTTGATATGAACAAATGAATTGCACCCAAATTAAACAAAACTATAGCAGGGACTGAGTTTATAGGAAACATACCCAGTATGACGTCTGGTACTGCCTGAGCTTCCTCTGCTGTGGCATGGTTGACCTTTGCTTGCACAAACTTGGGCCCATTGCACTTAGGCTTCGGACAATTGTCGGAAAAGTGCCTAGGCTCGTTGCAGTTGTAGCAGACCAACGGCTTTCCCCCAGAGTCCTTCCTGGGTTGAGCAGGCTAGGTTGGTGCCATTGGTGGACGCGGAGTGGGGTTTCGGTGAGGCTGACCACCATTGTTGCTGCTGTCACGGTTGAAGTTGGGGTTGGGGTTGAAGTTCCCCTGGTGGAATGGGCGGTGCTGACAAAAATCATGGTGGAGGGTCCACCTTGCTACCCTGGCATAAAGAAGGGCCTCTGGTTATTCCCTTGATTCGACCAAAATTAGGTCGCCTTTCTCTTACGGTCCATCTTGTTCCTCTGGTCTTCCTGGTGAATGGCCTTGTCGACTAGCTTCTCAAAGTCGACGTAGTCGCCCGAGAAGAGTTGATTGGTCAACTCATTATCAAGGCCAGCCAAGAACATGTCCTGCCCCTCGGCATCAGTGCACACATCCTCGAGTGCGTAGAACGCGAGGCGGTTGAACTCATGGAGGTATTCCATCATAGTCCTGCTTCCTTGATTCAGAGCTTGGAACTCCTTGTTTTGTGCCATGGTTCTGTTAGGGACATGCGCCTTTCGGAAGCTACGGCAGAACTCTGCCCAAGTAACCTCCGTCCCTGCCGGACGAGTCATCAGATGGTTGTCCCACCATCCCAAAGTGGGACCCTGAAGCTGATGAGTGGTGAACGCCACCTTCTCTTGGTCGTTGCACTATAGGAGGTTGAGCTTCTTCTCTTTCACATGGAACCAATCATTTGCCTCCATGGGGTTGGTGGTGCTCGAGAAGGTATGTGGGCGGACGCGTAGGAACTCCGGTAGCTTTGGCGAGCGGCAGGTGGACCGGTACTGATCTTTCTTGTTGCTAGGCTTTGTTGCTCTTTGGTGCTTTTGTAGCATACGCTCTTGCATCATTGATGCTTTGCTTGTAGCTATCTGCTGCATCATGGCAGCCATCATCTGCGTCTGGTTTGCTAGCACCTACACAAGCGTCAGGTTCTCTTGTGGTGGAGGAGGACCATTGCCAGCGGCACCATTGGGATTGATGCCTCCGTTCTGACTTTCGCTGCTGTTGCCATCACCGTTGACGTGGTTGAGGGGCCTGGTGTTCACCATCTGGAGAGGGCGGACAGAAGGAAAAAGAAAGACAAGAAGAAAAACAGACTGCTCAGAATCCTAAACTTTATTATTAATTAAACTGGTCTAAAATTAAACATTACGAAAAGGGAAAAGCAGTTCAACTCCTAATTAAAGGCAGCCATACCACAACCACTTGGTAAGGTCCGCCGACTAACCCACTGTTGATGAGAAATTCGATTCCCACGCACTGGCATGAGAGATTTGCTTTACTCTAGTGCAGGTCCACGTTGGTTGCCTTTGGTGAAGCTTAGGCGTGCCAGTTGGTTTGATCCTGTAACCAACAAGAAAACAAGAAATAGGCGTTTTGGTTAGGATTAGACCCTACTCGATCGGCTAAAGCAATTAATAAACACATAATCACTATCCCAAAGCATATTTAGACTAAGAGATTGGGATAGATCGGTAGTTTACCAAGACAGTATAAACCACTTAAGTCCAAAAGCACATTAGGATAAAAATTATATGCATTCATTAACCTAGCCGATGTCGAAGATCTAATATAAATCGGCTAGTACTCCGATATGTTTCATAAAAAGATATCAATCTAAATTTAATGCAATAAACCTAGATCAATCGGCTGCTGATATTGCTCGACAGATTGATACTGATTTGGGGCATTTAAGTAGATTGAGATCTTAATATAAAAGACAGCTCTAATACATTTAATAGTAATTAATACCAAAAAGACGATTAAAACAGGTAAGGCCGGCTGAAACCCCAACACTGTCTCTAATGGAAAACATTATGTTGAATAAATCTATATATCTCTAAAAGCGACTTAACAGGTCGATTTGATGCAGCATTAAGTACAAAAACAGACACTAGATCTATATGAGCCAATGAGAACCCCTCGAGACGGTAGACACGCCATATAATCTAAATCAACACCTAGATCTAGCTCCATCGGCTGCCATCTTCAGAGAAAACTCAGCCGACTACGAGATAGATCTAGATATTGTTCTAGATTATATGCCATGTATGATAACTTAAGTAGTTTATAGCATCGAATTAGAGTATCATGACGATAGAAGCACTAATTCCGACGATACAAACCACTTGTAACAAGAAATCACCTCGTTCAGAGATCGATGTCGATGTAGCCCGAGCAAGAGCAAGAACTTGTCGAGAAAAAGTAAAACGAAAAGGTTGGTGATGCGCCGAAGGTGTATTGATTGTTGATATATGTTGTGCAAGTCCTCGGGTCTTATTTATACCCAGATACACAATGAGTTCGTGACGGACACGATTCCTATTACAGATTAGATTACAAAACAAATTGACATTATCATGAAAGGTAACTATACAAAATATCCTAACTTAACAGATACAATTGCCGTTGCAGGACCTTATCCATAGATGGCAACATCTTTTACGTATTCTGGAAACCGAATCCAATACTTTATCCTCAAGCTTTCCTTTCGGGATTGGCTTCACTTCTATCTTCAATCGGAATCGGCTATCAGCTGTCCTAGTTCAACTCGGACAGAGCCGACTAGCTCCGCAGCCGATTTGGACTTAGCCAACGCGGCCTCTATTTTTCCGCAGATCACGTTTCTCCAATTTCGCTTCAATCTTTGCTTCAAATTTGGGGATTTACTTATCAAATTTGATCGTTAACACATGCCCTCAAGTCCGCGATATGAAAATGTTGCGGATTTTGTGCAATCCAAATTCCAAGCGTAACCCTAGATTGAATCTGTTTCGGCTGTTACAAAAACTCTTTAAATAACGCCTTCCCCGCGCCGAACAACTCACGCCGTTAAAGCAATCCTTCCACAACAAATGCCCTCGAGCTCTCCGGCGACATCCTCAGCTTCCCCAAGCTTGTGGCGGCGATCCCTGCTCCGACGACCCCAGGCGTTCCAATGGCATCCTCCGTTGCTCCATCGGCTTCGTCCCCTGCTGAGCTCCCCTAGGTACGCCCCAATCGGCTAAAAACTTCTTTCTTGCTTGTTCCCCATTGTAAATCTAAATTCTAGGGTTTATAAATCTAAAATTTTGTTTCCTCTTTCTTGATTGTTGCATCTTGCCCATCAAGTACTGATTCCCAGTTTACTGAACGATGAGAGATACTTTTTAGGGCCTATCGACAATAAAGATCCCACAGACCTCATAATAGCCGAAACCGATAGGATGCCCTATAGAATGAGGAACCCAAACCTTAGTCACTGGTCTGGCACTTTTAAATCCTTGCCATCCATGGATAAGTCTTGGCTGGCGTGGTACAAGAGAATGCAGTCGGCCAAACAAAGACGCTGGGAAGAAGTTGGGATAGCCCAATGTCTTGCACTATCTGTAGCCGATATGGCAAAAGACGAACCCCTCATGTCAGCAGCCACATACTTCTAGAATAACACCCTGAATGCCTTCATCTTCCGACAAGGTCCTATGATTGTCACCCTAGCTAATGTGGTCATGATCACCGGACTGGATGTTCTATCATTGGCTAACCTAAATAGATTAGAACGCAAGGGTTAATTTTTATTCAAGACCAAGGCCATCGGAGGTTGGAACGGCTATCTGGCGATGAACATGAGGGATGGGTCGATTACCCCCAGAGAGCACGCTGTCTTTTTGATGATGTGGCTGGAAAAATTCATATTCTGTGGATCTAGTTGTGGGCCAACGACCAATTGGCAAGTGATAGCCGAAGCCTTAGTGGACAAGGAGAAAATTTCTTAGGCAAGTTTTTGATCAGCTACCTATACCAAACTCTGCATCAGGCTGTTTCCAAGAATGTTGCCAACGCCAACATCAGTACCGGAGGTCCCTGGTGGTTTCTTCAGCTATGGCTCATCTTGATGACTCAGAAAATAGCCGGTCGGCCAAAGTTGACCGAGGCACGCTTCCTCCTCCTAGAGCCGACCGAAGACGAAGATGGGAATGCAGGAGACCACTAGGAAGATGCCGTCTTTTGGAGAAGCAAGCGGCCGTTTATAATCGGGATCAAAATAATCGGCTAGGCTACGGCCGAATGGTTTGTCTCCCTCTATGATGGCTTCGCGAGGAACAATCGGACTTGGTTCTTCTATGAAGATCGAATAACGTTTGAGCTGTCGATTGAACTAAACTGGGACGAGATAAACTCGAAAGAGTACCCCAAGTGCAGAGAGATCCTTACTGCAATAGTTACCCCATGTATCCTGCCGACCGGCATTCATCAAGGCTGCAATGTTCTGAAAACTTACGAGTTTTATTATCTGGTATCGGCTGGAAGGCAATTTGGGTTTGGGAAACTACCCATCGGCTGTTATTACACCGATAAGATCAAAACCCGAGGGGTGATTGACGAAAAATTGATCATGAACAGGCTGATGGACATAGAAAGCCCTCCCCTCGGCAGCATTGGGATCATAGAGTTGGCCCATAAGAGGAGCTCAGCTTACGACAAGTGGTGGGTGGAAATAAAGAAGCACGTCTTCCATCATCGCTCCTCCGTGTACATCACCCCTTTGCTGCCTGATGAAATTCCTTCGGTAAGCTCTTCACTCTTGAGTATTTTTCTTTTGAATTGGCTGTCTTCGCTAGCTGACACTTGAATCCTTTTCTTTGCATATGACAAAGACAGATCCACCGATGGTGAGTAACTCTGGGGCTGCCATCGAATACCGGCCAGGGGTCCTTTCAAACGGCTGTGGGCTTGCCCCGTCGGCAATCGGCTGGGAAGCGCCGAAACTGAGGACTTTGCTGCACGGGCAAACGCTCCAACCAGTGGCAAGGAAGAAGAGGGCTGCCCCATCTGCTACACAACCATCGGCTGCTCCTGCAAAGAAACAGAAGAAAAAGAAGCTGAAGGTGCCTGTCGACAGCCTCCCGTCCATCGATCCAAGCGTCGATGAGTTCCTCAATTAGGAAGTTATGGACGAAGAGGTCTCTCAAGCCGTAGCGGAGGCGGCTGCATCAAGCGACACCAGCAACAATTCAGTCAGCCCTACAACTGACGTTCCATCCCCATCAAGCCCTCCTACTCCAAAACGGTAGGTAAGCACCTTATCTTCTAGAATCTGATTTTCAAACTATTTTTACTCAGGCCTTAACAAAATCCCCTTTGTTAATTCAAGCGATTAGCCGGTCGCACTCCTCGCCCAGCTTCAAGTAGTCCTCTAAACTTATCTCTCTGCTTGCTTGTGTCTTTGTACTTAGCCGATCGTTGCTAACACTTGTCTTCTATATAACCCCCTCGATCTCCATCGGCTGCCCGCCAAGCTTCAAGCGAACGCACTCAATCGGCCATGGGCAGCCACAATGCCGAGGAAGTTGCCACCCCAACCAATCAAGACACCGAAGAGGTGGCTGCTTTGGCAAGCCACGACGTCGCAGAGGCTACTGCCCTAGCCAGCCTGGTTGCCGAGGAAGCGGACGTTCCAGCTCCTGTCATACGAGTAAGCTTTACTTCTCTTCCCTTTTCTTTTAGAACTTGGAAAATTGGTCATCCTACCCTGTCTGACCGCTCTATCTTTGTTCACAGACTCTAGCCAATTTGCTTCCTTTTGACATCAAAGAGTTCGTTGGCGAGGAAGAAACCGAAGCAACCAGCCCAGACAAAACTGTGGTAGCCGATGAGATCAAAGAGAAGTTACAAGACATCCGTCATCGGCTAGACATTGACGTCGACCGACTGGTGGTGGAGTGCAGATCGGCCCGATCACGCTTCTTCGAGATCGAAGACAAGCTCCCCGATGATATATCCAGATAGATCTCAAAGGCGGTCTTCATTGACCAGCATCGACCTAGACTAGAACGCGCAATGCACAGGATGCTTGAGCGGCTGGCTCAAGACGACCTAGCGGCCAGGATCGATGCAGCCGTGAAGAATGTAGTGGCCAAAAAAACAAAATTAGATGAACTCTTGGCTGGGCCGTCGGCCACACAAGGCAAGATGGGCGAGCTCGAGCTGGAAGAAGCCGGTCTGCTGCTACAACTTGAACAATGCAGGGCAAAAATAGCTGCTAAGAAATAACTGTTGGCCGATCTCCCCAAAGTTACCGAAAGTCAAAGGGGCAAGGTGACTGCCACTATAAAACACCTGAGAGAGCTGAACCAATCGGCCAAAGCAGTCCCTGGCACCGAGCAAGAAGATAAGGTTGTAGTCGACAAAGTCAATGTTCTCAAGGAGGCAGCAATGGCGGCTATAGATAACTTCTTGAGGATGTAATAGGATAAAACTTTCAGAGCTTAAAGCACTTGCATTTGCTCAGGTGTACATAACTTTGTAATCGGCTATTTGTGTCCTTAATCTAATCACGTGATTTCTGCCGATTCACTGGTTCTTATGTCCGAATGCCTTGAAAACTTTGAAAATCCCAAAAAATTTCTTAAGTCTTCTACTTCTGACTTCTGACTTCTTTGTGGTATATGCCCCCCTAATTTTGTCGATGATGTCTTCATTATTGATAAAATTATTAATCCAAACAATCCACCATTTGTCGGCTAGACTGAGCCGATTTGGGAAAAACTTAGAATAAAAAACGTCCTAAAGGCGATGTGTATCTCACAACACATCGGCTAACATGCATCGACAAAAACTTAGCCGAATCATGAGTTGATCCAAACACTGGGACAATATTTCTTCAGATACTTGCCATTGAGAGCCCTCCCAAATACTTCTCCATCCAATCCTTCTAACATGTAGGCACCCTTAGAGACGCATCTGTGGATCTTGAAAGGCCCTTCCCAGTTTGGTGACCACTTGCCGAATTTGCTATGCCTTGATCAATCGACAATATCAATTTCCAAACGAGCTCGCCCTCTTCAAAAGACTTAGGCACCACTTTCTTGTTATAATGACGAGCTACTCGCTCCTTATCCCTGGTCACTTTTTCCAAAGCACGCATCCTTGACAGAACTAGGTCTTCTGATTCATCCACCATTAGATTATAATAGTCATCGGCTGTTAACTGATCTTGTAGATGAATTCTTCATGAGCCGATGATGTTTTTCCATGGCAGAACTGCTTCATGTCCATAGACCAAGTTGTACGGAGGCACCTGGATTGATCCGTGGCAAGCCATCGGATAAGCCCACAATGATTCGGCCAATCAGTTGTGCCATTGCTTTGGGTAATCAGTGATCTTCCTCTTTATCAACTTGATCAAACTCTTATTTGAAGCCTCTGCTTGCCCGTTAGCCTGCGCATAATATGGCGAAGAATTTAGCAGTTTAATCCCCATGCTATCAGAAAACTAAACAAACTCACCGGAGACAAAGATAGATCCCTGATCCGTGATGATAGTTTGAGGGACACTGAATCTATAGATAATGTGCTCCTTCAAAAATTCTATTGTGTCCCCAGAGTCAACCTTCTTCAAAGGAATTGCTTTCACCCACTTGATAAAATAATCAGTTGCTACTAATATAAATTTATTTCCTTTGCTTGAGAATGGATTAATTTGGTCGATCATATCGATTCGCCAACCTCTGAACGGCCAAGGCTTGATAATGGGGTTCATAGCCGATGTAGGCACTCTCTGGATGGCTCCAAACTTTTGGCAGTCTTGGCAGCCCTTGTAATATCTGAAACAATCTTCCAGCATGGTCGGCCAAAAGTGCCCTGCTCTCCGAAGCAGCCATTTCATCCTGTGAGCCGATTGATGTGTGCCACAGATTCCTTCATGAACTTCTCCGATAGCCACTTTGGCTTGATCGACACTCAAGCATCTGAGCAACACGCCATCAATCATCCGATAGTATAAATCTTCATCGAGCAAAACGTATCGCAAAGCCTTGTAACGCAATTTCCTTGAAGCCGACTGGGACGGATTTTGCAGATAGTTGTAGACTTCATATCTCCAGTCGTTGGCTGACATGTTTGCAATTTCTATTTCGATATCTCTCATCATCGGCTTATAGCCTGATGCCCCCTGAGCTAGATCATTGGCTTCTGCATTTTGCTTCCTTGGGATATGTTTCAGGGTTACTAACCGAAAGTTGTCCATCAATTCTTGACATTTTTGATAGCAGACCATCAGCATGTCGTTTTTATACTCATATTCTCCTGATAACTGGCTGATGACCAATAGTGAATCTCCCATTATCTCGATGGCGCCGGCTTCGACTTCCTTGAGCAGTTGTAGTCCCTTCAGCATGGTCTCATATTCGGCTTGATTGTTTATTGCACGGGGTGTGATTGAAAAAGCGAACTCAAAGCTTGCCCCCCTTGGGGAAATTATTACTAAGCCGATGCCGCACCCATTTGTGTAAACCAAGCCATCAAAAGTTAAAGTCCAAGGCATGATATCCACTGAGCCGATTGAATCATCTCTGTGTTCCACTATAAAATCGGCTATAGCTTGTCCCTTTACTGCCTTGGGTGCTTGGTATCTCAGATCAAACTCTGTTAGGGCAAAAATCTACTTCCCAACTCGTCCTTTCAGAAATGGAGCCGATAGCATGTATTTTACTACCTCGGCTTTGCATACCACAGCACACTCGTTGGATAATAAATAATGTCTTAACTTCGTGCATGAAAAATACAGGCATAAACATAATTTCTCCACTGGTGAATATCTTGTTTCTGCATCCAAGAGTCGTCGGCTGAGATAAAAGATTGTCTTCTCCTTCCCTTCGATCTCCTGAACCAAAACTGAGCTGATTGATTTCTCGTCGGCTGACAGAAATAACTTGAATGGCACCCCTTTTTGTGGAGAAATCAGGACTGGAGGGGAACTTAGATAGCTCTTGATATTGTCCAAAGTTTTTTGTTGCTCTGCCCCCAGGTAAACGCTTGATCGGCCTTCAGCTGAAGCAACGGTGTGAACGGTTCCATCTTTTTCGACAGATTTGCTATGAACCGTCTGATGAAGTTGATTTTGCCAATCAAAGACTGCAATTCCTTCTTGTCCTTTGGAGGCTGAATCGTCTTGATGGTATTGATACTTCTCTGCGTGACTTCGATTCCCCTCTCGTGAACAAGAAACCCCAGAAACTACCTAGCCGATACGCCGAACACGCACTTTGTAGGGTTCATCTTCAGGCCATACTTCCTTGTTCTCTCCAAAACCTTCCTCAGATCGGCTATGTGGTCTTCTACTTCCTTGGATTTGACGACGACATCATCGATATAGATCTCCACTAAAAAGTTGATCAAGTCATGAAAGATGTAATTCATGGCCCTCTGATATGTAGCTCCAGCATTCTTCAAGCCGAACGTCGTGACGACCCATACATATAGGATGATTGCTCCTGGGCACCTAAAAGTCGTCTTGTGGATGTCTTCCTCGGCCATAAAGATTTGATTGTAACCTGCATTGCCATCAATGAAACTTATAATTTTGTGGCCGGAGACGGCATCTACTAGCAAATCGGCTATGGGCATTGGGTATTCGTCCTTAGGGGTGGCCTTGTTTAAATCTCTGAAGCTGATACACACCCTAAGTTTGTCATTTTTCTTCATTATTGGAACTATATTTGAAACCCACTCTGCATATCGACAGGGTCGAATGAATCCAGCATCATATAGCAGGATATTTAATTTTTTGCCACTCTTGTAAGATTCCTGGGATCCCCCTCACAGCTACAGTGAGGGGGAGTGGCAAAAATTTTGCCATCCACCTCTATAAGGATGGCAAACAAATAGATTGATGTCATATAGCTGAGCGATATTGGCTTTAATATCTTCATACATATCGATTCTAAACCTCCTGGGAGGCTGTTTGTATTGCCGATAGCTAGGCTTAATAGGGAGCCGATGTTAAACAATAGATCGGCTAAGACCAGGCATCTCAAAGTACTCCCATGCAAAGCAGTCTTTACATTCCTTTAACAAATCAATAAGCTTGGTTCTAAAATGAGGAGACAAATTTTTACTAATATATGTCGGCCTAGGCCTATCTCCTGGACCTATATCAACCTCTTCTAACTCGTCGGCCGACATAAAACCTTGCCCAAGTTTACCGTTGTTGTCGTCCACGATGTCCTCGTTGTATACGCTCGAGCCCTCCACGACGCCTTTAAAGTAGTAATTGAGGCTCCTTGTCTCCAATGGGTTGTATGTCAGAATCGGACACCTTCAGAAAATTGGCTTGCCAAACTTTGCCAGACAGGCAATCAATACCATCGATTTCCCAGAGCGGCAAATCGGCGTTAGCAATGTTGACTAACCTATTGACTGGCACGATTTCTATTTTGTCGCCTTGCCACTGGACTAAGCTTTGGTGCATTGTGGAAGGGATGCAACAATTGGCATGGATCCAGTCCCTCTCAAGCAGCAGGCTATACGACCCCTTCCTGTCGATGACGAAAAACCTTATGGGCATGGTCTTGCTGCCGACGGTCAGCTCAACATTTAAAACTCCCTTGGCTTCTGAAGGGTTGCCGTCAAAGTCCTTGAGCACCATGTTTGTCTTGATCAGATCTTCGGCTCCTTTGCCTAGCTTTCTGAAGGTTGCGTAAGGCATTAGGTTGACAACAGCCCCTCCATCAACTAGCATCTTGGACATCGGCTTCCCATTGACGAATCCTTTGACTATAAGGTCTTCAAGTGTCGATTTGCTTGGTCCACTCAGGTTTCTCGAAGATAGCTTGTTCTAGGGACAGTACCAGCTTAGCCAAGGTTTCTTCCGCTATGTCTGCATCGGCCTCGACAGCCTCGAACTCGGCTGGCAATATGAAAACCATGTTGACCGATGCAGAGACCACTCCTTTACCTTTTGCTGCCCTTTTGGCTTTGTCGGCAGGGCTCTCGTTAACTGAGGCTGCTTGTTTCTTGACACGTCGTTGCCTTGTGCCCTGCCGACGTTGTTGTTGTTGGATCATCCGCTGGACTTCTTCTTCCTGTCCCTCGCTCTTAAGCCTCTGAATTTTTCTTTTCTGTGTTTTGGTGAACTAGTCCAAAGGGCACCATTGGGGATTGGCCGATTGCTCTACATCAGCCTCCTCTTCGTCCTCTTCTTGGAAGGAGTTATGGTGGATTGGGTCGAGCTGATCATGGACGGAAGGTTTCCGTTGGTTAAGTTGAATGGCTCGGGGGACAAATCGGCTAAAACTTTCCATTGGTAGTCCCATGTATTCGTCCTACCTGTACTCACTGCATGTTGTGCAATTTTCAAGGGTGGGCAGCCTCATTCCCTGCTCCCAGCAAAACCTTAAAAACTCGCAACGCCAATACGGGTCACAGCTGTCGACCCCCGTTTTTGGAACGGGAATCATTCGTGTTCATAGTACCATTTCCCTGGATCGAGTAGTTTGGTACTCACGAATACAGTACTGTATTATCAGGTGCAAAGTGCACGAATAGTCTTACACCAAAGATATTACAATATTAGGCCCAAAGGCATTATGAAATACATGCAGGACCTACTGGTCCGGATACAACCAAAAGCAAAAATTAGATAAGATAGCAGACGGAAGGCAGCGGCACGTCGATTGCCACAGGCAACGACCGGGGACTAAGACCTAGTAGGTGCCTTCTTCTCCTTCGCCCTCCTGGCAGTAAGCATAGGGGTCCTCCAGACCTTCGTTTCCACCATCTGAAGGTTTGTGCGTATAGCAAGGGTGAGTACCCAACATACTCAGCAAGCCAACACGGAAGTGATGCACATGATAGGGTCATTCAAGGGATGGTTGTGGTTTATTTGCACAAAGCCAATTTTCATAAATCATTTCACAAGCCTACATCTAGCCAGGTTAGGTTTTAGTTCCAGAGTATATTAAGTCGGGACGGTTCTGTCTACCATCCATCGTGATACCAAGGATGGCTTCCCGCCTCCGAGTCGTCATGGTTTTCTGGGGAGTCTACCCCTTCTCGCAGGTCGAGAAGTTAAGTCCGCCAGCACACAAAATCCATTATGCATACCCACCCATCATTTTAAAACTTATGAGTCTAGCCACGGGAGAAACTTGTCACGTTGCTCATTATCCGCGAGCATGGCTATTCGAATAGATTGGTTTATTCACACTGCAGTGGATGTACACTTTACCCGCACTCCGCAACTGCTCATTGAATGAGCCTTCATCCCTCAATATGGGACGGTCACGGCAAAGCTTTTCGATAACCTTACTTTGGCAGTACCCACTCCATGAACTTAATTCCTCTTGCACTCTAGCTGTCCTTTCCTAGCAGTGAGAGAAGTTCTGGCGCTCCCGAGGTAAGGGAAACTCTCTCAGTCTTTAAGTTATAATTAATTTTGATTTAATTCATCACTTCAGTATGTGGGCCGCAGCCTCACCTCAATATCACAAACCACTTCTCATCATAAGAACCACTATGCAGGGATACTGCCTCCGCTCGGCTATCTACTCTGCTAGGTCTATACCCATTCGAGAAGTACGGTTGTACTGGCTCGTTCTAAGTTGTAAGTCTCTTGGCCCGGTCCTTAATTGACCAGGGACGGTACTTACCTTTGCCGGAATCCACCCAAATCCATCCATCCACCCCAGTCTAAAAACATTGGTTTTGTACTTTCATTTTTCCATCAAAACTATTTTCATTATGATCAAGGCAATGTGGCGCTCATGTCTCCACATGCCGTATCTCAACTACCTTCCCCAAGGTAGTTGCCCAAGCTTAAAGCTTCTTTGTAAAATCATGAGTATGCACGAATCTAATATAAGCGTGGCTAAGCATTCAACCGAAAATATATCCTTTGGTTATATCACATCGAGGGTTACAAAGATCATATCTAAAGGTAGTCAATGTCAAGGCATGGCAGATCAAGCATAGGCACTAGTTTGTATATAGCATGCATGTTTGAAGTTTAAATCAACATTATTTTGCAATTGGGATCAATATGTTCAAAGGGATGTGATGACTTGCCTTGCTCGCACGCTTGTTGGACGGGGTCTTCCGCGTAGTCAACGGTTGTTTCCTCGGATGCTAATCATACGTGCGAAAAGGAAGGATTGAATTTGTTTAGAATTCCATAAAATCCAATAAAAGTCAAATAAATTGCAAAAGCGGCTCCTAAGACGAATCTACGGCATCAAATGAATTTTCGATCGAGCTATACAAGAATTCGAGTTAAAACGAGCGGGTTATGTTATCGTGAAGTTCTCGTGTTTTACCTTTGTAGGTAATCCTATGGTAGCATTACCCCTAGCTATTTTTCTCAAGTTTTAGGAATAGCATGTTCTGAGGACTTTGAAGTTTTGTATCGAAAGAAATTGTTAAGTCTAATCCTATTTTTATTTTTTATGGGGTAATCAATCCGAGGTCAATCCTTATTTGAATCCTACTCAACTACCCTAAGTATAATGTTACTCATAATAATGTGAATTTTAATTTAAGTTTTTGGAAAGGAGCACATGTGATAAAATTAATACTTACATAAATAATTTCTAAATTAACTTAGGCAAAATTCAATTTTCTTAATATTATACAAATATTTAACCTATAATTATCCCTTTAAAATCTTTATTTCAGGAAATAAATTTCTATTTATAATTTCCCAACTATTCATCCTAAATTATATTTCTTTTTCCCATTTTATTATTTTTTTCCTTTTCTGTTTTCCTTTCTTCCTTTTTTTCTTCTCTTCTCTCGTTCTTTCTCTCGCTCTCTCGGCTAGCGCCGGCGGCGGGAAGAGAAGAGAGCGCCGGCGGCGAGGGAGGGCCGGAGCTCAGGATCAAAGGGGTTTCTGCCCATCTGCGAACTACGGGGGTTCCATTCCACGGCTTGGTTGGGCCAGAGAAGCGGCGGGGAGGGCTGGCGACGGCGAGGTCAACGAATTTTGAGTTTTGCTCCGGGCGGCCGAGTTAGGGTTCTTCCGACCGGGCTATGATCTTTTGCGAAATTCTAGCGCTGTGATGAATGGATTTTGGGGAAAATTGGAGAGGAGCTAAGTGAGACAATAAGGCACAAGTTTCGTGTTAGGAGTTTCGACCGAGGAGCGCTATTTATAGCCGACTGCGCGAGCTCGAGCTCGGCGGCCAGCGCGGCCACGCTAGGGTGACGCGCGCGCGAGTAGGGGAGGGAAGAGGCCGACGCATAACGGGCATGGGTACCACGCGGGCGGAATGGGCACAAGGTACGGCGCGGCATGGCTGGCGTTGGCTTGGCGCGGCTACAGGCGACGGCGTTGACGCGGGCGCGCGCCGTGGTACGGCGACGCGACGGCGAGGCGACGGCGGGATACGACGCGGTATGGGCGCGGCACTGTGGCTGACGCGCGCGGCGTGGGCGTGGCGCACGGCGCGTTGATGCCGGGGCGGGCCGCGCGTGCGTACGGTGCGTGACGTGCGCGCGGTACGTCCCCGACCGGCGTCGAACACCGGCGGGCAATGAATAGTGTGATTTTCGATTTTCCGATTTAATTTCTATTTCCTCCCTTTTTTAAATTTTCATTTCTATTCATTCCTTTTATTTTCTCCTAATATGAAACATAAGTTGGTCATTTTATAAATTTAGTTTAACTCCAAATTTTCAATCTTTTGCCCAACTTTATTATTGTCATTCTTTATATTTCTTTCTTTATTTACAATTAAATAATTGTTTTATATTTTCCCAAAAATAATTTTGTTCCGATAAGAAAATGTTATCCATCTCAGCCTTTCCAATTGTATATTCATAATTTTTTATTTCTATTACTTATCTTGTAATTTCTTTTTCTTTTAGGGTTTCCGAAACCCTGTTCGACTTTTCCGTCTTTCAAATAAATATTCCTTTATTTATACCACGCGGTAAAACTTGCAAATAAGAGCCAAATAGCACGACAAGATGCAACAAATTCAAAAGTTTTTGTAAGTTCCAAATTTTAGATTTCAATTTTTAAATCTTCGATTTTTAGGGTGTTACAAACCTACCCCCTTAAAATAAATCTCGTCCCGAGATTTGGGTTGGGTTGTGGTTGAAAGTCTGTGGGTTTAGCTAGGGCTGATCTATTTAGGACTTCGTTCCAACGAACGACGGACAGGATGGTTGTTTAGGGTGAGGCGGAGATCTATCACGGAGTTCGCAAGGTGATCCTATTGTATCTTTGCAATTCTTTGTTTCAGATAACTATATTATCCATTTTAAACCATTCTAGGAACTCTAGACTTAGGGCTTCTATTAATTTAATATCTTCGCAAGGAATCTTTTGATGTGTGCCCCTGCTTCGTTTCTAAAGGAAAGGGGAGAGAGAGGTGGCTTGCCCCTCACATTTGTCCTAGCTAGCAGATTGGAAAGCGAGGGGAGGCGAAGTTGCTCAAGTGGAGAAAGGATGGAACGAGGGTCACATGATGAAGGTGAAGTAGAGCGATGGGTTTGAAGGGTTACGCGGAAGCTACGCTAGCCAAAAACAAAACTTTTTACCCGCAAACCAGGAACACTTGCAAGTAAGGGCCGATAGATCGTTACCGATTGGAGTAGAGTGCAGCGGAATAGCCAATCAGGGCAATCTGATTCGGAACAGTGTAGCCGATTCCCGGAGACAGCCGATACGCCAATCAGCCGATTCGAGTCGTCCGGCCGCGTTCTCACGCCTCGCTCCGATGCGCCCGACCGCAGCCGATTCCACCACAGCCGATCGCTCCGATTGCAGCCGATCCGAAGCCGATCAACAGCGCGCAATGTAGCAGCGCCTCTACCGGTATCCACACGTCCGGGGACAAAACGCCGTACACCCGTGTGCTAGCACGCGATGCAAGGCTAGGGTTTGGCTCGAAAGTGGGGAGGGTTTCCGTGGAGATTGATCTCGGCGACTTCGTTGCACGCGATGCAATTGACGTGCCGCAGCTCTCCACCCCTCCCTCCTTTATATAGAGTTGGCCGACCGGGACTAGTGGCCGATCGGGACTCTATTTTGAATCGGATCCTATCCGAATCTCACGAGTTGGCCGCCCATACGTCGTAAGCCCATAGGACTCTATCCGATCGGATCCCTATCCGATCGAGCCGTATCCGAGTCCAACTCGAATGCCTCGTTCTTATCCCCTTAAGCGTGCGACCAGTAGGTTCGGTATACTCGGTTTCGGCTATAGTCTAACTTAGCCGACCGTCGGCTCGAGTCCAACTCGGCCGACACATCAACGCGGCGCCTAGCGTACATATTGACACCATAGTATACAAGAATATAATATCGGCTCGAACTTGTAATGTGTACACAAATCCCTTTGCCTCACGATACCGTTAAGCTATAGGCAAGATGTGTGCCATCCCTTCAATAGCTTAACCATTCACTCGAACCGTATTGGATTATCTGTCGTTGATTGACTCCTCAATCAACTTAGCATGGCCATGCATTTCCATAATCCATTACCTCGAGGGCCAGAGATATCTCTCCAAAGGAGGGGCAAATTCCATCTTGATCACTCACATCCCACTCCATGTTTCATAGCAAATCCGAAGACTACTTTTATAACTATCCGATTCGAATAGCGTTTGGTAGTCCCAAAGTAGGCTACTACATATGTTGGAATCCATGATGATCTCAGGTCTAAGGACTTTGTACCAACACTACCCGAGACCAACTAATGGCACATTAATTCTGTAATGTCTCATGGTGGGTCTATCCAACAATGTGTTCTCTAACACATATGTCCATGTTTATTGATTTGGTATCTCGCATACCCATGATCTATGAGACATGATCATCAATCAATAAACATGCCGATCTTAGAATCATATTTGTACCAACAATATGACATATGATCGGATCGTTTAGAAATAGATTCATACATAAAGAGTCTCATAAATAAGTCACGTACTTATTGATCAATACAAGATGTCTATTTCATGGAACTGAATAACACTTTATTCATAAATACATAAACATTGACGTGATATCCAACATCTCCATGTTGCCTCTAGGGCATATCACTAACAATCTCCCACTTGCACTAGAGTCAATCATGTAAGTATCTAATACACATTGCTCTTGTGTGCGCCTCATGCTTCGACCGAGGGAGAGGTTTTGTCGCGGATCGGCTATGTTGAGATCCGTGTGCACTTTGCATATCTTGACATCACCTATGTCCACTATCTCGCGAGATGAGATGATATCGCCGAAGTATGTGTTTGGACTTCGATGTGACCTCGGCTCCTTGGCTTGCGCAATGGCTCCACTATTATCCCAATAGAGAGACATTGGACCATCCGCACTGGTCATCACACCAAGCTCGAAACGAATTTCTTGATCCAAACGCCTCCTTTGCGCTTCCAAGCGCAATGTACTCGGCCTCCGTTGTAGAATCAGCAATAGTATCCCGCTTGGAACTCTTCCAGTGACTGCGCCTCCGTTCGGCGAACACGAACCCGCATTGCGATCTATAATCATCCTTGTCCGTTTGGAAGCTAGCATCGGTGTAACCACTTACAACGAGCTCTTCTTCACCTCCATAGACTAGGAACATATCCTTAGTTCTTCTCAAGTACTTAAGGATATTCTTTTACGGCATCCAGTGACCTTCACTGGATCGCGGTATCTGCTCGTAGCACTCAAAGCGTACGAGACATCGGGCGTGTACAAAGCATGGCATACATGATGGATCCAATTGCCGAAGCATATGGAACCATACCCATCTTATTCCGCTCATCATGTGTCCGAGGACACCGATTCTTGCTAAGATTAATGCCATGTGACATGGGCAAGAAACCTTTCTTGGAATCATGCATGTTGAACCTTTTCAACACCTTGTCAATGTATGTACTTTGGCTTAATCCAATTAGCCTCTTGGATCTATCTCTATAGATCCGAATGCCTAATATGTATGCTGCCTCCCTAAGTCTTTCATGGAAAACTATTTTTCAATGAAGACTTGACGGATTCAAGCATAGGGATATCATTTCCAATCAATAATATGTCATCCACATATAAGATTAGAAATACAATTGCACTCCCACCGACCTTTTTGTAAACACAGCCTCTTCTTCGTTTTTGATGAAACCAAACCCTTTGATTACTTCATCAAAACGAATATTCCAACTCCGAGATGCTTGCTTCAATCCATAAATGGATTTTCGTAGCTTGCATATCTTTCCAGCGATTCTGGATCGACAAAACCCCGAGGTTGTATCATGTATACATCCTCGCTTAGGTTTCCATTTAGAAAAGCCGTTTTGACATCCATCTCGCCATATCTCATAATCGAAATATGCAGCAATCGCTAGGATAATCCGAATAGATTTAAGCATTGCGACGGGCGAGAAGGTTTCATCATAATCAACTCCTTGAATCTGTTTAAAACCTTTCGCCACCAATCGCGCCTTATAGATGTGAACATTTCCATCCATATCGGCCTTTTCTTAAAAACCCATTTACACTCAATGGTTTTGACACCATCAGTGGATCAACCAAGTTCCAAACTTGGTTGTCGTACATGGATTCTATTTCGGATTTCATGGCTCCAAGCCACTTGTTGGAATCGGGTCCCACCATCGCTTCCTCATAGGTCTTAGGTTCATCGTTGTCCAACAACAATATATCACGTTGTTCCACACTGTGTACTGTCGGGCGCACGACGTGATCTTTCGGACCTCCGTGGGGCTGGTGTATCTACAACCGGTGGCGCAACACTTTGCTCGTCCTGTTGTGGTTCCGTGGTCGCCGAAACGTTTTCGGTGTTTCTTGAACTTCTTCAAGATGCACCCTGCTCCCACTAACCCTTCTTGAAAGAAACTCTTTCTCCAAGAAGACACCGTGTCGAGCGACAAACACTTTGCCTTGTTCCCGATTATAAAAGTAATATCCTTTAGTTTCCTTAGGATATCCCACAAAGAAGCACTTGTCATATTTGGGTGTGAGCTTGTCGATTGTAAACGTTTTACATAAGCCTCACATCCCCAAATTTTGAGAAAAGACAAACTAGGAGATTGCCCTGTCCATATCTCATATGGTGTCTTTTCAACGACTTAGATGGAACTCTATTTAGTGTGAGCGCATGTTTCAAGAGCATATCCCCGAAGGATAACGGAAGATCACTTTGGCTCATCATCGACCGCACCATGTCCAAGCAAGGTGCGATTTCTCCGTTTGGACACTCCGTTCCATTGTGGAGTTCTGGCGGAGTCAAGCGTGGAACAATTCCACAATCTTTCGAGATGATTACCAAACTCTTGGCTCAAGTATTCCCCTCCACGATCCGATCGTAGAAACTTGATTGTTTTCCCTAAATGATTCTGTACTTCATTCTGGAATTCTTTGAACTTTTCAAAGGATTCGGACTTATGCCTCATTAAGTAGATATAGCCATATCTACTAAAGTCATCGTAAAGGTAATGAAGTACGATAACCACCTCTCGGCCGTTGAGCTCATTGGTCCACATACATCGGTATGTACGAGTGCCAATAAGTCACTTGCTCTCTCACTGTGTCCCGTGAAAGGTGCCTTTGTCATCTTACCAAGTAAACAAGACTCACATGTCTCAAATGATTCAAAATCAAAAGAGTGAAGCAATCCATCCTTATGGAGCTTCTCCATGCGTTTCTTATTTATATGGCCTAAGCGACAATGCCGATAAACGTGGGGCTTATATCATTAGAGAGTTGCCTTTCGGTATTAATGTTATAGATGTGAGACGCTTCAAGATTCAAAACGTATAATCCATTCACCAATGGAGCATGAAAATAGAACATATCTCGAGATATATTGAACAACCATTGTTCATTGATCTAAAATCATATCCTTACGCTTGCAAACACGAAGCGGAAATAACGTTTTGACATAGTGTTGGAACACAATAACAATTATTTAATTCCAAAACAAATCCGAAGGTAGATGAAGTGGTCTCGTGCCGACAAGCGTAGCAACGCTTGCTCCATTGCCGACGCGCGAGTTCACCTCGCCCCTTCTCAATCCTCTACTTCTTCTCATTCCCGCAACGATTTGCAAATATGAGCTACCGATCCGGTATCAAATACCCAAGAGTCGGTAGGTGAAGTAGCAAGATTAATGTCTATAACATTAATACCGGCGTAAGTCGTACTTTGCTTCTTTTTGAGATCCTCCATGTACTTCTTGCGAGTTCCTCTTCCAATGGCTGTCTCCTTGCAATAGAAGCAAACGGCATCCGATGTCGCCGACCCCTTCTTGCCCTTCTTTGCATTGGAGGCACTCGCGATCTCATCGGGAGTTAACTTCCTCTTGGTGCAAAGTTTCTTGACAGTGGTTTGCGCTTTGCCTTCGCATCATCATCACATGATGACCGTTTTTCGGATACTCTCCTCATTGTCTTTAGCATCCCATGCAATTCAGCCAAGGTCCTATCCATATTGTTCATGTGATAATTCAATATGAATGGCTCGAAGCTCGGAGGAGCGACCGGAGAATCACATCGTAGCCAACTCTTGGCTAAGTGGAAAACCTAGTTTTTCCGGACTCTCAATGTAGCCAATCATTTTTATCACATGCGGACCGACGGGATTCCCTCAACAAGCTGCACGCAAACAAGGACTTTGAGGTGTTGAACCTCTCGGCCCGAGCTTGGTTCTCAAACATGCCACGCAGTCCCGAATAATAGTGTGAGCATCGCTGCTCTCATATTGCTTCGAAGCTCGGGGACATTGTAGCAAGCATGAGACAACTTATATCTAGGGCATCATTAGTGTGCTTCTCGTAAGCTCTCCGTGCAGTTGCGGTGGCATTATTTGGCAAATCCTCGGGATAGGGTACTTCAAGAACGTACTCCTTACGCTCTTGCTTGAGAACAATTCTCAAGTTGTGATACCAATCCATAAAGTTTGTTCCATTTAATTTTTCCTTTTCGAGAATAGATCGCAAATTAAAGGTACTGGGTGTAGTATTAGCCGCCATTTATTCTACAAAGAAAAAGCAAAGTTTAGCACAATGTTTATGGTATGTCTATTGTTAAACAATTTAACATTAGACTCCCATTACGTATTTTCCACCTTCCCTCTAGGTTACGTATTGGGTCAAGATCCACATGTTAATTAATTTTCTAGTGAGCTTTGGCATCACCGCTAGAAAATTAGTAACATCGGTAAGCAACACCTTGCTAATCACATCTCTATGTGACTCTTGTTGTTGGTGTGGCATCTCCATGCCCGGCGCCAACCTATGCCCCAAGGCCCAAAACTGTTTTGATAGCCTTGTTAAGTAAACCAAATGCTCCTGCATGTATATGTCGACATATACCCCTCGTGTTATGATAGAGAATGACACTCTGCTTTTGCAGACCCACCATTGACGAGCATAACGGTGACGGGTGCAACATTTGGAAGGGCATCATTACTACTTAATTTTGCGAGGGATGCTATCCTATCAAACAAACATATCACATATGAAAGCAAGAAGAATAGCATATAATGAAATAGTATGGCCCCCTTCACATGGTGATCTCCATCTCCATGCCGTTGTAGAGGATCTCCATCTTCATCACCGTTCTTTCGAGTGCCGAATGCTTGATTTCTTCAAACTAAGCTACTACTATAGAAGCTCTAATTGAAGATTACATCGACTCGCAGGTCGTGAAAGAATATTACAAGCATTGCACGTATGAAAGAATATTACAGGGATTGCACATATGAAAGAATATTACATGCATCACATGCATCTCATACATACAATAGGGCCATACCATCTCAAAGCATTCTCTGCAAAAACAAGTTAGGCGTAGAAACGTTTTCTACTTATCGCAGAGCTACGGCATCGAGACGACCTATAAGGGGGTACGCACACGGCGGTCCGCGGGCGGAGGGTCGAGGGGAAGCCGCCCCTCGCGGGCTTTCGGGCAGCGCCGGAACACCACACGAAATTCATAGATCCAATCTATGAATTCGCTTACGGAAACCATGTTGACATAATCACATTATGTCGTCCCGATACACTATCAAGGGAGATGGTTTGCGTAGGCGCGAGGCAGCTAACAAGATCGGACTACGAGATATGTTCGGCATAATCACATTATACCGTTCCGATACACTATCAAGGAACGCTATCTCGAACCCAACTCAAACCAAGTTATATGGAAATTGCTTCGACGTAATCACATTACGCCGTTCCGATACACTATCAAGGAATGCAATTACCATTAACTCTCCTCAACGATCCCGTAAAACCGTTTGATCTAATCAACCCGTGCGCAAAACTTGTTCCAGATCCAATCTAAAACCCGAACTAAGCAAGATTAGCTCTGATACCACTGAAGGGTTACGCGGAAGCTACGCTAGCCAAAAACAAAACTTTTTACCGCGCAAACCAGGAACACTTGCAAGTAAGGGCCGATAGATCGTTACCGATTGGAGTAGAGTGCAGCGGAATAGCCAATCGGGGCAATCCGATCCGAAAGTGTAGCCGATTCCGGAGACAGCCGATACGCCAATCGGCCGATTCGAGTCGTCCGGCCGCGTTCTCACGCCTCGCTCCGATGCGCCCGACCGCCGATTCCACCATAGCCGATCGCTCCGATTGCGCCGATCCGAAGCCGATCAACGCGCGCAATGTAGCAGCGCCTCTACCGGTATCCACACGTCCGAGGACAAACGCCGTACACCCGTGTGCTAGCACGCGATGCAAGGCTGGGGTTTGGCTCGAAAGTGGGGAGGGTTTCCGTGGAGATTGATCTCGGCGACTTCGTTGCACGCGATGCAATTGACGTGCCGCAGCCTCTCCACCCCTCCCTCCTTTATATAGAGTTGGCCGACGGGACTAGTGGCCGATCGGGACTCTATTTTGAATCGGATCCTATCCGAATCTCACGAGTTGGCTGCCCATACGTCGTAAGCCCATAGGACTCTATCCGATCGGATCCCTATCCGATCGAGCCGTATCCGAGTCCAACTCGAATGCCTGTTCTTATCCCCTTAAGCGTGCGACCGTAGGTTCAGGTATACTCGGTTTCGGCTATAGTCTAACTTAGCCGACCGTCGGCTCGAGTCCAACTCAGCCGACTGTCAACGCGGCGCCTAGTAGTACATATTGACACCATAGTATACAAGAATATAATATCGGCTCGAACCTGTAATGTGTACACAAATCCCTTTGCCTCACGATACCGGTTAAGCTATAGGCAAGATGTGTGCCATCCCTTCAATAGCTTAACCATTCACTCGAACCGTATTGGATTATCCGTCCGTTGATTGACTCCTCAATCAACTTAGCATGGCCATGCATTTCCATAATCCATTACCTCGAGGGGCCCAGAGATATCTCTCCAAAGGAGGGGCAAATTCCATCTTGATCACTCACATCCCACTCCATGTTTCATAGCAAACCCGAAGACTACTTTTATAACTACCCGATTACGGAATAGCGTTTGGTAGTCCCAAAGTAGGCTACTACATATGTTGGAATCCATGGTGATCTCAGTCTAAGGACTTTGTACCAACACTACCGAGACCAACTAATGGCACATTAATTCCTATAGTGTCTCATGGTGGGTCTATCCAACAATGTGTTCTCTAACACATATGTCCATATTTATTGATTTGGTATCTTCATACCCATGATCTATGAGACATGATCATCAATCAATAAACATGCCGATCTTAGAATCATATTTGTTCCAACAATATGACATATGATCGAGGATCGTTTAGAAATAGATTCATACATAAAGAGTCTCATAAATAAGTCACGTACTTATTGATCAATACAAGATGTCTATTTCATGGAACGAAATAACACTTTATTCATAAATACATAAAGATTGACGTGATATCCAACATCTCCATGTTGCCTCTAGGGCATATCACTAACAGGGTTCCTGGCAGAGGAGGACTTCGTCGGCGGCTAGAACTTGCACTCGCAGAGTCTATGCTAGAGGGAGATGTCTCCTCATCGGTTCAGGCAATGGGTGGATTCGTCGCCGGAGACCATGCTCGAAGGATAGTGGCGTCGAGGTTCTTCGGTCACGAAGGCTGCATTCTGGCAAATGGGGCTGCCATTTGGCGATGGGTGTGGGCAAAAGTGCGGTATGTCGGAACGGTTTTCAGCACTTTGCTGGCTTGGGTGCTATATCCACTGATTTTTGTTTGGCGGCTGTGGCGGGATGCGACAAAGGATGGTCACCAAGATTTCCTTTGTGAGGCGGTTTGTCTTCTCGTCATGTTGGCACCTATTGTTCTTCTCTCCTTTCTGGGATTTCTAATAGATTAGGTAGTCAATGGATGATTCGTAAAAATTGGTTCCCTTTTTGTATGGATCTGGCGGCCACTGCCTGAATCTCTTTCATTTTTATATCAGGAGCACATTGGATTTTGGCGTTATATTGATGTTTGGGGGATCTAGATTGTTGTTGGGTCCTGCTCATCAGAAAAGTGGTCGGATGGCTTTGTTTGCTAGGATTGTTACTACCGTTCCAACTAGTACCCTATGTAATATATATGAAACTAATTCTGTTTTGAGGGGACTCAGATCCATCTACATCTTGTTCTGCTGAGAATAGGGTGTAATGTCCATTTGACTAACAGGTGGTGGCTGTGTATGTCTAGAGAACGATCTTTCAAACATACAATATTTAATATGCCTACTCTTAAGCTTTTCCTTAAGTTGTATAATAGACTTGCTACTCCAAGGTTGTAGATAACTTTATTGCATAGACGGGTGGTGTCCTTATATGGTATGATCGTGATCCAGGGTATGGTTGACGGGAGGTCATCCAAAGAAGGTTTGGTTTCATCTAGCTTCTACATGGGGCACAATCTTAAAGATTCATGGTCATATCACTCTAAATTTTTAAGCTTTGCCTTAGGCACTATTCAACAATTCCTTAGGAAATATGTCTGGGTAATCCTGAACTTACCGGCATACCAGCCATGGTTATGCGTGTCGACGAATTCCTTGGGGTGGATAGGGTGACTTTTCCTTCGGCCAAGTTCATAACTCCTCTGTTCTTAGTCAACTAATCCATTCCAAGAATGACATCGAGGGTTTGGGGTGGCAATACCCTAAGATTTGAAAGGAATACTACATCTCTGATCAGGATGGGTACATTGGTGCAGGCATAGGGTATAGTTATGTCTCCTCCGGGCGGATGCACTAGCGTGGGTCTCTTGGGATTTACTTGGTGTAGGTTGTGTTATTTGCTTATGCGAGATGATATATACGAATGCAATGCTCTGGAATTAAACAAAACTTCAACTGGTGCTGAGTGGATAGAGAACATACCCATCAGCATGCCTTGATCCTCCTGAGCTTCCTCATCATGCACATGGTTCACCTGGCCGCGACGAAATCAGGTTGCAGCTTTCTTTGGTCGCAGTGTTCTGAATAAGTTGCATCCAATCACCGGGGTGGCATACCGCGATGGCGTTGGCTCCGGTGCGGTTAGGGGTGTTGCGTGGCTTGGGGCAACTATTGGCATAATGCCCAAATTCTCCGCAGTTGAAACAGTTGACATTCCTAGTTCCTGGGGCTGTCAAGGTAGGTGCCGGGGTGCGAAACGGTGTGGCAGCTGACCTGTTGTTGTAGCTAGGTGCAGAGGGACGGTTGGTCACCACGATGGTTGGCTTCCACCCTAACGATGCTGCTCCTTTAGGACGCTGCGATGTTCCTTGGAGTGGGCGAGTCATCGCGAGTCTTCTTTTCCGGTTATTTTCAACCATCTTTTGGTCATGTTCCAACCTTACGACCTTGTTAATCAGACTTTGGAAGTTAGCATGGTCTTGTCCAATCATTGGCCCTCGCAACTCGTCGTTCAACCCTTCAATGAATTTATCTATTTTCCCTTCTCCGTCTGCCAAGTCGCTTGTCGCGTATCGGGCCAGCTGGGTAAACTTGTTGAGGTATTCCTGTACCGTGGTGTTGCCCTGATGGAGTCTTCGAAACTCATTCTTCTTCATCCTCATGACGGCGGCGGGCACGAAGTTTTCACGAAAGGCTGCCGTAAATTCTTCCAAAGTTGGTTCTCCAGCATCTTCCGCTCGGGTCTCCTTGTATGTGTCCCACTAGTCGCTAGCGGGTCCTTCCAACTGGTTTGTGGCGAAGATAACCCTGTCGGTTTCCCGCACTCTTACGAGGGTCAGTTTCTTCTCTATTATTCGTAGCCAGTCTTCAGCGTCCATAGGTTCTTCCGTCGTGGAGAAGGTAGGCAGCTTGGCTCTCATAAACTCTCCTAAACTTGAACTTCCACGATTCCCCTGGTTGTTAGCAATGGCTTGAAGCAGTTGGGTCTGTAGAGTCATGACTTCCGCTAGAGTGGAGGGGTTAAGCTCCGGCGGGTTCTCGTTGGCTGCCGAGGCTCTACGTCGATGAGTCATCTATACGTTGAGAATAAGGTAAGGGACTCGATCTACTAAGGTCACGTTTCTAAGGGATTGTTCTTCAAGTTGTTTAAGGTGATCTTTTCAAATCGAGCTTGGTGGAATAAACTCATTTAAGACACATCATAAAACATCTTAGTGGTCCTTAATCAACACATCATAAGAGATACATTGGACAGCTCATACATACTCATACAACACCATACAACACTAACAACGTTCTACATCATACTATAACTAGGGGAAAGTCAGAGTGTGGCTCTTGCTATCTCAACACCATCCAAAGCAAGACCAAAACTCTTGCAGATATCCAATCTAATCATCCAACCAACCGCAGGATCCGGGCGCAGGCAACGGGTAGTCCCCAGCAGGTGCAAACTGAAGTTCCCATGACTCGGAAGCGGTTGCTTCGGAGTAGTCCCTGAGTTTCCTCCCTGGTGGTCGAGTACTCTTGCGGCTGTCCTACGAGTGATAGGTCCTCCCGCAAATGTAACGTGGTAGGTAGGGGCCTCATCCTCTGATGGATCGGTGATACTAGGCTCCCACTCGACCTCCATGGGTTCCGATTCATTCTCTGAGTCAGTACCAACCTGAATGGGGTTCTCTACTCCAGAACCAGGCTCGGATATAATAGCCGAGGTAACTGGTAGGGTATCTGTCTGTGCAGCAGCTGATTGGGTCGTAGTAGGGCCTATTGAAGGGTTACGCGGAAGCTACGCTAGCCGAAAACAAAAACTTTTAATCGCGCAAACCAGGAATACTTGCAAGTAAGGGCCGATAGATCGTTACCGATTGGAGTGTGCAGTGAAAACAGCCAATCAGGGCTATCCGATCCGGAACAGTGTAGCCGATTCTCGCAAGCCGACAGCCGATACCCGGGGACAGCCGATTCGCCAATCAGCCGATTCGCAGATGCCGCAGCCGATCCGAGCCGATCGGGTTCTCGCCGATCCGCCGCCTCGCTCGTCCGATTGGCCGATTTGTAACCGATCAACGGCGCCACAACATAGCAGCGCCTCTACCGGTATCCACACGTCCGGGAATATAACGCCGAACACCCGTGTGCTAGCACGCGATGCAAGGCTAGGGTTTGGCTCGAAGGTGGGAGGGTTTCCGTGGAGATTGATCTCGCCAACTTCTAAAGCCGCGTGTGATCAGATTGATTTCGGCGCAATCAGTTGACTTGATGTCCTTCGCAGCTCTCCACCCCTCACCCCTTTATATAGAGTTGGCCGACTGGGACTCGTGGCCGGTCAGGACTCTATTTTGAATCGGATCCCATCCGAATCTCATAGAGTTGGCCGCCCATACGTCGTAAGCCCATAGGACTCTATCCGATCGGATCCCTATCCGATCGAGCCGTATTCGAGTCCAACTTGAATGCCTGTTCTTATCCCCTTAAGCGTGCGACCCTGTAGGTTCAGGTATACTTGATTTCGGCTATAGTCTAACTTAGCCGATCGTCGGCTCGAGTCCAACTCAGCCCGACTGTCAATCAGCGGCGCCTAGCAGCACATATTGACACCATAGTATACAAGAAAATAATATCGGCTCGAACCCGTAATGTGTACACAAATCCCTTTGCCTCACGATACCGCTTAAGCTATAGGCAAGATGTGTGCCATCCCTTCAATAGCTTAACCATTCACTCGAACCGTATTGGATTATCCGTCGTTGATTGACTCCTCAATCAACTTTGCATGGCCATGCATTTCCATAATCCATTACCTCGAGGGGCCCAGAGATATCTCTCCAAAGGAGGGGCAAATTCCATCTTGATCACTCACATCCCACTCCATGTTTCATAGCAAACCCGAAAACTACCTTTATAACTACCCAGTTACGGAATAGTGTTTGGTAGTCCCAAAGTAGGCTACTACACATGTTGGAATCCATGGTGATCTCAGGTCTAAGGACTTTGTACCAACACTACCTGAGACCAACTAATGGCACATTAATTCCTATAGTGTCTCATGGTGGGTCTATCCAACAATGTGTTCTCTAACACATATGTCCATGTTTATTGATTTGGTATCTCCATACCCATGATCTATGAGACATGATCATCAATCAATAAACATGCCGATCTTAGAATCATATTTGTTCCAATAATATGATATATGATCAGGGATCATTTAGAAATAGATTCATACATAAAGAGTCTCATAAATAAGTCACGTACTTATTGATCAATACAAGATGTCTATTTCATGGAACTAAATAACACTTTATTCATAAATACATAAACATTGACGTGATATCCAACATCTCCATGTTGCCTCTAGGGCATATTACTAACACCTATCAGATATGGTGCAGACTCGGTGCTCAGCATGAAGGCATGCTCCATCATGGAATGCAAGGTAGCCAAGCATGTGGGAGTCATAAGATAGTAGTGGTCAGGCACAGGGGCAGGGGTGGTGGTGTAGCTGAAGTAGAGGCGCCAGCAGCGGGGACAGGGATGAAGCGAAGTTGTTCCTCCAGTTGGCCGATCTGTCGCTGGCTCTTCCGAAGCTGCTCCTCCAACTCAACCAAAGCCTCTCCACGAGCCATGTAACGATCAGAGAGCTGATCGTACTGTGTGCTGTTAAACTGGAGTTGAGTCTTCAGGGAGTTAATCTGGCTGCCACAGTTGCGGTGTTCCTCTTCAAGGTCACTCATACGCCTTTGCTGCTCAACAATTTCTCGTAGCGCTTCCTCGTAGCAATCATCTGCAGCTTCAGTCCATCAGGACAGCCGGGTTATCATCGGGTTGTAGCAGCAGGGTGTGGCCTCCACGGTGCAAACAGAGTTGCCCTCCTCCCGATAAGGGTGGTGAACAAACTCGGTCATTGTCAGCTCTGCCCAGTGGATGGCATTAAGGCATAAGAACGCCTCACGAGCAGCATCCTAGAGTGCGGCCTCCACAAAATATCGCCGATAGCGGGTCTAGAAGCAGTATGATGGCTCGCTACCGACATGGGTCTCAATCGATACGGCGGCCTCCCACTCCGGTTGGTTCACGGTACCGTGTCTCCTGCTTCGATAAATGGGTGTGTCCGGGTACCTTAAGCATCGCATCAGCTGCCTGAGTTGCACAACGTATCCTTCCTCTAGAGGGACCTCAAGCTCCCACGCTCCGATCTGACCATGGCTTGCCATTTGCTTTGAAACTATCTTTAAGTCAGGGAGAGGTAATATCAAAATAAATTTTAGTAGAGAAATGGGGACAAGAGTATAAGGGAAAACACATTCTGTTTTGTAGACATAGTTTGTATTGGAAATAATCCAAAGAAGGGATAGTTCCCTTTAGCCAGCTACATAGGGGGTGGGGCACCAGTTGGTCTTATCCTACAGTCGCACTGCTCTGATACCAGCTCTGTCGACACCTGTTTTTGGAACGGGAATTCGTGTTCATAGTACCATTTCCCTGGATCGAGTAGTTTGGTACCCACGAATACAGTACTGTATTATCAGGTGCAAAGTGCACGAATAGTCTTACACCAAAGATATTACAATATTAGGCCCAAAGGCATTATGAAATACATGCAGGACCTACTGGTCCGGATACAACAAAAAGCAGAAATTAGATAAGATAGCAGACGGAAGGCAGTGGCACGTCGATTGCCACAGGCAACGACCGGGGACTAAGACCTAGTAGGCGCCTTCTTCTCCTTCGCCCTCCTGGCAGTAAGCATAGGGGTCCTCCAGACCTTCGTTTCCACCATCTGAAGGTTTGTGCGTATAGCAAGGGTGAGTACCCAACGTACTCAGCAAGCCAACACGGAAGTGATGCACATGATAGGGTCATTCAAGGGATGGCTGTGGTTTATTTGCACAAAGCCAATTTTCATAAATCATTTCACAAGCCTACATCTAGCCAGGTTAGGTTTTAGTTCCAGAGTATATTAAGTCGGTGACGGTCCTGTCTACCATCCATCGTGATACCAAGCATGGCTTCCCGCCTCCGAGTCGTCATGGTTTTCTGGGGAGTTGTGATACCAAGGAAATAAATTTCTATTTATAATTTCCCAACTATTCATCCTAAATTATATTTCTTTTTCCCATTTTATTATTTTTTTTTCTTTTCTCTTTTTTCCTTTCTTCCTTTTTTTCTTCTCTTCTCTCGTTCTTTCTCTCGCTCTCTCAGCTAGGCGCCGGCGGCCGGGAAGAAGAGAGCGCCGGCGGCGAGGGAGGGCCGGAGCTCGGGATCGAAGGGGTTTCTGCCCATCTGCGAACTACGGGGGTTCCATTTCACGGCTTGGTCGGGCTAGAGAAGCGGCGGGGAGGGCTGGTGACGGCGAGGCAGCCATGGCGGCGGCGGCGCACGGTGCGGCGGCGCTTCGGTGACAATGCGGCCAAACCAAGGGGTTCTAGGGCATCTACGGGATACGGGGGTGCTAGCTAGGGGGTTGGCTTGGCCGGAGAGACACGGGGGTGACCTGGCGACTTGCACATGGCGACGGCCGAGGCAGGGGAGTTCGGCGGTGCTCGTCGCCGGTGATTTTCGGCGGCTATTTGGCTCAGGAAACCTAGGGGAAATAGCACTTAGGGCACGTAGATTGTGGACGTACCTTTAATTCGAGAAGATATCAACCGAGGTCAACGAATTTTGAGTTTTGCTCCGGGCGGCCAAGTTAGGGTTCTTCCGACCGGGCTCTGATCTTTTGCAAAATTCTAATGCTGTGATGAATGGATTTTGGGGAAAATTGGAGAGGAGCTAGGTGAGACAATAAGGCACAAGTTTCGTGTTAGGAGTTTCGACCGAGGAGTGCTATTTATAGCCGACCACGCGAGCTCGAGCTCGGCGGCCAGGGCGGCAACGCTAGGGTGACGTGCGCGCGAGTATGGGAGGGAAGAGGCCGACGCATAACAGGCATGGCTACCGCGCGGGCGGAATGGGCACGAGGTACGGCGCGGCATGGCTGGCGTCGGCTCGGCGCGGCTACAGGCGACGGCGTTGACGCGGGCGCGCGCCATGGTACGGCGACGCGATGGCGAGGCGACGGTGGGGTACGGCGCAGTATGGGCATGGCACTGTGGCTGACGCGCGAGGTGTGGGCGCAGCGTGGGCGCGGCGTATGGCGCGTTGACGCCGGGGCGGGCCCCGCGCGCGCCTACGGCGCGTGACGTGCGCGCGGTACGTCCCCGACCGGCGTCGAACACCTGGCGGGCAATGAATAGTGCAATTTCTGATTTTCCCAATTTAATTTCTATTTCCTCCCTTTTTTAAATTTTCATTTCTATTCATTCCTTTTATTTTCTCCTAATATGAAACATAAGTTGGCCATTTTATAAATTTAGTTTAACTCCAAATTTTCAATCTTTTGCCCAACTTTATTATTGTCATTCTTTATATTTCTTTGTTTATTTACAATTAAATATTTTTTTATATTTTCCCAAAAATAATTTTGTTCCCATAAGAAAATGTTATCAATCTCGGCATTTCCAATTGTATATTCATAATTTTTATTTCTATTAATTATCTTGTAATTTCTTTTTCTTTTAGGGTTTCCGAAACCCTATTCGACTTTTCCGTCTTTCAAATAAATATTCCTTTATTTATACCATGCGGTAAAACTTGCAAATAAGAGCCAAATAGCACGACAAGATGCAACAAATTCAAAAGTTTTTGTAAGTTCCAAATGTTAGATTTCGATTTTTAAATCTCCGATTTTCAGGGTGTTACAACAGCCGTCATGGCGGCGGTAATATTCTACACCTAGCCAATCGGGTGCCCTCTGGTATGGCTTACCGCGTCGGCTATCCTCTTCCTCCTGCACTCTGCGTTGGAATCACAGCCGACTGTCTGCCTTCCTATGCCGACGATCGGCCGATCGGCCACTGGTGTAAACCATGTTGATCGGTGCGGCTCTTACTTCAGTCGGCTCTTGTTGGTCCTCGGCTAAGCTATACGTCATTCTATTCTGTTGATCAGCTCGCGCAGGACCGGCTTGGACAGTGTTGACAGGGAAAGGATTGTCGTCAACCTTCATCAGCTTAGCCAATTCCTCGAACTTAATCTTCCCTGCCTTGATGGCCAACTGTATCTATTGGCGGAAGACCTTGTAATCGTTGGTGCTGTGGGAGGTGGTGTTGTGCCACTTGCAGTACCTTTTCTTTTTCAGTTCGTCGACCGATGGGATAATGTGGTTGTCTGGCAGCCGAATTTGTTTCTCCCGCAGTAGTAAATCGAAGATCTTGTCGGCTTTAGTTATGTCGAAATCGTACTTTTCTTATTTAGCCGACTTTTTCAGCCATTGGCAGGTTATGGCCTTCTTGTTTCTGGACCACTCGGCTGCCGCACTTCTGCGTCGCTGTCACTTGAATCTGTGTCTGTTGCGTAGGCGACATGGGTGACTTTCTTGAAGGTTTTCTTGGATTCCTAACTCTTTGCTCGTGGGCCGTCACCTTCGGGCCAAGTGGGCCGAGCTTTCAAAGTTTTGAGCCAAAAATATTTCACGGATTGGGGCCAAAAGGCCGTGAAAAGCTAAATCGGCTAGCTGCGAGTTCGATAACACCAAGCTGTAGCATCAGTTTCTCATGTCCCTAAAACGCTGGATGTAGTCCTGAACTGATTCTTCGTGTTTCTGCCTGATGCCAGTAAGATCCGACATCTTCATTTCATGGGTACCGGAGTAGAAGTAGCTGTGGAACTATTTCTCGAGATTGGCCCAGCTTTGAACCGAGTTGTACGGTAAGGAAGAAAACCAGGTAAAAGCCGATCCTGAATGCGATAGCGGGAACAAGCGCACCCTAAGCGCGTTTGTAGCCGATGCTTCCCCGCATTGAGCTAGGAATCGGCTGACATGTTCATAGGTGGACATGTTATCCTACCCAAAGAACTTTGAGAAATCCGGCACCTTGTACCGGTTTGGCAGGGGCACCCTCTCAAAGTATTTCGAACATGGGTACCGGTACATGTTGCCAGAATCCTTGGGTTTAAGGCCGAACTGATCACGCATGACGTCGACACTCAGGTCAGCCCAAGGTCTGTTGTCTTGAGCCTGAAGTTGAGGTATCGGCTCGTACTGTTCGTACTGTACGGGTCCTTGTAGATACTGGAGTGGTGGCGTCTGCGGCTGGTACTGCTGCTCATACTGGCCTCCCGGATATTGGCATTGGAGTTGATTTGCAACGGGAGGTGGCCGAGACGCGATCGGTGGCGATTGCTCAGGATGTAGCCGATTACCGATGGGATTATGATATGGGCACGGGGCGATGATGCCATTCGGCTCATTGGACATGATTGGCCACCGATTGGCGTTAAACATGTTCTCTACCTGTTCCTGCGTCACCGTTGCGACACCGCCGCTCTGATGTTGAGGCTGTTGTCAGACCAGGATCTTGGGGTGCGGCTCTGAAGCCGATGCCTGTACGTTTGGTTGGATCGGAGCCCCTCCTTGAGGATTCGGTTGTCCTAGTGGCGGGATTGGCAGGCCCTGGGTTGACAGCATCCTATAGCCCGGGAACTGGCCATCAGTGAAGTATGTCGGCCCTCTTGGCAGCTGCTCGGCTATCTTTGAATCAACCAGAGTGCTTATCATGTTGTAGAGGGTGTTAACTAGTATGCCACTTTGGTTGACGAGCGCATGGTGGACAGCCAAATCAATTTGGTCCTGCAGTGTGTGGGGACCCGAACCGTCTTGTTCTTGTTTGACGTCCCCCACCTTCTTCTTTCCTTTCTTGTCCTCATTAGACATGTCAAAGTCTTCGATGGAGAACTTGAATTTCTGGAGGACCGCTCTAGATCTAGTCTGGGTGAAAGATTGCAGATAATGAGCCTGCAGCCACTCAACCATCTGCTTGTAGTCGGCTAGTTGTTCAGCCGATAGTTGCTCCATTGTCATCGTGATGACATTTTCTTGGTCGATCTCTGGAGTCTTGGTGTTAGACATCGCGTCGAACTTGGAAGTCTGCAGAGGTCCCACCGGGCGTGCCAAAACCGTGTTGATGAGAAATTTGATTCCCACGCACTGGCCTGAGAGATTTGCTTTACTCTAGTGCAGGTCCACGTTGGTCTCCTTTGGTGAAGCTTGGGTGTGCCAGTTGGTTTGATCCTGTAACCAACAAGAAAACAAGAAATAGGCGTTTTGGTTAGGATTAGACCCTACTCGATTGGCTAAAGCAATTAATAAACACATAATCGCTATCCCAAAGCATATTTAGACTAAGTGATTGGAATTGATCGGTAGTTTATCGAGACAGTATAAACCACTTAAGTCCAAAAGCACATTAGGATAAAAATTATATGCATTCATTAACCTAGTCGATGTCGCAGATCTAATGTAAATCTGCTAGTACTCTGATATGTTTTATAAAAAGACATCAATCTGAATTAAATGCAATAAACCCTAATCAATCGGCTGTTGATATTGCTCGACAGATTGATACTGGCTTGGGGCATTTAAGTAGATTGAGATCTTAATATAAAAGGCAACTCTAATACATCTAGTAGTAATTAATACCAAAAAGACAATTAAAATAGGTAAGATCGGCTGAAACCCCGGCACTGTCTCTAATGGAAAACATTATGCCGAATAATCTATATATCTCTAAAAGCGACTTAGCAAGTCGATTCGATGCAGCATTAAGTACAAAAAAAGACACTAGATCTATATGAGCCAATGAGAACCCCTCGAGACGGTAGACACGCTATATAATCCAAATCAACACCTAGATCTAGCTCCATCGGCTGTCATCTTCAGAGAAAACTCAGCCAACTACGAGATAGATGTAGACATTGTTCTAGATTATATGTCGCGTATGATAACTTAAGCAATTTATAGCATCGAAATTAGAGTATCATGATGATGGAAGCACTAATTCTGACGATACAAGCCACTTGAAACAAGAAATCACCTCGTTCGGAGATCAATGTCGATGCAACCCGAGCAAGAGCAAGAACTTGTCGAGAAAAAGTAAAACAAAAAGGTTGGCGATGTGCAGAAGGTGTATTGATTGTTGATATATGTTTTACAAGCCCTCGGGTCTTATTTATACCCGGATACACAATGAGTCCGTGACGGACATGATTCCTATTACCTATTACAGATTAGATTACAAAACAAACTGACATTATCATGAAAGAAAACTATACAAAATATCCTAACTTAACAGATACAATTGCTGTTGCAGGACCTTATCCATAGATGGCAACATCTTTAACGTATTCTGGAAACCGAATCCAACACTTTATCCTCAAGCTTTCCTTTCGGAATTGGCCTCACTTCTATCTTCAATCGGAATCGGCTATCGGTTGTCCTAGTCCAACTCGGACACAGCCGACTGGCTCCGCAGCCGATTCGGACTTAGCCGATGCGGCCTCTGTTTTTCCGCAGATCACGTTTCTCCGATTCCGCTTAAATCTTAGCTTCAAACTTGGGGATTTGCTACCAAATTTGGTCATTAACACATGCCCCCCAAGTCCACGATATGAAAATGTTGCGGATTTTGTGCAATCCAAATTCCAAGCGTAACCCTAGATTGAATCCGTTTCGGCCCTAGATTGAAGCTAGGGGTAATGTCCTAGTGCTCGAAACGGCTCCTGCGGTCGGTGGAGTCAAAGTCAGACTCTGGCTCGTCTCCAAACTCCTTCGAGCAGCTGTGGGAGTCCAGCAGATACATCTCGCCACTGCCAGGCTCACTACCACTGGAGTTGCCACTGCTCGAGCTGCTGCTGGTGATGTCGACGATCTTAGTGGAGGGACTGGGCTTCGCTGACAGCCAACCACCACTGTTTCTACCCATTGCTGCTGACGCCGGAGCGAAGGTCAACACTGGCGCCGGAGCGGGCGAAGGCGGCACGAACACGGGAAGGGGCTCTGGTGCTGGCGACGGGTTCCGGTGTGCGAGCTGGATACGAACTGGAGTTGTGGTCATCTTCCGCGGAGTGGTGCGGATCCTGTCACCCATGGGCGGCGAGCGGCTCTGGAGAATGGCATTCTCCCTCTTGAGGCGAGCCACCTGATCCTTGAGCCGCACTATCTTCAGTAGCTTATGATCATTGAGGGCCTTGGACACCCTATGCAGATTGGCATGCATAGTGTCCAATCCCTGTAGAATTATGCACATGCGCCCTAACGTTGTGTCGTTCTCCGACACTGCCAAGCAGAAGGAGCTAGTGCGGTCAAAATCGCCACGACTGGGGTGGTAGCGATACACTGTGTCACGAAAGTCGACGTCGTGACGCTCCCTGAGTCTGACCATCATCAGGTAGGCGGCCTCCTGGCAGGCGTGCTCAAAAGTGCCTCCTGAGGCAGTCATCACCATGTTGGGCAACACAGTGGGGATGTCGTGCACCTCCAAGCTAACACGGTGCAGGAACTCGCCATGAGATGGCGGATCCGAGTGTACTCCGGGTCATTGGGGTACCCGACCAGTATCGTCATCTTGCTCAGCTCTGCCACAAAGTCTCCCAGACCCTGACCACGGTGCGTTGGGGGAAGGCATGCAATCTATAGAAGACAAAGGAGGGGGAATCAATACATGCTCAGATCCAAATTAAATAAAGCAGAAAAGGACTCAAGTAAATAACCAAGTAAGAAGCATATTTTATGCATGGAATATTTTAGCTTAATTACAAATAAAATACTACTTATTGAGCAATAAATTAATGAGCAAAATAATTACATAATATTAATAATAAGAAGCATGAAATCTCGGAAATCCTAGATGCGACTTAATGCATATTCCCGACGGTTCCCAAACGACTGTCGAATAAAATCCAATTTGACTCCAACCCTGTCTAGGAAAATTTACTAAAACCCTAGACCAACCATACTTGGAAAAATCCAATTTGAAAGAACGGTTAAGATTTTTTCCACAAAACAAGAATCCTAAATTGTTCCCAAAATAACTCCAAATGCAAGAGGGCCATGCAGATGAAAGAGTTTCAGAGGGCTCTTAGGGTTTTCCATTTGGCTTATCCTACGGTCAACTCGGCTCTAATACCACCTTGTCACGCCCATAAATTCCGAGCTGAATGTATATTAAATTCCCTGTCTATAGGACAAGCCAGGGTACACAAATGACAAATTATATATACACATCCACGTCTTAAAAACATATAAAAGGTCTTACATAATGCATCGGAAAAAGAAAAATAAACTGGCCAAACTAAACTTGACGCTTACGGCGTGGCGACTCCACTCCACAGGCATTCCTTGATGGCAGCGACAAGCCTACTCATCGACGAACTCATCTGAAGTTTTATCCTCCAGCTCTGAGGTGGGGGAAATTCAAGACTGAGTACATTCCACAGTACTCAGCAAACCATACCATAGGGAGGTATGATGCATGATAATTCAAGGGGAGGCTAGGGTTAACTTTTGCACAAAGCAGACATTTTACAAATTTTAAGTTGAAAGCAGTAGAACAGTAATTAAGTTTAATTAAGCAAGATTAATCTTCTCTGCTCAACGTTACACCACGTTGAGTCAGGCCCAATCCATCCAACTAGTCTAACTAGTTCCATTTAGTCAGGTTATTATCATCAGTGGGACTAATCATGGTGAATCTAGTCGACCACCCATAATCGCGGGCACGGCTATTCGAATAGTTTCTAACTCTGGCCAGAGGTATACATCTGTACCCATAAGACACAGCCCCATGACACGTTCCCGTGCATTGACATGCCACCACGGCATATCGAAAAGGGGTCTGTGATAGGACCATTCGCATAACCCTCCCTGACCAAGCGACACCACACTAAGGTTTCGCCTCTACCCAAAAATCTAGGGTAGGCAGCCCCCTCTAGTGCTTAGGTGAATCGGAAAGCCGCATAGACCTTTTTCGGTCCATCCAAACTCCATCACACCCACCCTTGCCTGGATACGTCGGCCAGGAAAAGCTACACTACAAGCCCAGTCGTTGCCCACGTTGGCTTGTGGTACGCACTAATAATTCTTGCAGGGTTTCCTGTGAACCGGTCCTTAATTTCCATGGGTGTGTCCATCAAAATCGTGCACCCATAGCCCATCATTTGGTCATATTTTATTTAATATTTATCTTTTACCAAAGTATCTCAGGTCTATGACCATCATTTCATGTGACTTTAAATTAGTAACATAGTTCTTCCCATTGATGATCTAGTTGAATTATGCGGGCTAAGCATGTCCTAACCCTACATCTAGTCATATTAGTTCCCGGTCAATCAATGAAACAGGGTAAACGACCTAGGCTGAGTGCTATAGGTCCCATCCCGATGACATTACAAAACAATGCAATTTATAGACAAAAGCAAGAATAATTTATAAAGTAGGAATAATATGATCAATAGGTACATGACTTGCCTTGGTCTTGTGCTAGCTGAACCTCTGCGACTACTTCAAAATAAACCGGAACGTCGGTGGAACCGGGATCTAATCGACAAACAAAGAACAGCAAAAAGGGCCATAAGACTACTAAAACCGATAATTAAACTATTTTTAAAGGGTTCTAGACATTTTTATGAGTCCACTGCAACTTGAACGGACTCAAACAGAGTTCGGATGAATTTTCTATGATTTTTATAAGTTTCTATGATTTACTAATAAAGAAAAAAATGAGAGAAATGATTTATGGCGCAAGCGCCGGCTAGGGCTGACATCAACCGACGGCGGGTGGCAACGTCGACAGCCGTGGCCCGTGGGTCGATGGCACAAGGTGGACGGTGCACGGTGGACTAGGTCCACCGGCTCGGGTGAGAGTGCGCACACAATGTGGCGCTCGCGTGGTGCCTACGCGGCAGCCACGTGCGCGGCCACGTGGGTGGCAGTGCCACGACGGCACGGGCGCGGGACGCACGGCTCGAATCCATCCGCCGGATGGATCCGATGGTCGGAGAGAGTGGACGCGGCGCTAGCGCCGATGGCGAGAGAGACACGGCAGCCGATGGCGGCGCAGGTGGCTGTTGATGAGAATTTTTCCCATGCGCTAGCCTGGAAGATCTGCTTAGTTCCAGTGCAGGTCCAAAATTGGTCGTCTTTGGTGATTGAACAGACGTGCCAGTTGGTTTGTGTCGAAACTTGGTTTCGACAATAGAAATTTGGGGGTGCAGTCAAGATCGCCAAGCTCGATGGGTTAAGTGGAAAACAAGGTTTAGACAGGTTCAGGCCCTCTCGTGAGGTATTACCCTACTCCTGTTTTGAGGATTCAATCCGCTGAGTGTTTATTGATCTCCAGATCTATTGTTCATGAACTTGATCTCCTGAATCTGATATTCCTCAAGGGACGTCTCTACCCTCTTTATATAGTCTCAGAGGGCGGGCTTACAAGTCGAAAACCCTATCATATTCTAAGTCGGTTTCCTCAATCTTACCAAGTTATGACTATGAGCCGTTGCCTTATCTGATCGGCAATGTAACAACCAAGTCATAGCCGGTTTACATAATTAGTAGGCGTAACCTATCCTATTTGCAGTCGGACAAGCTTACCATGAGGGTATCCGATTGCCATAATCTCCACAGTAGCCCTCGAGTCCTTCGCAGTCGACGAGATAATTTTGCCCCGAACCAAAGCAACACACGGCCAAATGACTCCTCGACCGAGTGCTTCTGTTGCCGAGTGATTCCGTCATCTCTGCCTGAATCTCCCGAGTGGCTCCAAAGACTGTGAAGGGCTGAAAAACATCTCAAAAAATTCTCAAAAATAAATATCTAGGTGCATCTCCTGATGCACCCAATTAGGTGTGGCCCCGACTATGTGGTTTGTCAAAAACAGAATAAGCATATAGTCAAGAACTATAAAAAATCATTTATATAAATGCTTAGCTTAAGCTAAAGTAATCATAAAAAATCTCATCACTTGGCAAGCTCATGCTTATCCGAGTAAATTTGCCCAAGTCATCTCAGAACAAATAATTTAATTAACCCTCATGGGTAAGAAATCAATTCACTTGGCAAGCTTATGCTTATCCGAGTTAACATGCCCGAGTCATCTCGGAACAAATAGCTCAATCAACCCTCGTGGGTAAAAAGCACTTGGCAAGCTCACGCTTATCCAAGTTAACTTGCCCGAGTCATCTCGGAACAAATAATTTCAATCGACCTTCATGGGTAAACAAATTTTCCAGTTATCTAAAAAATACGACCAAAATATTAAATAGCTCCTGCCATAATATTAGTCTTAATCTAAAAAGATCTTCACCAAGGTGGAAAAATAGCATTGATATAATCATTTAATCAAATGCTTAAAAACCAAACAGTCCCTGTCATCAGGACAGCCATGAAAAACTTAACTGTTTGTCACCTTTCAAATTGCATCGTGCCAACTTCTCATGAAGTTACGCAAACCGTGGTATGAAAGGATTTTAAAGGTATTGGGCAATTAGACACGTGCATATTGTCAGGGCAAATCTGCTTAAGTCCATCTGCTTAAGTCCATCCACTTAAGTCCCTAAGGACACGTGTCATGCCACACCTTAGCTGGGCCGCAAGTCTCTCATGGGCTCGGCCCAATCTCGAGACGACTTAACAAAAACCCTCAAGTCTTTATATGAAGCCTCGAGGTCATCCCCGCCACTTCGTCTTCCCAAAAATTTCCTCTTTCGCAGTACTGTTCACCAGCTCTCTGTGAAAAATCTTAAGCTCGCGCGCGCTCAAATCCATCGATCTAGGAGCTCTCATTTCACCACAAGCTAGCCTCTGCATCCAGCCCCCAAGATCCCCTTCTCAAATCCCCATTTCCCGAGCCAGATCTGCTTCCCCCAAACCGCATCCATGGCGGGAGAGAAGGAAATCCCCTTCGAGCAATGGGCGACTTCGGATGTCAAGGAATCAACTCTTCGGGAGATGGTGAAGAACGGAGTTCTTCCGCCTAAGGAAATCATCGGCTGGCGTCCAGCGGCCGGTGAGGAGTTCCCAACTCCCAACACTGGTGAGATCGTCGTTTTTACTTACTTTTTTTCTACTGTGGCTTCAACTTCCCTACTTCTGAGTTCTTTCGGGGTCTTCTTGATTATTACGGTCTTCAGCTCTACCATTTGAACCCCAACTCCATGCTTCACATTGCACTCTTCATCCATGTCTGCGAAGCTTTTCTTGGCATCCTTCCCCATTTCCAGCTTTTCCGCCGCATGTTCTATCTCAAGCCACATCCAAACAAGGATGAGCCCTGCGTCATTGGTGGGGCCAGCTTTCCGCTCCGCGGATCCCTCCGCGGAGATTATTTCTCTCTTCCCTTGAAATCCTCCAACAAAGGTTGGCATGCAACCGGTTCTACATCTCAAATCTTGAACCGGGCCGCCAACTTTGTCGGCCTTCCTCCGGGCCCAAGGCCTAATTGGAGTACCGTGCCGTAGCTCAAGATTGGGATGAGGCCAACAAACTCTTAGCCAATATGTTGGAGATGAAGAAGAAGGGCCTTCGGGGAGAACAAATCACTTGGCACTTCATCAAGAACCGACTGGCGCCTATTAAGGAAAGATCCAAGCCTGCGTTCGAATATGAGGGCGAAAGGGATCCCAATCGGGAGGACCGCGACTTCTTGAGCTACGAGACCCTGAAGACTCGTATGTACAAGATCTTTTCTTCTGGGATCGCAATCGAGCGCAGCCTCATGTTGCCTGTTCTCCCATTCAGCTTGTACCGTCCTCCTCCTCCGGTAAGCTGACTTAACCTCTTTGATGTCTTCCAAACTTAATGTTGCATCCCTTAGTGTGCAAAGAATCTCTCTTGCAGGAAAATGCTTTCATTATCTCCAAGCCATATAAGGTGCATCATGACGATGTATCGCCTCGGGCCGCCTGAAGCGCCGGCGGCGTCAAGATCGGAGTGATCCAATCGGCAAAAGGCCGCTGCCGGCGAGGATATCGCAAGCGGGCGAGTAAAAGGAGGCTGGTGATTGATGACTCAGATGATGACGTCCCAGCTCCTCAAGCTGAAGTGACCCCTCCGAGGCCATCCCCCAAATACGCACCCAAGATTCGTCGATCAACCCGGTACGTCTCATAACTGAAATCATGCCTTTGTTGAAAACCTTTTTGCCTTGATCCCGATTGCTCCCATATTTTTCCTTGCAGGAGGCCTCGTAACATAGACCCCATTGGGCGGATTGAAGGCCCAAAGTCATCTACACGGCTAAAGCGACAAGGCTGCAGAACAAGAATCCGGGGCCCTCTCCCGAGTGAGAGCGCTCCGAGTCGAAAGCCCCACCTCCCAGTGAGGATGTCCCGGCGGAGGAGCCCCGATTGCCGCCGGGAGGCCCCTACTAGAAACCGGCGAAGAAGACATCCCGATCGCCTCCCAAGGTGCCCCGACTGAGAGCCAGTCGGGCGTGAACCCAAGAAGAAAGAGGCAGCCGGGAAGTACCAGTCAAGGGTTCAACCACTGACGCTGGTAAACTTTGAAGCACTCTTTGAAGCACTCTTCTGACTTTAGTCTTCAAACTGTCTTTTCTCTGTCTTCATTTATCTTCTTTAAATCAATCAGCAAAAGAGGAGGAGATCCCCAGGCTGCAATTTTCAGAGACCTGGGTTCCTCCAATCAAAATAGAGTGGCGCGACTCCGAGGGCTTGAAACAGGGCATTGGCTTGAACAAGCAAAAAGAAAATGAAGAAAGAGACATGCTCGTTGACAGCCTGAATGAAGCTACCCGGCTGCTAAATGTAAGCATCGCTCTTCTCTGTTTTAGCCTTATGGTTTCTTTTAGTCGATTAACTCCAAACTCGCGTGCAGAGGGTATATTGCCTGTCGATGGCTAAATCTGATCACTCGAGAAGCTAGTCCCACACTTGAATTCCCTGGAGAACATCCAGCAAGAGCTGAAGGCCACTCGGGAAGAGGCTGCATCAAGAGAAGCTGCTTTGCGGAGAGAAATAGCCGTGCTCCGGGAGGAGAACCTTGACCTCCGAGGTTCAGTCGGGAGTAAGTTTAATCCTCTCGGTCTCTTTATGCCTTTATTCGTTGTCTGTTTTGATCTTGGCGTCAGCAAATTTTCTTGTTGCAGAGAACTCATCAGAAGTCCACATGCTCCAGACCCAGCTGGAAGAAGCTAACGCCAACAAAGCGGAGCTAGAGTCTGAGTTCGAAGGTAAACTCTCTTAAGATAGCATTCTTCATTTTGCTTCATCCTTGAGTGTCTGTGTAATCATATGTCTTTGGCAGCTTATAAGGTCAAAACCCGAGCACAATTTGATGTCTTCGTTGAAAGGGTCCGAAGGGCCGAAAGCGTAAGGGATGATGTTGCTAACGCGGCCACACCGATTCTCTTGTCGCTGTTCCATCATGGGCTCGAGACCAGTTCATTGGATGTTGTCGAGGTCTTTGACAAACTCAGGAGGGCCCCGGATCAATATGTAGCCAACATCTCAGAAGCGGCCACCATGGGAGCAGGCTTTGCCCTCGCGCAGGCCAAGTCACTTTATCCTCGGATAGACGTTGACTCTGTCGGGGAAGGCTTCGTTGACGGGACTTGAAAATAATTTTTGTCAGAGTGGAAAGGAAGTGACGACGGTGACCGAGTGACCATGAAAATAGTGAGCCAATTTTCTTGCGGTTATCAGAACACCATATAATAACTTTTGTACCTGGGGGTAGCGAATTTTGGCTCCTGCCAGCACTTCACTAACAAAGTAGATTGGCCTTTGAATCTTCTGGACTCGTCCTTCTTTGCGAAGATTCAATACAATAGCAGGGGTTCCTGAGGAAGGAATACAATAGAAAGTTCAGAAGGCCAATCTACTTTGTTAGTGAAGCCAACCGTCGAAAGTTGGTTTTGACAATAGAAATTTGGGGGTGCAGTCAAGATCGCCAAGCTCGATGGGTTAAGTGGAAAACAAGGTTTAGACAGGTTCAGGCCCTCTCGTGAGGTAATACCCTACTCCTGTTTCGGGGAGTCAATCCGCCGAGTGTTTATTGATCTCAAGATCTATTGTTCATGAACTTGATCTCCTGAATCTGATATCCCTCAAGGGACGCCTCTACCCTCTTTATATAGTCTCAGAGGACGGGCTTATAAGTCGGAAACCCTATCATATTCTAAGTCGGTTTCCTCAATCTTACCAAGTTATGACTATGAGCCGTTGCCTTATCTGATCGGCAATGTAACACCCAAGTCATAGCCGGTTTACATAATTATTAGGCGTAACCTATCCCTATTTCCAGTCGGACAAGCTTGCCATGAGGGTATCCGATTGTCATAATCTCCACAGTTTGATCCTGCAACCAACAAGAAACAAAAAGGTAGGCATTTGGTTAAGGTTAGATCCAATTCGATCGGCTGTAGATATCAATAAATATACAATTGTAATCACATAGCACATTTAGACTAAGTGATTGGGATAGATCGAAGTATACCGAGACAGTATAAATTACTTATATCTAAAAGTACGTTAGGATAATAATTATATATATATAGCCTAGCCCATGTCGTAGATCTAATGTAAATCGGCCAGTACTCAGATATATTTTATAAAAAGATATTAATCTGAATTAAATGCGCTAAACTAAGATCAATCGGCTGTTAGTATAACCTAACAGATTGATACCAAGCTTAGCACATTTAAGTAAATTAAGATCTTAATATAAAAGGCAGTTCTAATACATCTAGTAGTAATAATAGGTGAAGATGATTAAAACAGGTAAGACCGGCTAAAACCCCGGTACTATCTCTAATAGTAAACATTAAACCGAATAGATCCATATACTTCTAAAAGTGACTTAATAGATCAACTTGATGCAGCATTAAGTACAAAAAGAGGTATGAGATCTATTTAGGCTAATGAGGACTCCTCGAGATGGTAGATACGCCATATAACCTAAATCAACCCCTAGATCTAGCTTTGACGGCTGCTATCTCCAAAGAAATATTAGCCGATCACGAGATAGATCTAGATTATATGTCGCATATGATAAATTAAGCAGTTCATAACATCAGAATTAGAGTGTCATGATGATGGAAGCACTAACCCCGACGATACAAGCCACTTATAACAAGAAATTACCTTGTTCGGAGATCGAAGCCGATGCAGCCCGAGAGCAAAGCAAGAACCCGTCGAGAAAAGTAAAAACAAAAAGGTTGGCGATGCGCCGAAGTTGTATTGATGTGTGTATATCTATTTTATAAGGTCTCGGATCATATTTATACCTGGATATACAATAAGTCCGTAACAGACACAATTCCTATTACAGATTAAATCTCAAATATCTCTAAACAAATTGACATTATCTATAAAGAAAACTATACAAAATATCCTAACTTAAAGATACAATTGCCATTGTATGACCTTATCCGTAGATGGCAACATCCTTGAAGCACTTTGGAAACCGAATCCAATAGTTATCTCTTAAGCTTGCCTTCGGGATTAGCCCCTCCTTCGGTCTTCAATCATAATCGGCTATCGGCTATCCTATTCCGTCTCAGACTCAGCCGACTGGCTCCGCAGCCGATTCAGACTCAGCCGATGCAGCCTCTGTTTCCACAGATCATGTGTTTCCTCCAATTCCACTTCAATCCTTGCTTCAAACTCGGGGATTTACTTACCAAATTTGGTAGTTAACACAGCACGGGACCCAATGGTCACCGGCGAGCAGCGGATGGCGACGCACATGGCGCGACACAGAGATGCACATGATTCTGAGGAAAAGAAAGGGAAGAGAGGGGGCGGCGCTAGGCGGACGACGACGAGGAACGGCACGACGGTCAATGCGGAATGGGCCGCACACGTGCCCTAGTGGCACCGGCGACCAAGGGAGACGGGTGCGCGCACACCCGCGACGCGGGCACGAGGTGCGGCTCGGGACCGAATGAAAAATAAACAAGGAAATGAAAGGGGGGAGAGAGAGAGACATGCTCATCGGCAACCGGAGTTGATGAGGACGACGGCGACGAGTGAAATGGGCGGCTAAAAATTGGGGAAAAACGGTGGCCGGCAGGCTACTAGAGACGACGAGTGCGGTCGTGGCGGTGGATTTGCACGGCGAGCGGTGGCGTGAGCAAATCAGGCAGCCGGAGCGAGCAAAATGGCGGCGGAGCGAGGTTTTGCAGTGCGCGGCAGGGGGAGCTTGGGTTTGCGCGATTGCGAAAGGGGAAAAGTGCGCGGATATGGGGAAGCTTTATACGGTCGGGGAGGCGCGGACATTGCCTAAATTTGCACGAGAAGGCAGTGGATCGAGTCGGTGCGGGAATGGCGGCGGCGAAAATTCAAAATCCGGTCGTTGTGGCTTTTGGGCGCGCCCGCCGTGAAGTGGGGAGAGGGGAAGTGGGGCGCGGGGTGCGGGCGTGCGAAGTGGGGCGAGGCGGCGGGAGACGCGTGGGGCGGTCGGTTTCCACGGTGACGTGGGGCGGCGCGGGCACGAGGAAGGCAGCGGGAGGTTGGGGGTGAAGCTAACAGGTGGGCCCTACCTATCAGCATCCCAAACCGAGGAGGAGGCAGACCGGACTGTCGGCGCTGGCGCGGCTCGGCTTGGACCTCGGCTTGCGCCGGCCCAGCTGAGGGAGGGAGTGGTGCGCGGGAAAGGGATAGGGCGATGGGCCGACGGCCAACGGCTGGGGAAAAAGGAGAAAAAGGAGGAAAAAGAAAAGTAAAAGTAAAAGCCCTTTTCCTTAAGAAAATTAATTCCAATTAGCCTAATTCAATTTTTAAAATTGTTTTTGATGCTATGAAAATTCCGATAAAAATTGTGTTAGCGTATTTTGACATGGGAAGTTTAAGAAAAATCCCACCAAGCCTTTTCCAATTATTAAATGGATTTTAAATTCAGAGTTTACCTTTTTTTAATTTTCCAGCCGATTTCTTTTGCTCCATTTACAAAGGTGAATTTTTAGACTATCGAGAAAAGAGGGGCGTGAGAGCATCACCAATAGCTCATCCAAATGATGCTTTATACTAAATTTGGATGTTTTGATGAAAAAAACATGGTCCAACAAACCACCCAAACCATTATTTAAAATAGATGACCACCCAAATTGGACTTCTGGTCACCCAAATAGAGGTATAGATGGCCAAACAGCCTGCCCGGCACGGGCCCGAACAAGGCACGACCCGATATAGGTCGGGCCGGCATGGCCCGATAGCATCTTCGTGCCATGCCATGCCCGCCCACGGGCTGCATGTATGGCCCTGGCACGGCCCAACAATAATCGGGTCATGTCGTGCTGACCCGAATGCACGACAAGCCCATGGGCCCCGTGCTAGCCCAGGCCCGAATTGAACTTTCACACTTTCAAATTCACAGCATAAATATAAACTTTACACTTTCAAATTCGCAGCATAAATGAAACTTTGACACTTTCAAATTCACAGCATAAATAAAACTTTCAAATTGTCATTCATATAAACAGCATCACATATAACTCATTGGCACAATATAAACATCCTGGGGATCAACTCAATACTCATCAACACAATATAAATAACACGACATATAAAGAACCCCCATATATAACTTTAGTTGTGTTTTGTGTTTTGTGCAATGGCTGCCTCATTAAAAAACTTTCTAGGTAAAAACTCACACCTCGTGAGAAAACCCTAGAAAGAAAAAGAGTGCAGCCCATAGCTTATAAAATGTTCATCATTACAGTCCAATTGCAGTCATATAGAGTTTACATCATCATCAAGATACAAATTCTCATAAGAGCTTTCAAGCTCCAAATTATCCATTGAATGTTGAGCCTTTACATCTACTTGCTTCCAATCCTTGAGCAATGCCAGCAACTCCACCATTTCAGGACTTAGACGTCGTTGATGATCCTTGATGATCCTACCAGTTAGGCTAAAAGCAGATTCCGACGATATAGTAGATACAGGAACAGTCAAAATATCTCTAGCTCAGATGGAAAGAATAGGATAGATGAGTTTGTGCTCATGCCACCAATTAAGGATATTGAAGTCATCGTCGTATTGGTTGACGGTGTCACTGTCAAGATAGGCAGAAAGCTCAGAAGCATTCAAATTAGCAGTTGAAGAAGCTGCCTGAAGCAAAGCACTAGCAGATATTCTCCTAGACAATGTACTAGCACCAGCACCAAGCCCAGCACCTGGACTGGCACTAGCACCAAGCCCAGCATCTGGACTGGCACCAGCACCAAGTCCAGCACCAAGACTAGTACCGAACGGCGAGCACCAAAAATTTTCCCAAGCAGTTTTTTCTTACCAACGAAGAGCCTGGAATTGTGACCCTTTGCAATCTAACAGCACCAAACTTACTTTCATACTTAGCAAAAATATCAGACAATACAGCCCTAACCTCAGTTAAATAAGCTGAGTAATCACCACTAAGAAGTTGAGACATAATTTGGAGAACATTGCATAAACCTCTAATCTTGGCCCTAGGATCTAAGATAAGACCAAATGAATAAAGAAATGGAATTTCAGACCAGTATGAAAGGAACTTATTTTTCATGGGCACAACAACATTTCTAAGGTTGAAATCATTCTCATAAGTATTTAGATGTCCAGCAATCTCAAGAATATGATGTATAATTAGTGGAGATGTTGGGTAATAAACAAGATAGAATAACAGTTGAGTCATAAAATTGTTCAAGGAATAACAAAACAGATTCAGCACATATCCGGTGTGTGTCTGTAAGTAATGGCTGACCATTAACCAAAGGATAGTTTGTAGCAATAAACACAGAAAAGGGCTCCCTATGTGGCATGAGATGCTTAAGCATTAGATAAGTTGCATTCCATCTAACATCCATGTTCAAGACAAACTTACGAAGACGAATATTTTTAGCAATGCAAAAGTTTTTGTATGCAGCATTGCGTTGATTAGATGCATTCAAGAATGAAATCTAAAAGCATGATGCATGGGTTTGAATATTTCAAGACCAGCCTTAACAACTAAATTGATGATATGACATGCACAACGTTGATGCAAATATAAATCACCAATATAACCAGACAGAACAGGACGTAGGGTCTCTATTGCTCTAGTGTTTGCAGAGGCATTGTCTAAGGTAATGGAGAAAACCTTATTAGTTAAACTATATTCTTCAACAACAGCAAATAGACGTTCAGAAATATTTTCAGCATTGTGTGACACATCAATGAGCCTAAGACCCAAAATTCTCTTCTCTAATTGCCAATTAGAATTAACAAAATGAGCAACAACACTTAAATAGTCTTCCTTAGCATTACCAGACCATATATCGGATGTCAAAGCAACAGAACTAATAGACTTTAAAGTCTCAACAAGCATAGCACGACGATCCTTAAAATATTTATGAAGGTCTCTAGTGGTATTTTGCCTAAAGACAACAGTATACCTAGGGTTATGGGCTAACTTAATAAACTCCTCAAATGCAGCAGATTCACTAAAATTAAATAGGAAGATCTTCTCTAGCAATCAGCCTACACATTTGTACTCTTGCAACCTCAGGACTATATTTCCATTGAGAAACAGAACCATCAGCATTAAACCTAAGCATGGACTGAGACAAGGCATTACACCCAAGCTTTCTAGGTTTGTATGACCTAATATGCCTAAGAAAATGTCCAGTACCACCAGATGGATGAGCAGATAAAGTTTTACGGCACTAATTACACTTAGCAGATACTCTAGCCTGAGATCCATTGTGCTCTTCAAAAAGCTCCTCAAAGTTGGCCCATACCTCAGATTTGCTCCTCTTGTTGTTGTTGTTGTTGTTGTTGACGCTAGAGACAGAAGGTGCGCCAAAGCCACCGGCACCAGGATTAGGAGCACCGTCGGTGGGCAGCACGGGCTCCTCTTGCAACTACGGGGCATCAGCATCATTGCCTTGGATATCGACCGGAGTCGAATCAATGTTGTCGAACACCTCCACACGAGCCTCCTCCAAATCATCTTTGTCATCACCTCGCACACCCATCGTCCTCAACTCGAAGTTGCAGGACGTAGGATCGTCATCCATCATCCTCAACTCCGGTTCCTCAACGGCGACTGCCGCTCGGCAAGTTGCCTGTGACCTGCAAAAATAAACAATTAACAGAAGAACAAGCAAGGGTGGTTAGGGTCTTAGGGATTGGAACTTGGAAGGAGAAAATAGAGAGCTAGGGTTAGGGTTAGGGATTGTATTGTACCTGCGCAGCCGAAGCACCGGAGTTGCGGATCCGGCAAGGAGAGAGACAAAGACCTCGCGGATCCGGCGAGGGGAGACGAAGAGCTCGCGGATCCGGCAAGGAGAGAGACGAAGAGCTCGCGGATCCGACGAGGATAGAGACGTAGAGCTCGTGGATCCGGCGAGGATAGAGATGAAGAGCTCACAAATCCGGCAAGGGGAGACGAAGAGCTCGCAGATCCAGCGAGGAAAGACGAAGAGCTCGCAAATCAGGCGAAAACAGAGACGAAGAGTTGCGGCTTCGGCGAGGGGGGACGGAGATGACACAGAGCGCGGTTAGGGTTCACTGAGAGAGGAGACGAGACGATACGGCGGACTGGCGGCGGAGAGGACTAGGGGCGGCGAGGGGGCGAATCAGGCGATTAGGGTTAAGGTTCACTGAGAGAAGACGAGGGAAGATATATATATGGCCTCGCGGACTCGCGGTCTCGACAAGCCGTGCCATGCTGGGCCAGCCCAGCGTGCTGGCCCGACGGCCCGGCCGGCCCATCGTGTCGACCGTTAGTTCGTGCCGTGCTGGGCTGGCCCATCGTGTCATGGTCAAGGCCCATGCATGGCCCAATGATCGGGTCGGGTCGACACGGGCCCGAAAATCTTCGTGTCGTGCCTGGGTCGGGCCAAATCACCATGCTATGGGTCGGGCCATCGAGCTTCGGGCCTTCTGGCCATCTATAAATGGAGGGGACTTTCCCATCATCCAAATGAAGGGGACTCTCATATAAATTTCAAAATTTATGTTTGGGTAGGAGATTTGGGTGATCTGCTGTAGATAGAAGAGGTATGTGTGCTCTATTTAGATGGGTGATCCCCTATCCATTCAATTTGGAATATAAGATTTGGGTGGACTGTTGGTGATGCTCTGACACTACGCCATCCAACATTGGAGGCCATACTTATGGGGCCGTCGATTCCTGGTACGTACGGATCACAACAGTCTCAAATTCCTTCTCGATCAACGCCTCGCCACTATTCCGCATCATCATTGTCCGCAAGCTCCTTGGCTACGACTACGCGGTTGAATACAAGTCAGGCGCCCTAAATAAGGTGGCCGATGCACTATCACGACGAGACACCGACGCTAGCACGGTACTAGCAATCTCGGCGCCCAGGTTCGACTTCATCGAGCACCTTCGCCAAGCCCAAGGCATCGACCTGGTCCTCGTTGCGCTTTAGGGCGAGCTCATCTCTGGCTCCCGAACGGTGCCCTAGTCTTTGGTAGACGGCATGGTTGCTTTCGACGGCCAGCTTTACATTCCGTCGTCATCCCACCTGGCGATCGAGCTTCTGTCAACTATACATGAAGATGGGCATGAGGGTGTCCAATGCACGGTCCACCGTATTCGCCGTGACTTTCAAATCCCAAACAGTCGCCGGCTGGTCCAAGACTTTGTCCACGCTTGCGACACATGCCAACGCTACAAGTCCGAGCATCTCCATCCCGCGGGTCTCCTCCTGTGCCTACCAATTCCGTCCGCGGTGTGGGCTAACATCAGGCTCGACTTCATGGAGGCGCTGCCACGAGTGGGCGGAGAACAGTTATATTAACGGTTCTCGATCGTTTCATCCGTACACAGCTGAGTCTGTGGCCCACGCTTTCTTCGCCGACATCGTTCGCCTACACGGCTTTCCGCAATCCATTGTGTCGCTGCTAGAAACAAAAGGTCGTGCATGTAGATGACATTTGGTCACAATGTCGCTGCAAGATGAGAAAATCAGGCTCCCTTTTTGAGAAAAAACAGAACTGAAGATTTTTAAGGTCGCCCATAGATCTCAGGTTGCATCTACTTACTGCTTATGCATATGCATCTACATTTCTGTAGAGAAAACTGTTCAGGTTCTAAAGCACCTCTAATAATATTTGATTGCTGATGGACCCCTGAACCCGTTTCGCCCTTGCTCTGTAAGGATCTTACTGCACATGCACGGGTCCTCTTCTCCGGAAGAGCAGAATGTACTACTTCAACGTGCCATAGCATCAGTATCCCAAACGTACAAACAGATGATGAGCAGTAACACCACACATCACAGGGAGTTCTGGTTAAACCGGTAAAAAAAGAAAATCTCATTCAGCAGCTACATGTACACGACCATCATCTGGCATTTCTTCTACATCCAGGGTGGCCCCTAAAAGGCCTTCCCAGTTGTTTGTTCCTACACTACCAGAAGTCAAAATGAAGCCAATGCGCTTCATGCAGCAGGGGAAACAAAAAGGGAAAAAAGAACTAGTCTGTTACAATGCTAGGCTAGCGAGACACCGCGCAACAGATGATGTTGCGTTTCTACGTCTCATCCAGTCAGCTTAAGGCAGCAAGAACAGCAGACCTCCCATGAATCAGAGACTGCGGTGAACCAGATGCTGGAGCCTGGAGGTCTGCTTGCTGTGCCGGTCCAGGCTCTGCTTGCTGTGCCGGTGGCAGGAAGTTGATTGAGAGGAAGAACTGGGAGGCAGCTGCAAAAGGGTTCATCGCTTTCCGCCCTTTGACCTTTGCGCTATCAAGCGGATTGCCCGCTTTCCCAGCTCTACATTCTCAGACCTACCATTATCTAACTGAAGGCACAAAATGCCATTGATTACATTCGAGACTACTCCTTGATGCCTGCCAAAAATGAAATATTTTAGTCATCAATTTCCCGCAGTCATATTCATAAGGTCTTAATGCCATGAAAGTTGACTAAGTCCATCAATGAAGTGGTCTTTAACTCTAAATAAAATGCATGGATACAAAAAAAGGGGGGAAGGTTATTTGGGAATATTACAATGCACACAAACTAATCGTGTTAGTGCCAATGGATCAAAAAAATGTACAGGGAAAAATACCAAACCATTGCACGTGCTAATAGTTCATGAAACAGTTCAGGGGCCAATACATGCCATTTTAGTCCATAAGCCAAGTAGAAAGCTAAGATAATCTTAATGAGAATAAAAGTGTTGGATATACATAACATTACAGTGTAATAAGTAGTAACAAAGCAGTATCATAAATTCAGGATAAAGAGCTCACCATTTGCCATCAGAAGCTAGCTGGACCTCAATCCTCTTCCCAATCGCGTCCTTGCCCAACTTGCGCAGGATCCAGTTCGCATCCATTGCTTCATCTCCTGTGCTCTGCTCATGCCTCTTGGCAGCTGGAGCCTTACCTTCCGAACCATCCATCTTGTCCAATGAAGGTCTCTTCCTCTTTGATCTCTGGCCTTTAGCAACATTTAACTCCTCTTGCGGTGAAGCCCAGGAGCCCGGCTCCTCTGGTTGAGAAGTCTGAGTGCTTGGCTGCTCAAAAATTGGACGTTTAAATTTAAGCTTGAGCAATGATGGCTTCAAGCTGTCAGGAGAGTTGTTCACAGAAAATGAAGCATTCCCCTGGTTCTCAATCAGATGATTAACAGATTGTTTTTGTCCAAACGATCTGCTTCTTGTACCACTTTCACTTGCATTTTCCATTCCAGAAACTATAGCATTGCTCCTTTTTCCGGTTGCATGCTTTTTCGAAGAACCTAGATCTCCCAGAAGGCTATTTTGTTGTACTCCAGTCTCTCTAACTAGCTTCATTACACTTTTTTCTTTTATTTCACTTCTCGAGCTTTTGAACTGGCTTGTCACATCAACTTTCCCTCCTGAAATAGCAAATATCAAGTTATTTCACTCTTCAATATGAGATCAATTATCAAGGGAGCAAAACCTGAACTAGACCTGAGAAAACTTGCACTGTTAACCTAAAGGGCTTAAGTAGTTTATTTATTGGAACAAAAACATCAACAAAGAATCATGGGCAACTGATTACAAGCAAACGATGAACCAAGTGCAGGAGCATTAAGATGGTAAAAAATCAGAAAAATAAACAAGAATGAAGGATAGACAGCAAGCTGATTAAGACTATTAGTACATGCAAGGCATAAAACATACATCGACCAACGTCAGGATTGCCGCTTCAGGGATGACATATAAAAAGGAAATTTGGGTTTTCATAAATAGAAATGATATGAGGTGAATAAACTGCAACTTTGAACCACGGCAAGACAAATGGTAGGAGCGCCTGATCAGACACAGGCTTAAATGATCGAACAGCTAATATTTGTTGATGCCATGGTCACCATCAGGCTTTGTAGAGAATCAGGAAGTGTTAAGAAGAATCAACATTTTATTCTAGTTTATGTTGTTTTTCGAATGGCAAAATCAACCTTTACCTTGTTTTTAAAATGAGTAGAAATATACATGAAGCTGTCTAGAATTTCCATATGACAAATATACCACTCGATTCTTCATGAAATGCTTGTTTACCATTGTTTTTAATAATATAATAAGAAATGTAATGGCCAAAGGGGTGTATAGAAACCGTGTCAATGACCAAAACAACAAATAAACGGAACAGAGATACTAACAAACAAGGCATGCAGCAATGCCTCTATGTGTAAAAAAGGACATTCATACAATTATAGAAATGTCACCAAGTTGTTAGTATAATGTTATACCTGCACATATAACAACCTTAATGACAGCTCATTTTTTTAAAAAAAGAACATACATGCATTCCAAATATATATTATAGCAGGCAAACCAAATGGCAAATGCAAAACTACTAACACTACATAGGGGTGCATACCATGCATTGAAACCAGCTCTTGCTCTTTCTGAGAATTGGACATTTCAGACTTAGGAGAGCCACTCCTACTTTTGTGTCGTGAACCGATATGAATAACCAACTTGGTGCCTTTCCCTGTGTCGCTCTTGGCAGCATTTTCCTCGCCTACATCCTTGAAATGCAAACTTGGAACCTTACTTCCTTTAATCTTGACTTTGGGTATCATATCAGCAGTATGTGCTGCAGCTTTGGCAGATGGGGATTTCAAAGCCTTCTCTGCACTTTGAGCTGAAGACAGCACAAACGCATCGGCATCATTTTTAAATGGACTCTTATCACGAGTAACATCTGCGATTTGATCTCCCAAACTACTCAATGATTTACTTTCATTCCTTTTCTGCAAAAATATCTCATCCTGCTCGCTAACTGTTTTATTATTTTGATTGCCTTTCTTCTTGGAATGCTTCTTATTTGACACTGAGCTCTTGATAGCATTCTTCTCTTGTTCAGATGAATCTAACACAGGCTTACTATTGTTGCTTTTGAAAGAGAATTTTAGTGTGTTTCTACCATCATTTTTCATTACATATGCACCAAGTTTTTCATCATCTGAGTTAGGACGAGATGGTGAAACATCTTCCAAAGAAGGCAGTGCAGCAGCAGCCCTTAAACTAGCCATAAGGTCATGATCAACTATATCCCGCCTCTTCCAAAGCTCCCTAACAGCATCTTCTGTGTCCCTGATCTGAAGATTGCAAGAAAAAAGGATGTTGAAAAACAATAACGGTTCTATATCAATGGAAAAATAGGGCAGAAGTAAATTATACCTGAGAGCATTCGCCACGGCATGCTCCGCATGTATACTGAAGGTTTTGGTCCGATTGAAATTGTTGATATTTTTCCTCGCTGCACAAATACATGAAATGATGTGATGGTGAGGCAATCAGCAGAAGATGGTAAATACATATAGAGAATTGATGTATTAAGTCAAGAAGCAGTACATATGGAGAGGCAAAAATATCAGAGCATTTATTCAAACAAAACAAATTGGGGTTGACGACCATACACACCTGATTCCATCACACTCAATATGTACCCACTTTTCACAAACATCACAACAAACCATAGGTATCACTTCAGAATCTCTATAAACCTGAAGGAGGGAACCGAAAGAGCAGATAAAGCATATAAATAGAAATTAGTAAAATGTAAGGGCACATTACAGCTTAAATTATACACTCTCAACTTAGCCACATAAATGAAGTATTAATCAAACAGAAATTCGGCTATAGAGTATAGAAAGAGTGAAAGAAATACACAATAACTGAAATTGAACAGGATATAACAAATGTCGCAAGCCAAAACAAAGTTGTCTCTGGCGAAGCTATCATAGACGTAACTATGTCAACAAAAAGAAATTCGGAAGGGGTTACCTTCAAGCAAACTGGACAGTAGTTTCCTTTCACAAATAATCGTCCACAAGCATCACAGCATGTGTACCCCAGAAACCATCTGTATATCCACGTTCGTAATGTTGCAGAAAAGGCATTAGACAACTGGTAATCATGACTTGCCAAAAAAGATCAACATAAATAAAGTTGTGATCAATTGTTTGAATCAGTACCTTGTGCTATGGCCACTCCCAGGTACACCAGATCCACAACTGTGACACCTTGTATGTTTTGGACATAAGTATGGTCCATGGGTAACATTCTGCAACATTACATGTTGTGCACTGCTAAGAAATGAGCCATAGATTAAAATTAAACAACAGAAAAGGGGGGATGAAGGTGTACCTTGTGCGACGGTTGCTGACAGTAGCAGTGATAAGCACCATCACACCTTTTACAGAACATTAACTTGTTGGGATCACCAGGTCGTCGACATACCTGTACGTATGACAAGTAGTTATGGTATAATAAACATTTGAGATGCTAGTGTAGACTGTAGAATTCAGTGTTATTAGACCCGGACAAGCCCGGCTGTCTGACCGGAAAAAACCAGACCCAACACCTGAGCCGGGCTGGTCCAGGCAGCAAGACCATTCAAGCAATTGACCCGGGAAAATTCCAGTTCAACCGGCAGTTTTTCAGTCAAGACCATTCAAGCAATTGACCCGGGAAAATTCCAGTTCAACCAGCAGTTTTTCAGTCATCTGGCTAATCTGGGTGTGCCGTTCCTTCGAACCAAGGATGGCCTAGCATGTGAGGCAGAACCCACAGGGAGCATAGTGGACATGTGGTTCCATTTTTCAAAAATGGAATGCAATGCTGGGGCTCGAATCCCAGATCTCCCACCCATCCATGCACGGTGAAACCAATTGGGCTAGTAGGCCTGGCTTGTTTCAAATGGTGAACTATGTATGATATAGGATGATAAATATTGTATGTCACAAGCGGTCCAACCGGTGACCCAGATGTTGGACCAATGACCCCGCAAACCAACGGCTTGGCCAGGTTGACGTCAGGTCCAAGACTCCAGTCTTGTAACACTGGTAGAATTATGGCATGAAAAACAAAAGATAATCTACATGAAGAAATGGGGGGAGTGCACTTCGACATTCACATGAATACACGACCACCATAACAACTGGTACATGTACAGGCACTAGATCCCTCAAGTACAGTAAATGGCCCAACTTTGCAACCCTTTAACTTGAAGAGGTGAAGGTTCCACAGGAAACAAAGTTTAATTGTACTGGATAAGATACTTCTGGAGGCAAAAAAACAAACAAACAAAGTTGTGAGACACAATTTAAATATACAGACAACTGACCTCACAACTGCGGCAAGAGGGGCAGACCCATGAGCTCCAATGGAAAAGATCTACATGGAACATAAACTTGTCAAAGGTTTATAAAAGAAAGTATACATTAAAGAGGTAATAAAATGAGGCATTTTTTAATTACCTCTATGTTCCCCCCAGTTTTTCAAACAACTTCTGTGATACTTTTTGTTGCAGAGTTTGCATGGAAGCATTTTGGCAGCTTTTGTACTACCCTCATTTTCTCCCGAAAAGCATATGCGGCACATAACCTTGACAGCAGCATTGCCCACATCTTCTTGGCCCCAGTCCTCTTCATCTCCTTCCTCCTGGAAAATATTGAAAACCTTTGAAGATGAAAATGTATGTGTTACGATACTCCAACTATATGAAAATGAGCAATGATCCAAAATAAAGCCAACTGAACCATACTAGTATGACCTCAATCTGAACAACGAATAATTTCAGACAACCCAGAGTATCATAACATGCTAGATCTGCAAAAGTTTATGCTACTAAAAATATCATATGGATATATTAATGCACTCTCTCTTATTCTGGTGCAATAATAATCACTGAACCGAACAATGACCATAGTTATGCTCCCATGGTTGCAATAGTGGATAAGGTATAGAGCTAAAGACTGAAGAGAATAGGATTTCGCTATTAGTTATCTGGTAGATGTTCACCATACAGAAACCCCCTATATACAATGCTAATCTCATGGAAGAACATAAGCAACCTTATTAGTTACTAAAGTTATGTGCCGTTGATTTGCCAACAAGTCAGAAAAGTGAATCTTATTAAATGCTAATGCATTGTTTGATGATTAAAATTGGGAACAAAATAGACACTACACCATGTAAACATAAAATCCTGATGACATATAGCTTCACTATTGCTGAACTAAACATAGTTAGAAAATGAAGACCTAGATAAGAAGTACAAACTAGAAGATAACAAACGAATCTATAAATTAAGTTGTTTATCTCACGGGAGAAGCTATTCTTGTTAACGAAAAAATTAAAGCAAGATCAGAGCACAAGTAACAAGCATTAGCATGACAAACTCTGAAGACAGGAGGTAGCTTGTGAAAGATTGTTGCTAATTGATGCTTCCTCTGTTTCACACTATTTAAGACGTTTTGGGTTTTGAATAGGTTCATGCATAGATCTATGCATGTGCTTCATATATGTGTCCAAATTCTTACGGATGTTAGTGAATGTAGCCAAGGGATAGAGAAGCTAAAACGACTTATAATGTGGAACAGAGGGAGTAGGTTTGAAGATGTTTTTTTTCCCTATCATATACCCATGTATGGCTATGTTATTGCAGAGTTCTACCGAAGGTTGATATACCATTCTTTCCACCAATGCTGTGTAAAAGGCTAAAAGCAACGTCTAACACAAACATATCCCGCACATGACAATCCTATATGACTAGGTACCCAGCATATTAACACCATCAGTTTGCATTTACAAAGGACATAGGAAACCATCTATAACAAGACCTAAAATTTCAGTAGGAACCACAAATGGTGATCAATTATCAGTGCAGCCATAAACCCAAGAACCTACCAACTTGACAACATTATGGTTCAGTCGTGCGTATCTACACCCCCAAATAAGAAAGCAAGCAAGCGTGAGAAGCACTGAAAATCTATTTGGCATAACCCTTGTAAATTATACATGGTCAAAACAAACTAACTATGATCCACATTCCCCATTTCCAGAGCCAACACCAAATTAAACATTGGACAACGGGCACAAATTTTGATGGCTTTGCTTTATAACGAAAAAAAAGATTGTCCATCGCTGAAATCTCACATAATTCTCATAAACCTCCAACCAAAAAGATGTGAACTTGATCACCAGAACATGGTCGGGGCACACAATTCCTCCTCCCAGTCCATAATTCCACACGAATCTACACCAAAATCTCACGAATTTCGCACAAATCACACGCTCCTAGGCAAACCAAACACCCCAAGGCACAGAACCCAAAATGAAACCAAAATAACACCCCCCCCCCCAAGAGGATCATCCACGGAGCAGCGCAAACCCTAGCTCCCCATTCAGAAGCAAACAACCACAAGGGGGGAGAGCACAAAAAACCCCCAGCGAGATTGGCCGGCCTCACCTGAGACCCATACGCCCCGGCGCCGCCCTCCAGCTTCCGCGCGTAGTCCTCCGCGGCAGCCGCCTGCCGCTGCATTGCCGCCCTGCACGCCTCGTCCTCCCCCTCGTCGGGCGGCTCCACCGGCGGCACCTCTACCTGCACCGTCGCCACCCCTCCCTCCTCCGCCACCCCCTCCCCCTCCCCCGCCGGCCTCAGCAGCCACGGATCCGCCAGGAACCCCTCCAACGCCGCCGCCGCCTCCGCCCATCCTCCCTCCTTCCCCCTCCCCGCCGCCCCAAACCCTAGCTCGCAGTCGCACACCCTCCGGCTGCAAAGAGAGAGAAGCCCGCGCGAGTCAGAGAGAGAAAATAATTTTAGAGAGAGAGAGAGAGAGGAGAGGGTGTGAGTTACCATGTGATGGGGCACGCGACGTGAAACGCCATGGGCGAGTGGAGCGGAGGCGAGGGCGAGGTTTGGACGGGGCCTAGTTTGAAACGAATTCGCGGGGCGGGATTTGAAATTCGGGGGAGATTTGTGGAGGTTTTCACTTACGCCACCAGCGTCGCGGTGGGGATCGAATCGATCGATTGATTGGATTTCGATTTGTCCCGCGATTTGGATTTTTGGAGGTGGAGGGGGTGTCGCGGCCTTGCGGGGTTGGGGTGAGGAGCACGGCGGGGGAGAAGGGGTTGGTCTTTTTGCGGAAGGGTCCCTCAAAGATTATATATTTATGATGGAGTTGGATACGGTAACTGACATGTGGGTCAGGAGGGTAAATTCGTAAATTATGTATAAATGGTGGGGTGAATGGAGAAGTTTTACTGGGTTGAGGGGTTTTTTGCGTTTGGGTCCTTGGAGAGATGTGGATTTGCATGTAAAGGCTTTGCGTTATTGGGCCGAGGCCCATATGAGGCCTGTGGCGGCGAACGGCGAGGCAGAGTGGTGAAGGGTGGAAGTGATGCTGATGTCGCGGCGGCTCGTGCCCGCCACCGCACCCGCCGCCGCGAGGATGGTGTCGTCGTCGTCGGCGGCGGCGGCGGCGGCGTCTGGTGGTGCGGAAAGTGGAGGTGGGGAGCGTGGGGGAGGGGACACGCTGGGGAGGAGGCTGCTGAAGCTGATCTACCCGAAGCGGAGCGCGGCGGTGGTGCTGCGCCGGTGGGCGGAGGAGGGGCGCACCGTGCAGAAGTACCAGCTCAACCGCGTCGTCCGCGAGCTCCGCAAGTACCGCCGCTTCAAGCACGCCCTCGAGGTACCCAACCACAATCTCCCAGCTCCCTCACCATGGCTGCCGCGGCGGCGCACGCCACTTGTTTGATGTATTGCCGTCGTGACGCCTCCCGTTCTGGTTGCAGATATGCGAGTGGATGAGGACGCAGCCGGAGATGAGGCTGCTGCCAGGGGACCACGCCGTGCACCTCGACCTCGTGGCCAAGGTCCGGGGGCTGCCCAGCGCGGAGAAGTTCTTCGAGGACATGCCGGAGCGCGCCAAGGGCCCGTCCACCTGCAACGCGCTGCTCCACGCCTACGTGCAGCACGGCCGGCGTGACAAGGCGGAGGCCATGCTGGGGGAGATGGCCAAGGCGGGGTACCTCACCTGCGCGCTCCCCTTCAACCACATGATGTCGCTCTACATGTCAAGCGGCGAGCTTGAAAAGGTGCCGGAGATGCTCAAGGAGCTCAGGAGGTACTCCATCCCGGATGTGGTTACCTACAACATATTGCTGACCTACTGCTCGAAGAAGAACAGCGTGAAAGCCGCGGAGAAGTTCTATGATCTGATGAAGGATGAGAAGGTGGCTCCTGACTGGATGACCTTCAGCTTGCTGGGAAGCATTTACATCAATGCCGGGCTTCATGTCAAAGGGCGGGACGCTCTGGTGGAGATGGAGAAGAGGGCCTCGCGGAAGGAGAGAGTCGCGTACTCCTCATTGCTCACCCTGTATGCAAGCTTGTCGGATAGAGGTAACTTGGACAGGGTGTGGAGGAAGATGAGAGAAACCTTCAGAAAGTTCAGTGACACCGAGTACAAGTGCATGCTTACTTCGCTCACAAGGTTTGGTGATATCACAGAAGCGGAGAACGTCTACAGCGAATGGGAGTCCGCTTCGGGGACGCGTGATTCAAGGATCCCGAACACGATCCTCTCATTTTACATCAAGAACGGCATGATGGAAAAAGCCGAGGGTTTCCTCGATCGCATTGTGCAAAAGGGTGTCAAGCCTAGCTATAGCACTTGGGACCTGTTTGTTTGGGGCTATCTTGGCGATGACAGGACGGACAAAGCTCTTGAGTGCCTGAAGAAAGCCCTGTCATGTCTGGAGAAATGGGATCCAAATCCTCAACTCGCCACGGCGATATACTCTCAGATTGCGAAGAAAGGCGACATCGAAGCTGCAGAGAAGCTCCTGGTCATGCTTAGAGAAGCTGGATATGTCACAACAGAGATCTATAACTCAGTCCTACGCACGTATGCGAAGGCTGAGCTGATGCCGCTGATAGTTGATGAACGCATGGATCAGGATAAGGTCTCGATGGACGACGAAACTAGGAGTTTGCTGAGATTGACAAGCAAGTACCCGATTGGTGAAGTTTCGACATTGATGTCTTGATATGTAGGTTGAAGGAATTTCCAGTCCTACCTACAGGATGCAATGTGCTGTTAGCTGATTTGCAGTTTTGAACTAGAATGCAAAAATGACAAGGCTAGACTGATAGACGGTTATTAGTTGGCTGGAATTTGTGAATTTTAGCAAGTTATGTCAGGATCCTGCATAAGCACTACCTCGTTGCCTTCTGACGATCAGATGAAGCAAGATGGCACAATTCGCATCAAGTTATTGCTCTTGTGTTTTTGAACTAGATGCAGATAACAAATCGCGCATAAATTTGCACTGTGAGAATTAGCACTGAGATTTTATTGTTTTGTCTGCTTCAATGTTTTAAAAGACAGTAAGCAGTTTCATGTGGTCACCCAGCTTGTAGCTTGTAGAGCTTATGTGACATAATCGGCAGCTTTTGCGACATAAGCGGTACAAGGTCAAGTCACATGTTCCTTGTATGCCGGCCTTGTAGAACTTTTGAAAAAACACTGGGTTTGCATAACATCATCTCCTACTTTGTCATGCTGCATTTTTTTTCCTCAATTAAACCTGCTAATGCTCATAGCGTTTCAGTGTATTTCAGCGAGAGTTGGCGAAACGAGTTTCCACGATTAAACGTTTCACCAGAACGCAAGGCCAGTAATCCCTATTCAGTTGGCGAATCTGTGGATACTACTGTTTCAGATAAGAGAGCACATATCTCACCCCTTCCACAAAAATAGTGCAGTTACAGCTAATAGATTCTAGAGTTGAAAAGGCTGAGAAAGTTCACCAAATGCTATTCCTACAAGCTAGAACCTAAATCAACTCCTGAAGCCTACCAACCAACCTAACGTGCGGCACAGTGAAAACAAATATGTATATGCATTCGCTTCAAAATGGAGCTTCACATTTTGCCAGTAGGCAGAGGGCATCCCAGGCTGCAGTGCCAGATGAAGGTGTCTTTTGCACATCCTCTCATTTTGCCCACATCTTGGACATGGCAACAACAAATGCCCTAATGATTAGCCAAAATAGGTTGGTCTCTTTCTTCGGCTGCACCTTCCCAGTTTTTCTGCGGACCATAAAGAACAATGTGAAAAACATTATAGTGTGTCATCTGTGCTTTATTGAATCACGGTCAAATGAGGACACGACCCTTAGAACAAGGTACATGAAACATCTGGCACAGTTAACCACATTCCCATAAGAATTAAAATTTTCACAACCAAACACAAAAATAGGACAGGATTGACAAGGTACAAGAACTGGTTTATGCAACAAATTGTTATATGATGAAAAGTAGTTTGTTTGATATAACTCTGCTAAAAAGAGAGTTCAACTTATTATATAGCAAATAGAATATCAATAACTAGGTAGCTGGACAATAGAAACGTATCCTGAGTATTCTTCCATAATGCACTCAGTTGCCTGTTGCTAAAATCATTAAGTATACATGCATTGTGTCAAGGAAAATAGTAGCTTGTTATCTTCACAGATGTTTACCATGTCTACTCTAAGCATGGATATATTTTCCATCAACGGAAGTGGTAAACTGGCATTTCTTTGAAATGAAAAATGATGATCTAACTCTTGGTATCAATAGTGGTTTCAAGCCTATCACCTAAATTGAAGTATGGTGTCAGGGTTAATCATGCATGGAGTATCTCTACTAGCATGATGTTGAGATGTTCAATTCTTCCTCCACTCACAATATGTCATTTTGACCACTTTGTTGTTTGTAAATTATTTTCATTCGATTTTCTAATGCACATTTTTCCCATTTTGCCTTATCAAATATTTCCTCACCATCCCACTTGTGGTTTCGTTAATTGGGTTAGTTATTATCAGGGATAGTTAGAAGTGTTGGTTTCCTTGGTAGACACGCACATTGGTCAAGATGCTAGTTTCTCTGGTGTTGCCTCAACTAAGAATAGGCAATATGATGGATTGCCCTAAAAGAAGTTAAGAGGTAACCTTGTGAACCATACAAGGTTACCAAATATGATGAATTACTACTAATTCAGATTTTGTCCATTGATTCACCCAATACATCAAAAAGATGTAATGGGATGGATCTAGCTTAATATATATGCACAACGAAGGAAACATGAGGAAACAATGACTTACCAAATATGCTGTGTCCTTTTGCGACGCACGAAGAAAATTATAAACAGTAAGCATGCAACGCAAAGTTAGAAGGCAAAGTGCATGCCTGCTGATCGCAGTTGTGGTGCTGTCTCCATGTTCAGGCTTGCCATCATGCTCTTCCTTTGTTATGACAGATATAGATTGCTTGAGTTCACTGTTATCCTCCTCCTCCACCATGCCATTCTTACCTTCGATGTGTGACAACACCTATGTGGAGGAAGAATAAAATAAGCTTGAAATTTAAATGAATAATTTATGTCACTGTCAAAGGAGATCTACAATAATCTTACACAAATGCATGCTATACAAAAGAATGACATGATGTTTAAACTTATAAAGCTATCTTTCGTATTAAAATGGAATAATATGAGGTGTACAGTAAGTGGTTTGGGAGTCCCCAGATGGACTCACTAAAATTTGGTCCTAATATAAAATAATTTGAACATAAATAAAAAGATAGTGAAAGGCTGACTAGCCAATCTACAACTCAATTGTCACACAAATACAAAATCGCACATGAAAGAGAAAAGGGGGTAGCAGAAAAAATTTGAACATTTCCCTGCCATGTTTCAGCTTAAACTAACAAGAACTGTGCTCATCTTTCCGAGTTAGCGGCCATGCTAAATTTTGATACCTTCACCATATACCAAAATTAGTCAGCCATAACCCAAAAAAACCTGTAGTATAAATGGGGAATTAATCCATACATATCCAAAGATATGCAATTTCCAAGTTAGTTTGAATATTCTACTACTCCTGGCAAACTATAGAGGGCAAAAGGGGAATTTGATGCTAACGATTTTCCATTCTAATAGAGCTTACAAACAAATTGAGAGAACAAAGATTTCCTAGTTCATACCCTATAAATTAGACAATGTTGCATACTTGCATGTGATAAACAGTCTGTCAAAATCATAACCTCTAATCTTATTATCCCCGGTTTGTGTCATAGATGCATTCATACATCATAAATCAATCAACAACTAACACCATCACCAATTAAGGACTAGAAGCTACCACCTTAAGGAATGGAAGGCACAAATCTAATCCCAGGATATAAAAAATAGCACACCAATTGTTGTATTGTCTCGGGAGAACATAACATGTAGAAGGTACTTTCCCTAGTCTATGCAAAGCAATTGTGCAATGAAAAGGATAAGTTACAAAAAAGCAGAACATAATATTTCAACAATAAGATTCTCTACATGGTATTGATTGTTTTCTTGAGATAGTCAACAGAACTAGTACGTAATGATGCATAGTGCGTTATTTATTTAGATACAATAATAATTCTTGCAGGAAAATGGCTCCACCAACCTTTGTATCCAGTTCTGCATGAGAAACAAGATTTTCTGCCTTCTCTTCCTCGTTGGTATGCAACCTCTGTACTTCAGACACTTCAATAGACTTGGTTGTGTCTTCCTTTTCGGCATAACTTGTATTTGAGTTGAAAGTATCCATTGTAGAATTGGACTGACCGTCAACGTTTTGAACATCATTGCTCAAGACACTTTCAGGTCGTGTCTCATGTTCCTGCAAAATGGTTTCATTTGCTTGAGAACTTCCATTAGTCTGTAAGCAAAGAACAGCTTCATCAACAGTACTATCAGCTGTGTCATCATGATCTTGTAAAAGAGACTCATTTGTAATAACAGCACTGGGTCCTGAGGAAACAACTCCGTTAGTGAGACTGCTGGTTGTCTCATGAGCATCCACCCAACTGTCCATCTCAAATTCACTTTCTGAATCAGGAGCATGAGAGAAGGAAGGAGCTTGCTTTTCAGGTCTACTGGGGTCGATTTCTGTTGATTGCCCACGTGGAACTTCATCTTGTTTCTCATGGTTTGTCTCTAAGCATGTCGTGTCTGCTACGTTCCCATTTTGGACTGCACCATTCAGGATACCAGCATCCAATAGGTTAGATGAACCCAGTAGTTGCTGAGTGCCCATGACATTATTTTGAGATGACCACAACTCCTCCATGTCCATCACAGTATCCTTGCCAACTTGGTCGTCATCAGACATATCTAATATCTCAACACTGTCTTGGCCCAGTTCATGCGTAACAGGTGACTGCACAGAATCAGGGCAGTCTTCAAAACTCAGTGCCGTGGCATTCAAGCCGCCAGGGCCCAGAACCCTGTTCTCTTGGATGATATCTCTCACGATTTCACGAACTATGTAATATGACCCTCCAACTTCCTTGTGTGTGAGATTGACTGAAGGGAATTTCCCGTCATTTGAAACCCGATAACTGAAAGAGAAACGACAGCAACACCAATTAGTTTGCTCATTGCTACATGGAGAAGAACAGTATGCACACAATGTAGTAATTACAGACGACGAGATAGGGAAAACAGAACTACTATCCATATAGCAAACAAATGACTTCAACCACGAAATCAAACAAATGCGGCTTCTAGGATTGGACGACTAGGTCCAAATTCGCAATGAGATCCTGAAACAGTAGTCTCCACTTATATCATGCAAAAAGAACATTAGCAATTTCATTTCAGAATTTCAGTAGTAACAACATTAAGCATGCTAATTAAATGGCACTGCAGAATATGATACAGAAATTTTTCAAAATGAATAAGATTTATTGACAGGAGGAAGAGAAGAGATGAGGGAAAGTAGCAGTACGTGTTGACGAAGGACTCGACCATCTCCCTCCTCTCCTCCTTGGTCTTCCTCACCCGCGGCTTCTTCTCCTGCACGCAGCACCGCACCACCCCAAACCCCTTCAACCTACCACTACCGCCCGCACCGGCGTCCCACGACGGCCTCCGCCGCACCACCCCGCCGCCGAGGACGGACGCCTGCGCGACCCAAGAACCGCTCCCTGTGGCTTGCATCCTCCTCCGAGGCGCATACACCCAAGAAGCAAGAACCCTCCGCCGCGAGGACGGCGGCGGGCAGGCGAGGCGGCGGCGCGGCGAGGGTGGAGATGGAGGCTGGGGGAGGAGGAGGCGCGGGTGGGAAATGGCGACAAGATTGGGGTTTTGGAGGGGAAGGCGAGGAGAGGCGGCGCGTGTCTCTCTCCTCCGCTGCTGTTTTCAAGGGGTGTCGCGGTCGGTCGGGGTTGCTTTGCTGCCCCCAATCCTAGGTTTTCTCCATCATACATTCTCTTTTCTTTTCTTTTCCTCTCTTCTCTTCTCTTCCCTTTAAAAACCTAAATTGAACGGTCACATAGATGGAATTTCAAGTAATTTATTTTTAACATAATAAACTCTGATACAAGATGATGGGTTTTTTCTTTCCCATCAATTTACTTACCACTTATGTTGTAAATGCCAAAATTTTAAACCGATATTTTGCTTTACTCATTATTATAATTATAATTATATAGCTTCCATGTTTTTTTACTTAAAGGCTTACATTTCATTTCTTAATTTTCAAGGTTATTAATGTCGCACTATTGACAAACAATTATATGGCATGGTTTAACATGGTGGGACACGTTTCGCCTAAGCTTAATATGATTTTGTTAGGGCATAGTACAATAGTTGAGTGGCAAAGTACACTAATTGAGTCTGATATAGACTTGTAACTAATACACTTCTGGAGGGCTATCTTTTTATATATAGTAGTTGAGACAATAAAAAATCTAATCATTAAATCCACCAAAATAATTTTATTTTGATAAAATTATTATTTGTCCATAAAAGATAACTCGAATTCCTTGTTTGTCCGGCATTTCCTATACATGTGATTCGTTACTCATTGTGGGCAAATAAGGGGCCATGTGAATTTTAAGGGCAAATAAGGAATAGTTTTGTTTTTATTACCTTTTCTTTTTTCATCTGTTAACGTGAAATTCATCGTTTATACGGTGCCCTGGGGGATCTGCTTAGCATCGGTATAGGTCCTATTAATTTTGGATTTAGGACGTGCCAGTTAATTTGATCCTGCAACTAACAAGATAGAAATAGATTAATGATCAATGAGTCGATCGGCTAATAAGCTAATGTAGTGTAACGAAGCCAGCCGATGTTGATAGGGTTTTGATTAATCGGCTATAGATTTAATGTTGATTCAAATAATCAGATGAACAATAAAATTTATGTTATCATCGGCCAATAAAATTTATGTTATCATCGGCCAGATCTAAAACTACGCATAATCATCAATAAATCATTTTATTAAAGGCAATCTTGATAGATCGAATTGAATTGAGATAGTGTAAGATTGAAGTTAATAAAGATGGATTTAACTAAAGATTATACAAGTTTGACTATAAACTGATACAACTTAGAGACTGCAATGAGATAATTCAATGTGAACCAATCGACCAAAATTGATGTAGCATAAGAAATATAAGTCCCGATGATTAAAGCATACATCGGCTAAAAATCCAATACAGGTAAACTAAAATGTATATCGACTAACTAATCGATACAACTGATATCTGAAGCCCATAGTAATGGTAATTCATCGGCTGAAACCCTGATGAAACTCTTAGTAAAAATTATTATGCAAGTTAGCTCTAAAAGCTTAACTAAAACCTAGTAGATTGAACTCAACCAAGACAGTAGCAGGTCGTAGATAAACTTGATAGATCAAAATAACCTGATAAATCCTATTCAGAGTGGTAGATGTGTTGATTAATTTAAGAAATTAAAGTTTAAAACAATATCAAACTAATAAAGATATCGGACTCAACCAAGAAAATAATGAATCGACTGATACAGATGTAAACGATGATACGATCTAAGATTAACCAATATATATGATAGGCAACACTTACATCGACTGGAATAGAATATCGGACCCAACCGAGAAAGTTTTAGCCCCGCTAATACAAGCGAAGTTGACCGAATTTACTTCCTTGCCGGAGATCGAAACCGATGTAGCCCAACTCGAGACTAAGAACTCGCCGAGAGTAAAAGGGTGGTGATGCATCAAAAGTTGTATATTGATCGAGAGATATCTTACAAATAGCCTGGGTGTACATATTTATACCCTCGGGCTGATACTAATCTTGATTAGACACGAAACATGTCTCCTAAAGATAAAAGGAAATATACAAATCCTGATCAGACACTAGACAAAACTTTCTAAAGATAAAGGAAAATTACTAAATCCTATCTAATTAATAGATAAAATTAAACTGTCATGTCATGGTCTACATGATTCCTTCATGAACTCGGTCTCTTTTGGATAGACTTCCATCAGCTAACTGACTTCTTTACTTAACCGAATCCACTAAAGAACTGTACCAAATTTTGGCGTTAACACCATCCTTATGCATAAAAAATCTCTTTTTTAAGCTAAGAGTCGATGTGTCCATTGCACATCGGGTTGGTGGTAAGTTCTGAGGTATCCATTTTGGGAGCTGACTGGTTTTGCAATGGATATTACTTAAACTGTCTACACCCTCCAATTGTTACAAGAACTTTATAATGACACCTCAGGCATTCCATGCTTTGCACACTACATTGAAGCGATATGGCTTGCATTCAATGCGGGAAGTGAGCTCGAAAGAGGTTTTAGGGGTGCTCTTTGGACATGTGGCACCATGCAATCGCAAATCCAGATTTGCAAGATTTTTTTTCAAAGGTCAGCAGACACTATCCATTCAAAAATTTAGGCATATTTATAGGTGATGCTCCATTTTTTGAAGGATATCATCCAACCATGTGATCCTACTTTTCATGGTGTGCATGAAAGGTTGTTGTTGTCTAGCTTTTTAACGCACTTCATCAATTGTGTTGGAGCTATTGATGGTACCCATATTCCAGTCGCTGTCCCACAAGAGGAGCGCATGACCTACATGTGTAGGCATGGATATACTAATCAAAATGTAATAGTTGTATGTGACTTTAACATGCGCTTTACATTTGTTGACATGGGGGTGAAGGGAATATGTCATAACATGGATATCTTCAAGCATGCCGTGAGGGAAGACACGTCTCATATGTTTCCTCACCCACCTCAGGGTACATAGATTTGTTTATATTTTTGCAACCCAGTTAAAATTGCCATATTTTTTATGCATGTATGTTGTTGTGGAGATAGGTACTATTTGTTTGATATTGGATATGCCCTGGCTTCTAGATATATGTCTCCTTATAGGGTCAACGATATCATGCGCTGGATTTTAGCGACCACATTCTTGAACGCTGGCAAGAGAACTTTAATTATTTTCATGCCTCGTTATGTTAAGACATCGAGAGTTCCTTTAGGGTATTGAAGAACATGTGGGAGATTTTGAGGGGCATCCCTCGACAACACAAAGCGGTAAACAAAAATAATTATCAAATGTTTTGCCTTACATAATTTTGTGTTGGATATGATGCACGACGATCTGGACATCAAGGATAAGGAGTTTGATGAGATTTATGTTCACTCATAGGAGGAACGATGTGCAATAAAACATGTTGAAGGATAAGCTACAAGATTATATGGCATACTGAATATATATCAAAACTCGGTTTCGGCAATAGAAAATTGGGGTGCAGTCAAGATCGCCAAGCACAATGGGTTAGGTGGAAAACAAGGTTTAGACAGGTTCAGGCCCTCTCGTGAGGTAATATCCTACTCCTGTTTCGGGGATTCGATCCACCGAGTGTTTATTGATCTCAAGATCTATGGCTCTTGTGTTGCATATGAAATCTGATATCCCTCAAGGGACGCCCCTTACCCCCTTATATAGTCTTGGGAGGCGGGATTACAAGTCGGAAACCCTATCCTACTCTAAGTCGGTTTCCTCAATCTTACCAAACCATGACTATGAGTTGTTGCCTTATCTAATCGGCAACGTAACACCCAAGTCATAGTTGGTTTACATAATTGGCAGGCGTAACCTATCCCTATCTCCAGTCAGATAAGCTTGCCATGTGGATATCCGATTGCCACAATCTCCACAGTAGCCCCCGAGTCATTTGCAGTCGACGAGATAACTTAGCCTCGAACCAAAATAGCACACAGCCAAACAACTCTTTGGCCGAGTGCTTCTGGCGCCGAGTGATTCCATCACCTCTGCTTGAATCTCCCGAGTGGCTCCAAAGACTGTAAAGGACTGGAAAATATCCAAAAAAATTTAAAAATAAATATCTAGGTGCATCTCCTGATGCACCTAATTAGGTGTAGCCCTCGACTATGTGGTTAGTCAAAAACAGACTAAGCATATAGTCAAGAACTATAAAAAATCATTCTCATATAAATGCCTAGCTCAAGCTAAAGCAATCATAAAAAATCTCATCACTCGGCAAGCTCTTGCTTATCCAAGTGAATCTTCCCAAGTCATCTCAGAACAAGTAATTCAATCAACCCTCGTGGGTAAAAAGCACTCGGTAAGCTCATGTTTATCCAAGTGGATCTGCCCATGTCATCTCAGAACAAATAATTTAATCGACCCTCATAGGTAAAAAAACCAATTCACTCAGCAAGCTCAAGCTCATCCGAGTTGGTTTGCCCGAGTCATCTCAGGACAAATTTTTCAGTTATCTGAAAAATACGACCAAAATATTAAATAGCTCATGCCATAATATTGGTCTTAATCTAAAAAGATCTTCACCAGGGTGAAAAAAAGCATAGATATAATCATTTAATCAAATGCTAAAAACCAAACAGCTCTTGTCATCAGGACAGCCATGAAAAGCTTAACTGTTTGTCACCTTTCAAATTGCATCGTGTCAACTTCTCATGAAGTTGTGCAAACCGCGATATGAAAGGGTTTTAAAGGTATTGGGCTGTTAGACATGTGCATATTGCCAGGGCAAATCTACTTAAGTCCATCCACTTAAGTCCCTAAGGACACGTGTTAGGCCACACCTTAGCTGGGCTGTAAGTCTCTCATGGGCTCGGCCCAATCACGAGATGACCTAGCAAAACCCTCAAATCTTTATACAAAGCCTCGAGGTCATCCTCGCCACTTCGTCTTCCCAAAAAATTTCCCCACTCGCAACACTGTTCACCAGCTTGCAGCGGAAAACCCTAGGCTCTGGTGCACGCCCAAATCCACCGATTCAGCAGCTCGTGCTCCACCATAGGCTACTCGCTCCAAGCCCGGCTGGATGAGGCTGACGCCAGCAGAGCCGAGCTGGAGAGTGAGTTTGAAGGTGAGCTCTTTTAAAACAGTGTTCTTTGTGTTGCTTCATCTTTGAATGTTTGTGTGGTCGTATGTCTTTGACAGCTTATAAGATCAAGACCCGAGCTCAGCATGATGTTTTCGTTGAGAGGGTCAAAAAAGCCGAAAGCGTTAGGGACTATGTTGCTAACGCGACGACGCCGATCCTGTTGTCGTTGTTACATAATGGGCTCGGGACCAGCTCGTTGGACACCGTCGAGGTCTTCGATAAGCTTAGACGGGCCCCAAATCAGTATCTGGCCAACATTTCTGAGGCAGCCATCATGGGAGCGGGATTCGCCCTTGCACATACCAAGTCGCTCTACCCCCGGGTAGATGTTGATTCAATCGGGGAGGGCTTCGCCGATGGTACTTCAGATGAGCAGGCCCTGGAATTGATTAGCGAAGCGCAGGAGTCCGCCAAGAAAGTAGCCGCCGATGTAGTGAACCACTTTCGATCTTAATTGCTTTGTGAACATTGTATGTTTGTGACTTTCTGATGTGACTTGTAAATATTCAGCTTATTTATGTTAATGCCTTGATCCAAGTTGTTATGTAAAATTTCTTAAGTAATTTTCGTTCGACTGTCACCAAGCCTAAGCTTGATTAGGCCATCAAAAAAATTCTCAGTCCTTATGCATTGAACTCGAATCAAAGAACATTAAACAATAATGAACCAAATATGCACAAGTTTGCCGAAGAAAACCATGCTTTATTGACATATATGCAGCCCCCGACTGCTAACTCAAGAAGTCATCTTGCTTGAGGTTAGCAGTCAAGAATAACATGAAATTTAAGGCAATTTAAGCATAGTATTTTCGAAGATGTTCGATGTTCCAGGAGTTCTCCACCATGGATCCGTCTTCACGCTTTAGTCGATATGCTCCTGGCCGAGTCACCTCAGCAATTATATATGGTCCTTCCTATAGTGGAGATAATTTGTGACGGTCCTTGATGATATGAATTTTGCGCAGAACTAGATCGCCGACAATAAAAGCTCGTGCTCGAACATTGCGGCTGTGGTATCGTCTGAGTCCTTGGAGATATCTTGCCGACTGGATCAGGGCTACCTCACGGGCCTCTTCCAGTCGGGTGAGGTCATCCACTCGGTCTTGATCACAGCGTTCGTCGTTAAAGCTGCGGACTCGGAGAGATTCGTACTCCATTTCGTTCGACAACATGGCTTATACGCCATAGACCAAAAAGAAAGGAGTTTGGCCGGTAGCCCGACTGGGCGTAGTCCGCAGAGACCATAGAACCGAGGGGAGCTCTTGGACCCATTTGCCGGCATAAGGGTTTAGCCGGTCAAACACTCGGGCCTTGATGCCTTGAAGAACCATGCCGTTGGCACGTTCAACTTGTCCATTACTTTTGGGATGTGCGACCGATGCATAGTAGATTTTGATGCCGAAGTCTTCACAGAATTCCTTAAAGATGCCTCCAGTAAATTGGGTCCCATTATCGGTTATTATTCTGTTTGGGATGTCAAACCTGTGCACAATGTTGAGGATGAAGTCTCGTGCCTTGTCAGCAGTGATCGTAGCAACCGGCTTAGCTTCGATCCACTTGGAGAACTTGTCAATTGCGACGAATAAATGTGTGAATCCTCCTGGAGCCTTTTTGAAAGGATCGACCATGTCTAAGCCCCATACCACAAATGGCCAGGATAATGGAATCGTTTGTAGTTCTTAGGCTGGAATATGACTTTGTCGAGCGAAGAACTGGCAACCTTCACAGTTTCGGACCACTTTGTCAGCGTCGGAGACTGCCGTAAGCCAGAAGAAACCTTGTCTGTAGGCTTTGCCCACAGGGTGCGTGCTGCCGCGTGACTTCCGCATATGCCCGAGTGGATATCCTGTAGTAGTTGCCGTCCTTCCTCGGGCGTGATACATCTCATTAGGACTCCAGAAGGGCTCCTCTTGTATAAATCAGAACCCACCATGACGTAAGCTTGGCAACGACGTTAGACGCATTCCGCCTCATCCCGGTCTTCCGGCAGCTCTTGCTGAGTTAAGAATTTGATGAGCGGCGTCCTCCAGTCGACGTCGATCATGGCGACTTCGTTTGCAGCTTGCTCGTTGGGAGTTGGTTTGGCTGCAACAGTCGGCTCATAGAGATGCTCTACGAAGACGTCTGTTGGGGCTACTTCTCGCTTGGACCCGAACTGCGCCAACTCGTCAGCTGCCTCATTGTTATGTCTTAGGACGTGGGATAGCTCCAGTCCATCAAACATGTCTTCAAGTTTGCGGACTTCTTGCCGGTAGGCCTTCATGGTGTCGTTTAGATAGGACCAGTCTTTCATCACTTGGTTGACAACCAGCTGGGAATCCCGTTTCACAACCAGCCATCGTATCCCGAGTGAAACAGCAAGTCGCAGTCCATGCAACAGGGCTTCGTACTCGGCGACGTTGTGTGAGGCGGAGAAGTGGAGGTGAAGAACATATTTTAGCCTTTTCCCAGTCGGGGAGATCAGCACAACTCTCGCTCCCAAGCCTGTGATCCTCTTGGATCCGTCAAAGTGCATGGTCCAGTATTGTAGGTCTTCTCGAGGTACATCTTCTTGTTGTTCGGTTCACTCGGCCAGGAAATCCGCCAGGGCTTGTGACTTTATAGACGTCCTTGCCTTGAAAGTTAAATCCAGCGGCATCAGCTCCAGGGCCCACTTCACGATGTGCCCAGTCGCCTCCCGGTTGTCGATGACATCGCCGAGTGGAAAGGAAGTGACGACTGTGACCGAGTGACCCTGAAAATAGTGCGCCAATTTTCTCGCGGTTATCAGAACACCATATAGCAATTTTTGTACCTGAGGGTAGCGAATTTTGGCTCCTGTCAGTACTTCGCTTATGAAGTAGATTGGCCTCTGAATCTTCTGGACTCGCCCTTCTTCTTCGCGCTCGACCACGAGAACCGTGCTGACCACTTGGTGAGTCGCTGAGGCATACAATAGCAGGGGTTCCTGAGGCTGAGGTGAGGCTAGGATGGGTGGCGTCGTGAGGAATTCTTTGAAATCTTCAAAGGCCTTTTGGGCTTCCGTAGTCCACTGGAAATCGTCAGTTTTCTTCAATAGCCTGAAGAAAGGCATGCCTCATTCGCCGAATCGAGAGATGAATCGGCTTAGCGCCGCCATGCAGCCAGTAAGCTTCTGAACATCTTTCTGGTTACTCGGGGGCTTCATATTTAAGATGGCGTTGATTTTTTCTGGATTAGTTTCAATGTCACGATGTGACACCATGAACCCGAGCGGTTGCACGATGGCACGCCGAATGTGCACTTCTCCGGATTCAACTTCATTATAAAGGCCCGAATGTTTGCGAAGGTTTCTTCTAAGTCGGCAATCATGTCTTCCTTCTGCTTGGTCTTGATGACAACGTCATCGACGTAAGCTTCCACGTTCTTCCCGATCTGCGTCTGAAAACACCTTTGGATCATGCGCTGGTATGTGGCTCCGGCGTTCTTTAGGCCAAAGGGCATCGTGACGTAGCAGTAAGCTCCTAAAGGCGTGATGAACGATGTCTTCAGGCCATCGGATTCCTTTAAGCTGATCTGGTGATAGCCCGAGTAACAATCCAGAAAGCTTAAAAGCTGGCAGCCGGTTTTTGAGTCCACGACTTGGTCAATGCGAGGCAGTCCGAATGGATCTTTAGGGCAGGCTTTGTTGAGGTTGGTGTAGTCAATGCACATGCGCCATTGCCCGTCTTCTTCCGGACCAGGACCGGGTTAGCCAACCAGTCGGGGTGTAGAACTTCCTTGATAAAACCGGCGGCTAAGAGTTTTGTGAGTTCTTCCTTGATGGCATCTTTTCGGTCCTGGGCAAAACGGCGTAATCGTTGTTTGATGGGTTTTGCGTCATCTTTGACGTGTAAAGAGTGCTCGATCACCTTCCTAGGAATTCCAGGCATATCAGATGGTTTCCAAGCAAAAACATCTTTATTATTTTGGAGGAAGGTGACGAGCGTGCTTTCCTATTTAGGATCTAGCTCAGCGCCGATTACAGCGGTTTTTGAAGGATCCGATGGATCAAGGGAGATCTTCTTCGTTTTGGCGTCGCCTTGTCCCGACTTGGCTATCTTCTTTGCGGGGATTTCACCCTCTGCAGAAGTTGATGCAGCCAATCAGATTTCCTCCTGGCCACGCAATCTCTCACGAGATTGGGCCATGTCACAGCTTTCCTTGTCGCAAGTGAAGGCTTCTTTAATATCGTTGCGCAGGGTGATGACGCCGTTGGGGTCGGATATCTTCATGCAGAGGTAGGTATAATGCGGTATCGCCATGAACTTGGCGAGTGCAGGCCTTCCGATGATCGCGTGGTAGGCCGTCTCGAAGTCGGCCACCTCGAAAGTGATATTCTCGGTCCGGAAGTTCTCGCGAACTCCGAAGGTGACTGGAAGGGCGATGTGCCCAAGTGGCATGGACGACAGCCCCGAGATAACTCCGTGGAAGGAGGCTGAGCTTGTCTTCAATTCGGCTCTCGGGATTTGCATCTCGTCTAGGGTCTTGGCGAATAAAATATTAAGGGCGCTGCCCCATCAATGAGGACGCGCTTCAGCTTGATGTTGCGGACCACCGGGTCTAGTACTAGGGGATACCGCCCCGGGTGAACCACTCGGTCAGGATGATCTGAGCGGTCGAACGTGATGGCCACCTCCGACCACCGTAGATATTGTGGGACCTCAGGTTGTGCCGCGTTGACCTCGCGGTCGGTTAGCTTCTGCTTCCTCTTGGACTCATAAGCTTGCGGCCGCCCGAAGATGTGGTTCAGCTCGCCTACGGGGTCTTGAAAGGGCTCCGTATTTCCAATCAGAGTTGTTCTTCTTGGTCCACGATGGCCCGGCCGTCGATCGGCTTCTTGTTGGTGTGCCGCATATTGCTCGGTGAATTGCTTATAGATAAAACAGTCCTTGGCCGCATGCTTGTGGTTTGGATGATGCGTGCACTGAGCGTTCATGATTGCGTCGTAGGCCACGACTCGGGGACGGCGTTGGGAGTTGGACGTAGTGGCAACCAGGTCCTCAGGCCTACGCTTGCAGTCCTTCTGGCCTTGGTTGTTATTTCCATTATCCTTCTTAGGATGTCGGCTTCCTCCCGACTGCTTGTCGTCCCTTCTGTCAGGCCGGTCTTATCGCGCCGCCTTGATCGCGTCGCTAGATTTGGCATAGGAGTTCACTGTCTCGAGCATTTGCTTCACCGTCTTCGGTGGCTTACGCCCAAACTTTCCGATCAACAGTTCATCACAGACTCCCTTCTGGAAGGCGGCGATGATGATGTCGTTGGTGATGTTGGGGATCTTGTTGCGCTTTTCCGAGAAACGCCGGATGTAGTCCTTTAATGGCTCGTCTGGCTTCTGGACGACGTTGTAGAGGTCGAAGTGGGTCCCAGGCCTTTCAAAAGTGCCCTAGAAGTTGGTGATGAAGTGATCCCTGAGTTCGCTCCACGAGCCGATCGAGCCTCTTGGCAAGCTGGTGAGCCAGTTCCTGGCTGAGTTGGCGAGTGCAACAGGTAAGTAATTGGCCATGGCCTTATTATCTCCTCCTGCTGCACGGATGGCAAGGGTGTATACGGTTAGCCACGACTCAGGGTCGGTCTTTTCGTCGTACTTCTTGATTCCTGTCGGCTTAAATCCATTCGACCAATGCACTCGGCGCAGGTCCCGAGTGAACGCGGGTACTCCATCGTCGTTGCTGTCGGGCGATCCCCTTCGATCTTCGCGGGAGCGCTGATCTTGTTCTTGATAGCGCCGGTCAAGGACTTCCCACAGATCACTCGGCGGGGTCCTTGGCAGGTTGCTTTGGTAGTCGGAGTTGTTGCTGCGGCGGACCCGGTGGTGGATGGGTGGTCGTCCATGCCGCTTCTCGCGGGAGTCGGCCGATTGCTCTTGCTGCTTCTGCGCGGCCTCGTGGCGGGGGTCTCTTGACCTAGTGGCCGTCCGATCTTGTTCGGGCCTCCTGTAATCCTTCGACCGCAGTGGCGGAAGTCGGCTTCTGTCGGACGTTTCTGCCACAGACTCAGTCGGCCTTCGTGTTGAGGTGGAGGGAGAACAGTTGGCTGCAGCTGCGACGATGGTCTTGATCTTGTCCAGGATTGGCATCACGTCGGGGGGCGCCGTCTCAATCACGGTGTCGAGGAGAGTGAGGGCAGCAACGGCGTTTTGCTGGGGTGTTTGAAAGATATTGGTGTTGTTGACTCGCGTCTGAAGTATAGCCTCCCGAGCTGATCGTCCGGTCGCCCTCAGGTCTCGCTTTCTCCTGTCGGCCTCCTCCTTGCGCCTCCTCTCATCTTACGCGCTTGCGCTCTGCTCAAGTACGGCTTGTTCTTCTTCCACGAACCTACGGGCCATGGCTGAGTCGGTCTCGGCCACCTCGACCATGAGGACGTCGAAGCACTTCGGCTCGTAGTCCTTGTCGCAGCCGAGTCGTTGGCCTCGTCAGGGGATGCCGTAGAGATCGTCGAAGCTGAAGAGCCGAGGTATTCATCGAGCTCAGAGGATGAGCATGACCCGAACGGTTGGAGGATGACTGCGACTTCCCTTGAGCTGGGTTGCTCGAATCGAATCGTTCAGTCCAGTCGTAGCTTGATGACGTGGGTCCCTCCGAGTGGGTTGATCTCGACTCGGGGGAGAAGAGTTTGCAGTAGATCTCAGTGGCGTTTGGTAATCCAAACGGTGCCGAGAGGGTTTCTCCTCCGAGTAGATTGATTCCGACGGGAGGTGAGAAGGCAGTTGTAGATCTCGGCGGCGTTCGAGTCCGAACGGCGCGGTGGATTCCTCCTTCTGAGTGGATGGACTGCATCTTGGAAGTCAGAACTGTGTCGTAGATCTCGGCGTTGTTCGGTAACCCGAACGGCATCGAGCGAATTCCCCCTCCCGACTGGTCCGAATCCGAGTTAGGGAAGGAGAGCTTGTAGAAGCCGTTGGCGGCGAAGTTATCGATGCCTGAATAAGATCCCATCGCGCTTGCCGGCGAGATTGTCGAAGAAGTCTTGACGCGCGGGCCCCTACCTGGCGCGCCAACTGTCGAAACTCGGTTTCGGCAATAGAAAATTGGGGGTGCAGTCAAGATCGCCAAGCACAATGGGTTAGGTGGAAAACAAGGTTTAGACAGGTTCAGGCCCTCTCGTGAGGTAATATCCTACTCCTGTTTTGGGGATTCGATCCGCCGAGTGTTTATTGATCTCAAGATCTATGACTCTTGTGTTGCATATGAAATCTAATATCCCTCAAGGGACGCCCGTTACCCCCCTTATATAGTCTTGGGAGGCGGGATTACAAGTCGAAAACCCTATCCTACTATAAGTCAATTTCCTCAATCTTACCAAACCATGACTATGAGCCGTTATCTAATCGGCAACGTAACACCCAAGTCATAGTTGATTTACATAATTGGCATGCGTAACCTATCCCTATCTCCAGTTGGATAAGCTTGTTATGTGGATATCCGATTGCCATAATCTTCACAGTGGTCTGATTGTGTTATGTGTCTATTTGATTCTCTAATTTTAGTCGTGGTTTGTGAACTTATTTACATCTACAACCTTGTATGAACGACTAGACGACTAGACATACTACTTAATTATTGCAGTTACTGATTAGCGCCTTGAGTTGTAACAAATGGTGTTGTTATCTTTGTATTTTTAGTTGATTCTAAAACCCAATGCTACTAACTGGGAGCTACAACCACCCAACCACAGAACATCCCTCAACAAGATATTTAATCAAATCCCAGGCCCTGGTAAGTAACCCTCTTTTCCCGTAATTAATTTCATTCTTTTGTTGTGGGGATCTCCCTCACAGTTCTTTTGATAAAAAAAATATTTAATCAAATCTGTCAACCAATAAAATTGCTTTGGTTAAAATGAAAAAGTCGAGTTTGACTAATAAGGTGAATCATATTACTTATCGATGAGGTCCTTAACACTGATGTTTCTCCCTCCTCGCCTGCTCTCTCCTCCACATTAGCACATTACTCTAGCTGGTAGTACCATTCTATGGATTTTATGCAGAGGCGGAGCTAGAAAACCTTCACGCGTAGGATTGAGCTAAAGGAAGCTGAAATATTTTCACAAATTACATATCATTTTTCAAAATTATAATGAAAATTATAGAGCTAGGCATAGGGCTCAAGCCCCCTAGCTACCCCATGCTTGTGTTCTGTCCCTGATTTCATGGGCTATTGATTATTGTTGTGCATTTTTTGAAGTCAGTACAGTGGATAAGGAGGTGGAATTTTACAACTTAAGGCATGGTACTATGACTTGTCATGTTATGGAGTATTGTTCCTGTAGATTTTATAATACATGCAAACATAAGCAAATATGTTTGATATAGAGAGGTGAGCAATTAAAGGGTCTAATTGATTGCCTAAGCTGATTACGAGCCATAACGGCCTATTAACGATCAGAAACTAATTTGTGTGTAAAATTTTTATAATTATATTTTTACTGACTTAAAAGTCAATGTTAAAAAAGAAACTAGGTTAAATTCTCTAAAAATCAGCTTCAAAATTAAATCTTAAAATTCAAAATTTAGTTGTTTTTTAGAGCAACCAATGATGCTGAAAGGAGTGCAATTCCCTTGTAACTCTTGTGATCTAAGATATAGTAGGTCCCACTCTTTGGAGATGCAAAGGTACTATTAGCCTAGCTAGAAAGTTCCAGCATGTTCCATAGAGAAAAAAAGGGATATTGCTTGTTCAAGTGAACCAATAGAAGATTTTGGTGGCCCATGCCAATATCACCCTTATTGTGGCCTCTGTAACCATACATGCATGCATGCTTAGGCAGCTCGCTAATAATAGATCGCTTCCAAGACCAGGCATCCAGGCTATCTGCTTACCCACAAGCAAGCAAGCAGGAAGAAGTCTCCAAGGAACATGGTTCGGCGAAGGCTAGATTCGGGCACTTGGTCGGTGTAAAGATTTTGCTTCCGCAGAAACCGGTGGAAACACCGGTGCCACTATGATGATATGTTCTCTATCAAATTTCACGTGTGTTTTTTATTATTGATTCTGAGATATAAATCAGGATCGTCCTATCAATACATAAATTGATCAAGTGTACTTATTTACGTCATAGAGAAATTGAATCTGTAATGCTATAGGTAATATATATTTTTTCCGTATAAAATATAAGGATTTCTAAGTTGGTTAGCAAACACTAAGATTAAGTCAAAAGATTTATTTTGTCACTTCAGTTGTAAAATTTTAAATTGGTTAGATCTCTATCTAAGAATCTAATTACACTAAGAAATCATTTTCGGTTGAAGTGTCAAAATCCACAATAGTCCCGGTTTGAATAGTACCCGGGGCTAAAAAATATTTTTAGTCCCGGTTTAAAAAGTCTACGGATTTCTAGAAACATTAGTCCCGGTTCGTGACATGAACCGGAACTAAAGATCATCTTTAGTCCTGGTTCAAATATTATCAGAGGTTGTCAGAGCGCTGGGCATCTTTAGTCATCTTTAGTCCATTTTTTTATCCCGGTTGATATTACCAACCGGGACTAAAGATGCCTAGCGCTCCGAGTTCGACGCCTCGATACCATCTTTAGTCCCGTTGATAACACAAACCGGGACTAAAGATGATTTTGATTGAAGATAGAAGGAAGCTTTAATTTAATCATTACATTATAATTACATATCATCATATTGTTATTAACTAATGATTCTTAATATATAAAATCTTTTGTAAAATTATTTTGATTATAATATATACAAATCGGAGGGATGTACAGTATTGATAAGAACATTCAAACCCTGGCCGTCACGTCTAGTTTATGCGCGTGTAACAAGTTTTACACATAGTGTTCTCGTTTCGTCCTCTAACTCGGAGTCGGTTTTTAAAACGACCATAATTTTCACATACGAACTCCGATCAAGACGTTCCATATATGAAAATCGATCAGAAAAAAATTATTTTTTCATACAAACTCCGCGTTCGGTGATTTTATTTTTCCAAAAAGCCTCGAAGGTTGCCTTTTTGAGCGGAAGTTTTTTTCGATTCGAGCGTGTCTTCGAATTTTCACGAGCCACGTCTTTTGCTTGTTACACTCAAATTTTCGTGGTTTACCTCTCGTGTGCTCCTAAGTCCATAAAAAATATATAAAAAATAAAACAAAAAAGTCGAATTTTTCCAAAAAAAACAACAACTTGAGATGAAAATGAAAAATTGAGAGGGGCAAAAGAGGAACACTATCTAGAAGAGCACATTAATGTCTAGGATTATCTATGTTTGATTAAATTTTAATATTTTTGTTTTAAACCTATATTTAATAAATTTAATTTGGCCCTATTTACTAATTATTTAGTTGCTAACCCTAGCCGGGACCAAATAAATTAGGAAAAATATCGAAAAATTATCTTTAGTCCCGGTTGGTGACACCAACCGAGACTAAAGATGAATTAGAAATAGCAAAAAATTATCTTTAGTCCCGGTTGATGCCACCCACCGGGACTAAAGATGAATTAGAAATAGCGAGAAATTATCTTTAGTTCTGGTTGGTGACACCAACCGGGACTAAAAATTGAGGGCTATATTTTTCCCGCTAACACTTAGCATATTTTCCCGCTAACCAAGAAATTATCTTTAGTCTCGGTTGGTGACACCGCATCGTCTTCTCCACCGATCCAACACTTAGCATATTTTTCGATCTCTCTCCCCTCTCCTCTCTCCCTCGCCCTCTCTCTCTCCCTCTCCCTCTTCCTCTTCCCTTGGAAAGCAAGGGGAGGAGATGGCGGTGGCGGGGGAGGACGTGGCGCCAGCGGGGCGCCATCTCCTCACCGGCAGCGAGCGGGACAAAGGCGGCAGCGGCGAGCGGGCGGGAGCCGGTGGCAACGGCGAGCGGAAAATTAATGTTGTTGTTGTATATATAGTGTGGACGATTTTGTTGTATATATGTATGAACAAATTTGTGGACAATTTGTTGTATATATGTGTGAATTTTGTTGTTGTATTTTGTTGTATTCGATCATTGAAAAAAATAATTTTGATGTTGTTTGCATATATATGTATGTTATGTGTTATATATATGTGTGTATTTGTTAACGTCAAAATTTGGTAAGCCCCGAAGTCCTTATCGGCTAAGGGATAGGATCGGCTCAGAGTCAATATCGGCTTGGAGTTCTGCATCAGCCGATGGGGGTTTTCTGTTATCCATATCTCCAGCAGTCGGGTTCTTGATAGATTTGGTTTGAGAATATCTTATCCAAAAGAAACCGAGTCCAGGGAGGATACGGCTTGTATCTATTAATTAGGAGGAGATTGTTAGTTTCTTTTTATCTTTAAGAAAGTCTGTTTTGTAATCTGTTAGTCTTTGTCACCCTACGGGTATAAATATGTAAGCCCGGGGTTCATGTAAAAAAATATCTCTCGATCAATACAATTCGGCGCATCGTCACTCTTTTACTCTTCATCTTCGTTCGACATCCGGCGGAGCTTGGCATCCGGCGTTGGGCTGCATCGATTAGGTTCGACCTCCAGCAAAGGAATAAGTCCAACGTTCTGCTGGATCAGACGATCATATTGACTACGTCGACGTTGTCCAAGGCTGCATCAGTACGTTCGATCTCTTGGATTGCTCCGGTTTAGTTAGCATGCTTGCCTGACTATTTATCATGTCTCTATTAATCTTAGTATTTCAGTTTAGCCCTATTGGTTGTCTCTCGTTTTAGGGTTTCGGCCGATACCGGCTAAATCGTTATACTAGATTAGATTGGTTTAGGCATCTACCACCCTGAAAATCAGCCAAGGGCTTAATTGTCTAGATATTGCTTTTCTTTTCATACTTAGTGCGCATCGGTTTGATCTACTAAGTCGTGATTAGAACCGTAATCTCTAGCCTGCCTGTTGACTGCCACTAAGGGTTTCATCGGGGTTTTAGCCGATGAGTTATCTGGATATTGCATCGGCTTACAAGGATTGTATACAAGTTGGATCTAGCCGATTGTAGTAGAGGCTTCATTAAACATTTGATCATTTGGATTTTATGAAATCGGACTCCCAGCCGATGTGTGCTTTAATCTTTAAATCAATATCTATTTTACCATGTGATTGGTTCGTGCAATGTTATATATATCGTGTTATTGTCAGCCGATCGTCTTTATATATATGTCTGTTAAGCGTACAACCAATGGATTCAAACCCTAACACCATCGGCTGGCATCGACATCAGCTGGAATTGTACCATCGGCTTATCAATCGATCAGTTAGTTTTGGGTATCGGCCCATCGGCCGATATGATTTATGTTCTGCTGTTTTGCATACTCTTGTCAGTGGCAGGATCAAACTGACTGGCACGCCCACGCTTTATCTATTCTAGGACCTGCGCTGGAGCTAAGCAGATCTCCTAGGCCGACGTGTCGATTTTTCTCGTCAACAGTGTTATGTATTTACACATATATATGCATATTTGCATATATATGTATATATATATATGTATGTGTGTATATAAACAAGCAGCAACAAGCTAACAGCGGGAGCAAATTAAAAAAATTTAAAAAACTGTAGTCCCGGTTGGAGCCACCAACCGGGACTAAAGATGGTGGAGCCAGCCACGTGGCGCCGCCATCTTTAGTCCCGGTTGATGGCTTCAATCAGATTAGAGATATATTTTTAGTCCCGGTTATTTGAACCGGGACTAAAGATAACGATCTTTAATCTTGAATTCGTAGTCCCGGTTTGATAACCGGGACTACAGGGGTTATCAATCAGGACAAATGTGCTATTCTCCAGTAGTGTTAATTAGCTTTAAAATTATTGAAATGATAGGAATTATAGGAACCGAATGCATATATTGTGATATAAAATTTAAATTTTAGAAATTTTGGTATTTTGTAACATTGGTATATATATTTAGCTACGTAAAGCAAGTATCCGTATTAATCTTCTCAAATAGATCATCATGACAATGCAAGGGGCGTCGGATCTGACTGGATATATTGCGCCAAGCTAGTGTGTTGTGCTCGGAAGACAAAAATATATAAAAACAGAGAGAAAGTTTCATGCATTATTCATTATTATTTAGCTCGATCGTACATTAAGTAAGCGTGCAAGCAAGAGCTTAGCTTCTAAGTACTCCGTAGAATGTATCTTCCATAATTAATTTTACAGCTTGCTAGCAACAACGGATGTGTACGACTGTACGTAGCTAGACATCATGCATGATGACGTGCATTAGGGGTATGTGAGAAGAGAAACTGAACCATATATCAGATTGAACCATTCATTTTACGATATAAGTACACTAATACATGATTGTACATAGGAAATATTAAAGCACAATTAATCCATGAATTTTTATAATTGGCACATGGATGATGTCAGTTGCTTGTTGACACAGGATCTGAACCCCCCAAAATGCAAATGATGATAAGGCTTTTGACTTCGCTCGGTATAGTCACTCATACAAAAGTTAAATGAACTTAGAAAAGACCCTTATATATGTGTTATTGTGTACACACTGCAGAAGATCAACATTTTAGCTATCCAACTCAGGACAATTTAGAATATATTCCAAATCAAGAATTTCGAATTACAACTCAGAACATTAGCTGCATTTATAGCTCAATGTATACATGCGAAACCGATCAACAATATAAATCAACAGCACTGAGATTTTATAATCCCCATCTAAAATTATCCATCTAGGATTATAAATTAAACCCCTATAAAACTATCATAGAAAATACCATATTAAATTTACCGTGTTTCAAATGGTATGCGTTAAAATTTGAAGGAGATATTATGTTTTTTTATATACACACCAACATATTATCTTATTTTATTACGATCCACGTGTCGATGGCATAATAGTAGTATAATCTCATCTCTTGAGATAATTCCATGATTTTGGCCTGCAGTACCTGATCAATTTTAAGCAACTCATCCACCGGTTAAATCACAGCAATTAACCAAGCTGGACATCACTCCAAGCAAACAAATGCAAAACAAGCGTGCGTAGCCACTCTCCCTCGTCCATCCAGCCGTCCCCCTCCACTCGCTTCTCTTTGCTTACACACCACCCCATCCTCCCTCTCCACCGTCCGATCCACTCCCATGCGGGATCTCATCCGTCCATCTCTCTCCCTCCCTTGCCTTCCGGACAACTGCATGCGTCCCCGCGCCTCCGATTTCCCGCGCTCTCACGTACGCAACCGCAACCGCAACCTCCCCATCAATGGCGATCCAAGCTCGCGCCCGTCGCCTAGGTATATATACCCTAGCTAGCTACGTACGTGCTCTCACACAGTCACACTGGTTTTGGTTGGTTTACATTTTGAATGCGTGGTTGAGAGTTCTTGGAGAGGAGATCGATGGACAACCATGGCGGCGGCGGCGGAGGAGGAGGAGAGGGGGACGGGTCGGTGCGGGTGAATATTAAAGGTCAGGCGAGTGATCCGGCGGGGGTGGTGGCGATGGCGACGCCGTTCGAGCCGCAGCTGTCGGACGACTCGCCGCCGAGGTCGAGCGTGCAGAGCGTTGTCGAGGTCAACGGCGACCGCACGCGCGAGGCGGCGGCGGCTGGAGGAGGAGGAGAGGCGGTGGCGGTGGCCGCGGTGGGGCCGGAGCGGAGGCTGACGATGCTGGCGCTGAGGCTGGCGATCCTGGAGAAGGCGGCGAGCGGGCTGGGCGCGCTCGGGTTCATCTGGGCCACCGTCGTGCTCCTCGGCGGCTTCGCCATCACGCTCGGGAGGGTGGACTTCTGGTCGATCACCGTCATCCTCCTCGTCGAGGGGGCTCGCATCTTCAGCCGCAGCCATGAGCTGGAGTGGCAGCACCAGGCCACGTGGTCGCTCACCGCCGCCGGCCGCTCCAGCTTCCGCCTCGTGGCACGGTCGTTCCGCTTCGTGTTCGGCCTCGACGACGGCAAGGTCGCCGCCGCCGCCGCCGCCGGCGGCGGTGGCGCGCCGAGGATGGGGCGACGGCGACGGCGGCTGATGAGATGGACGGGGTGGATCAGCTGGAGCTTCCTGTCCCGGCACGTCGGGAGGGTGTTCTACTGGCTGCAGCTGGCGTCGGCGACGGCATGCGTCACGCTCTCGGCGGTGCGGCTCGCGGGGCAGGACTTCGGCGAGGCGGAGGACGCGCGGACCAACCGGCGGTCGGCGCTGGACATCTTCTACGGGCTCGCGCTGGCGGAGGCGCTGCTGTTCTTGATGGAGAAGGCGATGTGGGAGTGGGAGGTGAGCTACGGCCGCCTCCTCCAACGCGTCGCCGGCGAGTGCCACCTCGCCGGCGAGCCCGGGCTGGTCGCTGTCCGCCGCTTCTTCTACGACGCTTACTCCCGGTGCGTCGACGGGAGCATCTTCGATGGCCTCCGGATGGACCTCGTCTCCTTCGCCGAGGAGCTCCTCGTCGGTGGTTCCCACGACGAGCAGCGTATTGGCGTCGGGATCCTCGTCAACGTCGCGGCGAACCCGCGCCTCGGGGAGGCCGCGCTCCGGCGGGTCGGCACGTCGGCGGCGGTGGTGGACCGGCTGGTCGAGATGCTCACCTGGAACGGCGCCGCCGAGGCCGGCGCCCGGGCGTCCGCCGCGCTCGTCGTGTCCAAGCTCGCCAGCAAGAAGCGGAACGCGCTCCGCGTCGCCGGCGTCCCCGGCGCCATCGAGTCGGTGTCGTCGCTGCTCTACACCGCCGACGAGGAGTGCAACCTCCTCGGCCTCCTCATCATCAAGAAGCTGGCGCGGGATCACGACAACTGCAGCAAGATCGGCAACGCCCGGGGTCTCCTCGACAAGATCATCGACTTCTCCGCCATCGGCGCCACCGGCGCCGGAGCCATGATCACGCCGTCGCGCGCCAAGGCTGTGAAGCGGTCGCTGCAAGTGATCAAGATGCTCGCGGAGACGACGGGGAGCACCGGGAAGCTTCTCCGCAGGGAGGTCGCGGAGATCGTTTTCACGGTGAGCAACATCCGCGCCGTGCTCCAGCACGGCGCCGGCCACCTCGAGCTGCAGCGGCTCGGCGCGGAGGTGCTCACCCGCCTCGCCATGGACGCGGACGCGCGCGAGAAGATCGGCGGCACCGGCGGGGTCGTCTCCCTCCTCCTCGCCATGTTCCTGCAGCCTTCCATCACCGACGAGGGCGACGCCGCGCGCGTCGAGGCTGGCGAGGCGCTGGCCATGCTCGCCCTCGAGAGCCGCCGCAACTGCGATCGCATACTCCGCGCCGGCAGCGACGCAACCGGCACCGGCACCGGCGCCGCCACCGTCGCCCGCCTCGTCGACGCGCTCACCGAAGACGCGGCCGGCGTCGGCGCGGCTCGGATCCTGACCAACCTCTGCGCGTACGCCGGCGGCGAGTGGTTCTCCGACCTCCACCTCGTGACAGCCGGCGCCGCCACGGCGCTGCGCAACGTGATGACCACCAAGAAGTCCAAGCTCCTCGAGGTCTCCCTCGGGCTCGTTGCCCAGATGACGAGGTTCATGGGCCCACACGAGCTGTCACACCACCTCGCCGGCGCCGGCGTCACCGGCGGCGAGGAGGAGTTGGTCAACAGGCTGGTCAGCGTGCTGTCGAGGTACAGCTGCCCGTCGATCCGGGTGCCGCGGATCCGGCGGTTCGCCGTGGAGCTCGCCATCGCGATGATGACGGAGGGGAGGCGGCGGCGGGGCGCGGTGGCGGTGATGATGGCGGCGGCCGGGATGGAGCGGGAGCTGCGGTGCGTGGCGGAGACCACGTCGGAACTGGAGTGCTTCCACGTCTTCTCCGGCAGCGCCGGGCTGAGCCGCCACGCCGTCACCCTCTCCGCCCTCGTCGACACCGCGCTCGAGCTCATGGGCACACGTGGCACTGACGACCAGTAGCCGGTCGCCACGTCAGTATCTCGCCATGAGCTGCCCAACCTTCGTTGCGTGTACATTTTTTAAAAAATCACACGGGTTAATTTGATTAAATTAATTATTTAAACGATTCTTTGATAATATTATGCAAGAATCAACAATGATTGGATTGTTAATGAGAAAGATCGAAATTTCAGTTACATGTGTTCTTCAAATTGGTTTAAATTAAATTTCTTGATGCATTTTATACATAGAGGGATGGATGCTTAATGGGAAAGAGTTGCAAGACGTGCAAGGAACATGGCGAAGTGCAAAGCGCACGACACATGTTTGTTCCTTCCTACAATTTCGAGATGGGGACATTTTTGGTCGTGTCGAGTTGCTGGACTTTGCTTGAATTTGTGGAAACTTTTCCTTACAAAACACACAGAAAATTATTATGTGTTTGTATCGTGCCACGCGCACTGTGCCGTGCTCTTCGTTCTCTAGTGTCTAGAGCACAACGTATGTATGCCACATGGTGGCCTTCGTGTGTGTACGTATGCAATTATGTTGCAAACCTGTAAGTGTACTGTTATTTTCCTTTTCCTTTGGAATTATTGAGTCCTTAAATTTTCAAACTGCCAAGTGAATAGTTACGTGAATTGTGTGAGATTATGAGGCTTTCTTATGGTATGGGAGATTGAGAACATACTAATTTGAAAACAGGGAGAACCAATCTAGTGGTAAGTATGTAAGAAATCAAAGTTAGGTAATACAAATGGAAACAAATAACTAACCAAGTTTTTTTTGACTTCTTTCTCTAATTTTTTAAAGTTTCATCAATTTTATAGAAAAATACAATAACATTTTTAATACAAAATAAATATATTATCAAAACATATTTAATGTTAGATGTAATGAAGCTAATGTGATGTTTTAGATGATGCTAATTTTTATATAAACTTAGTCAAAATTTTAAAAAATTGACTATAAAAAGTTAGATCATACTAGTACAAGTTTTTAAAAAAGAGAACTAATATATCAAATTTAAACAAAGAGACAAACAATCTATTGGAAAGCATATCAGATACCAGAATCAAATTTAGACAAAAAGATCATAGGGTGGATCGAAAATTTGAAAAGTTTTAAATCTAGTGGCAAGTATATCTAGACAAAAAGATCATAGGGTGGATCGGAAAATTTGAAAAGTTTTAAATCTAGTGGCAAGTATATCGAAATCAAAATCAAAATTTTACACAAATAGAGTAAATGAGAATAAAAAATAATTTTAAAAGTTCAAAAGATTAGAAATCAAAATTTAAATATTCTAAAAAGTTAGATGTAGTGAAGCTAATGTGATGTTTTAGATGATGCTAATTTTTATATAAACTTAGTCAAAATTTTAAAAAATTGACTATAAAAAGTTAGATCATACTAGTACAAGTTTTTAAAAAAGAGAACTAATATATCAAATTTAAACAAAGAGATAAACAATAGCATATCGATACCAGAATCAAATTTAGACAAAAAGATCATAGGGTGGATCGGAAAATTTGAAAAGTTTTAAATCTAATGGCAAGTATATCAGAAATCAAAATCAAAATTTTACACAAATAGAGTAAATGAGAATAAAAAATAATTTTAAAAAGTTCAAAAGATTAGAAATCAAAATTTAAATATTCTAAAAAGTTAGATGTAGTGAAGCTAATGTGATGTTTTAGATGTTGCTAATTTTTATATAAACTTAGTCAAAATTTTAAAAATTGACTATAAAAAGTTAGATCATACTAGTACAAGTTTTAAAAAAAGAGAACTAATATATCAAATTTAAACAAAGAGACAAATAATCTATTGGAAAGCATATCGATCCCAGAATCAAATTTAGACAAAAAGATCATAGGATGGATCAGAAAATTTGAAAAATTTTAAATCTAGTGACAAGTATATCAGAAATCAAAATCAAAATTTTACACAAATAAGAGTAAATGAGAATAAAAAATAATTTTAAAAAGTTCAAAAGATTAGAAATCAAAATTTAAATATTCTAAAAAGTTTTAAGAAATTGCTGGCTGTGGGGTTCGAACCCACGCGCACTTCAGTGCAGAAGATCTTAAGTCTTCCCCCTTAACCACTCGGGCAAACCAGCTGGTCTGTAATTTTATTCCTCCAAAGTATATATGAACTTTTAATTTTAGGAGGCGGGTTTTGTCACTATGTAACCTTAGCTGAAAGGCGTGTTTGTTCTGCCTATCGTCTTCTTCCCCCACTGGCCGTCTTCCCCCACACCACCGTTCGCGCACGACCGCCGCGGCGCCCGCCAATCTCCGGCGAGGGCCATGTCCGGCGGCGGATGCAGCGTTCGGGCAATCTGGATCCTCACGCAGCACGACGCCGTCGCCTTCTCCAGGTGCAGCACCGAGCCCCCTGCTCAAACCCTGGGGGAAAGAGAGAACAAATTCGAGCATCTCGCGGCAAGATTTGGTCCTTCTGATCCCAATAGCTAATATTTTTCCTTCTACTGATAGGAGATTTGCGGTGGTGGAGAAGCGGTGGCGAGTCGCGTGGGAGGCGGAGGGCGACGGCGGGGACGGGGCGACGGCGGAGATGCCGCTGCCGGCTGACTACGAGGTCGCCGCCGCCTTCGCCGAACGCCGGAGAAGGTTTTGTCTCCCTTTTCTCACTCTCTTAGATTATGCTTTGGAGAATTGATCTGGATATTACCGAATTACTCTTGCGTGGAAGTGGATTTAGGCGTTAGGATTTGATTTATGCCATAAAATAATGTTAAGTGAACAAACCATCTGAAGCTTCACAGTTGAATGATATATCGAGCACAGAAAACTCTAAATGCCGTCTATACCTGTGTAATGTAGTTCATGTTGTTGACTATTGATGTCTTGATGTTTTAGAAAACATAGCTGTATGAACTCATGTTAGAAACAGTCGTGATACACCCTTGAATATGGCATTGTGCAGGGAAGGCACGGCACGTGGTTCTGGAACCCGTACGAGCATATCATCTGTTGGGTCGGATTCGTGGGTCGATGATCCCATCACTCGCCACATTATATCGCTTCATATCGATAAAGAGGAAGGAGAGGGGTTTATGCTGTGGCCTGTGGTTCTTCAGAAGCGTGGAAGCTATTATATCCTTGTGCTGCCTCTGGTGGACCCTCAATCATTCAAAGCATATGAAAGACTCTTGAAAAGGTCTGACTGCGGAAGTTCTGCCAAGGAGAAGGGCAACCTTTCTTCCATTCTGCTCAACCTTCCATGCATAACAGGGTAATGTAAGTTTGCCTACCTATCATGTGCATGGATGCATTTTCATTTGGCTTGAGTTTCACTCTCCGCAGTAGTATCTCACCATCACTTCAAGATTACATTGAAATGTTTTTGTCAGTGCTATACTACTAAAGTCATCTACCAATTTATGGTCATGTTCATCGCTTGCACTCTTACACATCATTTTCCATGGCAGGGCATTAATGGTTGCACATGTTATTGGGGACATAATTACTGGTGATACCACTGAGCCTGAGGTGATCGTTAGTACTGGCCCCTCTGTTGGTGGGCTGTTAGATTCATTGACAGGAAGTATAGGTATTTCTGCTCGACCAAAACCTATTGCTGCACCTGTTGCAGCCCCGACTGCATCAATTTCCTCACCTGTTGGTGCTCCTCAGTCGGAGTCTCTGAAAGGTGGTATGAGGCCTTTTGACAAGGATTTACTACGGAACTTCATCCTTGGTGCGATGCCTTTTGGTTAGTATCAACATAGCCTTCGATCATGGAGCTAACATACTATGCTCATCAATCTTCTTTTTGGATCTGTTTATGCATTTGCCAACTTAGTTAACAATAAAATTTGACAGGAACACCTCAGGATCTTAATTATGCCAATGTTACTTCGGTAAGAACATCTGGGTTTTCTGCTGATCCTCTTCCTACAGACCAGAAGCAGCCTGCCTGGAAACCTTATCTGTACAAAGGGAGACAAAGGACTCTCTTCTCAAGCCTGGAAACTTTAAATGCTGCACTATATGACCGTGATGATGTGCAAGATTTCCTTTCCATTTCTGGACAAGTGACATGTAGGGCTGAGCTAGAAGGTTTACCTGATGTCTCTTTGCCATTGTCTGGGTCAAAAGCTGCTCGTGTGGAGGTTTCATCATTCCATCACTCTGTGCAAGCTTCGGAGCCTACCAATGATAAGCAAACTCTAATATTTCAACCACCGCTAGGAAATTTTGTTTTGATGCACTATCAAGCTTTATGCAACATGGATCCGCCTGTTAAGGGGTTTTACCAGTTGTCTATGGTATCTGAAAATGAAGGTGCTTTTCTATTTAAGCTGAGATTGATGGAGGGTTACAAATCTCCCTTCCTTATGGAATTTTGCATGGTTACAATGCCGTTTCCTCGAAGACGAGTTGCATCATATGATGGAAATCCATCTGTCGGGACAGTTTCAATGACAGAACATTCAATTGAATGGAGAATCATTTCAAGCGGTCGGGGCCTCAGTGGTAGGAGCATTGAGGCTACCTTCTCTGGTACCGTTAAATTTCATCCTATAACAATCCAGCGAGTAAATTCATCATTTCGACCAGTTTCAAGCACTGCATTTGCTGAAGACAGTGATAGTGATCCAGAAAATACTAAGAATGGTGCCAATTTGGATGACCACCTCATGGAAAAAATGAATAAGGACCTTCAAGCGGTTAACCTGGAAGAACCATTGTCCTGGCAAGCTTATAATTATGCTAAGGTCAGTCTATGCCAAACCAAGATATTTACTGGCACATGCGAATCCATCTTGTCAGTCCCGCCACCCCCTCCCCCCAAAAAAAAAAAAATCGGATCATCAGGGTCCATATCTGGTGATGCATTATTGACATGCTTAATCACTAATGGCCATATTGCTTTCACCTTAGAGTATCAGTTATTTTAATAGTTAATATATGAGCCTGTGCGAAGTCTGTCAGTATCAGTACAGCACACTCCTGAACATTAATTCTTGTATAGGATTCTTTCTTTACTTTCTAATTGGTTATGAAATATTTTGCCAGGTTTCTTTTAAGATTGTTGGGGGCACGCTGTCTGGTCTAACAATCGATCCAAAATCTGTAAGTTGTTCATTACCTTTCTTGTTCAATTCCAATGGTTTATGCATTATTTGACCTCCAACCAATCAGTTGAGTAGTTATGCATTATTATCCCATAACTGATCTGCAAATCTGATATGCAAACTATGTTGATAATTTAGTGACTGAATAATTCAAAACGAGTCATTGCTAGTGTTGGTATTTTCATGGGGTGAAGAAAAATGGAAGACAAATATTACCATGTCAATGTCACGCAGGGTGCATTCTTTTCCTCTTTAGCTTTTATATTCTCTTATAAAATAATAATAATGGAATACTTGGAATTAGCAGAATTCTCCATTTGGACTTCATAGAGCTGCTGCTGCTGCTGTCTGTGTAGGGCTGTCCCCTACTCCGGCCCCGGGGTGCTAAGGGGTTTTGAATAGGAACAGACGGCGGTGTTTTGCTGACAGCAGGGCTTTTTTGTAGTAATAGTGCGTGGGTCTCATTGGATTTCATCTATGCCGGCCGTTGGAATCAAACGAGGGTTGAAGGACCATTCGATTCATTAAGGGGGATGGCCGTACATTCCCTATGTCAGAGGTTATTGGAGGAGGTAATGGAGTAGGTGTTTCTGGTCGTGGCTTTGGTGGTACTGGTCGTGGGATGGGTGGTGCCATTTATAGAAAAGATTGGCCATAATAGCACTTAATGCACTTCACTTGGGGCTATTCTACATGGACAAATATTTATATTCCAGTGGAACAGTGACAATACTCTAAGGTCCTTCTAGAATCAAACAATAGCCATGAAAGGCTGAAAAGGGTGGGGGCACTAGAACCAAATCTACATACACATCGGAACTTCCTATCTCAGCCAAACTAGCACCTTCATTCCACCAATGCATTGTACGACTCTCCACCCTCCGTCCACCTTTCCTCTTCCCTGCACACAGATTCCCATTTAGAAACTCAGTAGCCAGTTTGTGATACTGTGCTGCTTGCTCAAATTATAGCTAATGTATTTTCAGTTATGAAAAGGCAGAATTTCTGTCCATGCATCCATGGATTTAGGAAGCATACCAGGCTTATGGTATGGTGGTAAGCTCTGTTGTTAACACTTATACTAATATTTCATTACCTCCATGTTTAAGAGTATTATTCTAAAATTTCCTCTCTCCGATGTCTTGATCCCTATTCTTGAATTGTTCTTTTGTCAGTGTTGATTTGGTACTGCTGCATAGTTGATAGATAGCAAAGTTAATTGCCTTGTCTGTGCTGTATTACCAAATTACTTGTTTGTTCTTATAAAACGAACTGTCCTATTCTTTGTTCAAATAGATGGACCATAGTCATAAATTTATGCATTTCCTTTTTCTACTTTATTAAAGTTTAATGACCTTCTGCAGGTAACCATTTATCCTTCTGTCAAAGCCCCAGTTGAATACTCAATGCAGGTGGTCTTCTGCTCGCACTAGCTATAACTTTTGTTCTTTTAAATATTCAATCCACTAACAAGGGAGATGCTTTGACAACATATCAAAAGCTAGCATTAGAGAACAAGTACCTAAAGTAGTGTGCTTGGTGAAATAGATGCCCTGTTTTGTTAGTACTTGCAAAATGATTCACATTTTGATTTGATATCGAGGCAGTTTTCCAGCTTATTGACAAAATCTATAACCCAAAGTTGATTTTGAATTCTAGAATTTGATTTTAGGATTAGGGGTTCTCGTAGTAATTTTCATTGCCCAGCTCTATTTTCATGAGTGCTAACAGGACAAGTAAAAATTCTATCTAAATTTATTCGTAAAAATAAAAAATTTAAATTCTAAATGACAAATTAATGTTTACTCTCCTACTGCACTTCTGCACCCTTGATACTCGCTTTAGTTGATTCTTCTTCTGAAGGAGGTAGCTTGATCTATGCAACCTGATACTCGTCACATGATTAATGGCTAATGGGCAAATAGTGACCCGAAAGATCAGACTCACTAATAAAATGCTTGCCTCCTGTCTAAATAGAAGTTGTCACTTGGATTTGCAATATTCCATAGTAATTAGTTTTGGGGTCCAGCGATGAGATGCAAGATGCAACAAGATATCAAACTTAATAACTAAATTGTTGGCATTTTCTTTTGCAGGTTTCATCTGGAGATTACATACTATGGAACACTTTAGGAAAATGTCCTTCTGCTGCTCTGCCTAAAGAATTATGACTGCCGATGGATGTTCTTCACCGAACCTAGTCATGTTTTTGTGCCTGTTCTTGGCTGTATAGAGCCGATGATATGGTTTAACCCAATTGATCTCTCTTCACATCACCAGACCTGTGCCGGAAGTTTTTGAATCTTGTTCAGGAGTTATTGTTTCAACGGAAAAAAAGGACCCAACAATTCTGGATATATCTTTGTCAGACTTTGGTATTCCAAACCTAGATTTCATGATTGGGTGAAATATTGAAGCCATGACCAATGACCTTATTGGGCAATACAATTCCATTGCCTAGGATTATTACTAGCAGCATCTTGATATGTCAGAAAATTTGGTACTATGCAGCAAGAAAAATCCAACTCATTGTCCACAAACACGAGACTTGGCATGATAAATCTGTATGATTACTGGTGATTGAGCCCTAACAGGTCCAAATTTTCTGGGCCTCCTCTAGGTTGTTGTTTGACAGAGATGTTTCATCTTTATTTTTTTTTCAGTACTATGATAGAGGAATGTCATGTCGCAGGTTCGTTGAACCGAGACATTTTCTTTTGCTAATGTCATGCATGATGCCATTGAGATAGATGATGTAATATTCGGATTGCATTGAAAGGAACAACATGCCCCCGCCCAACCCACCCCCACCCCCCCCCCCCAAAAAAAAGAACATAAGGCAACATTTTCGTCGAAAAGACAGAAAATTTAGGTGCAGTTTTATACTTCTGTCTCTAACGCCAACAGCGAAAAAAATTCCCTTACTCAGTGCTAATTCCAGAAATGGGTGATGAATAAATACAATCGAGGCAATGTAAATATCATGCCAAATGTTCCAAATACGTCATGAATTCATCTAGATTTTCTTTTAAATTTTCTGCCACTTTAATGTTCCAAACAAGCCACGAATTCATCTAGATTTTCTTTAAATTTTTGCCACTTTTATAGAAGTAAATAACACTTTAAACAGATTCAAACAAAAGTTGATTTCAAACTTACTTTTTGCTAAATTTATTCGTGTTGGAGGCGCACTCGCAGATGAACCTGGCCCTTCCACTTTAGCGCGCCCCCTCCACTTTCCTCGAAATTGCAATTCTGACCTCAACTATAAACTTCGGTTCGGCACAAACACCTCTCCCCAGTCACAAATCTCAGAGTGTGAAGCTGAGATTGAAATTTGCAAATATCCCCTCAAGAAATTATAATTTGTTTTGCACTCCCTGATCCCCCTCCACTGCCCGCGATGAGCGCCGCCGCGACGCCGGCCGCCGCGGAGGGGAGGCAGCCGCCGCCGGCGGGACCCGAGGCGGTGGGGGAGATGGTGCGGGAGGCCACGGCGTGGTGCGCACTGCACGGGCTCATCGTCGGCGACCGCGCCGACCCGGTAGGCCTCTTTCCTTTGGTTTCACAAATCACAGCATCTCCTCGCCTCCCTGGAGAGGTTAGAATCTGTCCTTGGATCGGATAAGGATAGGCGCACCAGATTGAACTAGGTTGTGGCTCATGATTCTTGCATGATTTGAGTAGTTACTGGTAGTATACATGAGTAGTAGCAGTGTAACACAGTGAGTGGCTTACTGCTTACTGATAAATTTTGTTTCACCTCACCTCGTGATTACTGATAATTTCCTACACAGATGATGTAGGAAACACAGAAATGCATATCTATAATTTTATTTTTATTTCAGAAAAGAGCAACCAGAATTGTTGGGAAAAGTAGATGAGATGTTAACTTCAATAAAATTCTCTTTGATTCAGCTATGTTGAAGACCTTCACTGATCATGTTGTTCTAGACCGATGGCCATTTGCGTAGTTTTTCCTCCAAGTTCGTTTATAGCACCCAATTTTTAGGGTAAAACCACTACTTTGTTTCTTGGGTTTCTTAGGTTACATTCTTTTGGTTTTGGCAGCGCATTTCTGTAGTACACTCCTTGCTTGTCTGTGTTTAATGTCTTTTGGCAGCAGTGGATACAGAAAACACGGTTCAGGATCATATAGTGAAATTTTGCGGTAAACCTTCATGCAATGAACTGAACTCAGGTGTTTGTGAACAGTCGTCCTGACTATAACATTGTCATTGACCTCTTGCAGCGATCTGGAACAGTCCCAGGTGTAGGTTTGGTTCATGCTCCATTCTCTCTGCTCCCAACGCATCTTCCAGAATCTTGCTGGAGGCAGGCGGGCGAGTTGGCTCCTATTTTTAACGAGCTTGTGGATCGTGTTAGCTTGGACGGGGACTTCTTGCAAGATTCTTTGTCTAAGTAAGTTCCTTTGCCATGTTAGTTTCTTCATATTTTCATTCATGCTTCTGCTTGTAACTTGAACTAGGATAAATGAGACTGGTGGTTAGTTAATTCCCACTGAAGTGCTAAGTCTTCTTTTAAAGACTCCTTGTTTCTTCATAGAGTGCACTGAATGCTCAATTAATGAGTTTACTGGAAAGTTCGAATGGAATGTCTAGTTTTGAGTACAAGTTGACCACCCATGCAAAACTTCTTAACTTGTAAGGAACCGCTGCACTTGCAATTATTGATATTTGATCAACTGCAATTTCAGAACAAAGCAAGTTGACGATTTCACTTCTAGGCTGTTAGAGATTCACAGGAAGATGATGGAAATAAATAAGGAGGAGGTGCTTCACCTGAGCTAGTTACGTTATTATTTTTTCCATTTTTTGGTACTGTCCTTGTAATCTGATGCTAAAAATTGCTATAGCAGAATATCCGGTTGGGGTTGCATCGGTCAGACTATATGCTTGATTCAGAGACCAACTCTCTTCTTCAAATAGAGCTCAACACTATTTCAGCATCTTTCCCTGGGCTTGGTTCCTTAGTAAGTGAGCTTCACAGGTAAAATCAAAGTAAACAATTAATATCTTTAGTAGAGCTATACTGCTATGTTTTAATGTGCTGGCATTCTACATGTTATGAGAACTCTGCCTTGAGATAAAATGGAAGGTGGCATACACATGGTTTCTATGTTTAAAAATATTTTTTCAATGCTGTTTAAAAAGAATGTCACGTTGTACTTTCACTGTTAAAAAATGGCTTAATATATATTTAAATACAGATGTTTAGGAATATCTAACTTACTAGAATTACACATGGCAGAGCTGTAGTCCTTTTTCTGCGCACTTGATATTTAACTATGCTCCAGTATTCAAAACGGATGTCCTGTGTCCTGATGAATTGACTAGTTATTGCAGCCATATCACTGATATTGGTATGCGATTTCAAATTTGTAATCGTAATGAGATCATATGTAAGATCTATATAATGCATCTTCTGCATCCCTCTCTAGTACTCAATTTTCTTAAGAAGGTACAACACTAAAGATTTCCTTCAAGTGCTGTAGTGCTCCAACTTCCATGCCAGTGAAAGAAAATTGAGGAACTGCCTTCCTAGTTTCTAACATAAAATAGGAGTAACTTCCGTTTGTTACCTCTGAATATTTTCTCCCTATCAATGTGCAGCATTACTATTGGGTCATCAATATGATGAATACCAACTGATGTTCACTAATTGCCATGCAGGACCTTAATCGATCAGTATGGAGACTTATTTTGTCTAGACTCCAAGAGGGTTCCTGGAAATGTGGCAAGCAGTCAATTTGCTAAAGCATTGGCCAGGGCATGGGATGAGTTTAATGTTGACAGGTTTAGTATGCTCTACATGGATCATGTATATTATATAGTTACCACTGAGCATTAATTGACATTATCTTTTCACAAATTGCTCAGTGCTGTAATTATGATGATTGTTCAGCCCGAAGAAAGAAATATGTATGACCAGTACTGGCTCGCCAAACATTTGAAGGAATCATATCCTTTTATACCCTTTTTATGATCTACTTTGGTACTTTTTCTAGTATGCAGAAACTTAATTGATTAGCAGTTTGACTTTACCCATATGAGTATATGACTAGCATACTTTCTTGCTTTGCCGTAAATAACCTAGAGCTCAATTTCTGCTGTCCTTTCGTTTTTGTACTATAACTAAAGTCTAGTACCCACTATACTTGCTTGTCTCCAATATGGTGCCCAAGAACTTGCTTTCCAGTTTGTCTGCTAGAATCACTAAAATGTTTGATACTCTTTGGGCATTGTTTCAAGGGTTTGGTAAGCATTTGTATTTTTAAATTTTATATTCTATCAGAGGTCCAAACATAAAATTTGCACTCCCTTAACAATTCATTACACATGGCATAACGACTATCAGGAAAACTTTGTCAGAGGTAGAAGCTGAAGGCCACGTTCTCCCAGATGGAACACTTGTCGTGTGCGTATCCATATGTGTAAAAAGATGGCTTACTGATTTTTTACTTACCATATGAAGGATTGCTGTAACCTTGCAGTGTGTTCATTAATTATTTTTGTTTTGTTTTGAAAAATGCAGAGATGGCAGGACAGTTTCTGTGGTGTACTTCAGAGCTGGCTATACACCAAATGATTATCCTTCAGAAGCAGTATGTGCATAGCTCAATTATTTTATTTTTTTAATAAAATGCATTATTTGATGTTCCTCTGAATAAAAACCAGTTGACTGGAAAAAGAGGAATTTTGTTTGACCTAGCATGTTATTGTTTACATGTCTAAATGCTTCTATATTCCTCCATAATTGTTGATGTAGTTTTCTGTTTTGTAAACAGGGTCAAACAGTGAAAGAAAAAATATTTTCATGTTATGTGGGTTTTATTATCCGATGGCGATGACAAGTTTCTTCTATGCAGGAATGGGCTGCAAGGCTATTGTTGGAACAATCATCTGCTGTAAAGTGCCCTTCAATATCATACCATTTAGTGGGGACCAAGAAGATTCAACAAGAATTAGCAAGACCTAATGTTCTTGAAAGGTGATTTGATTTTTCAGTACCAAATGATAAAATACACCTGAATTTGCTGTCATATGAAGATACATAACTTCATATCCATCGCTATACTGTTAATACAATGCTTGGATCAATTAGCATTCTTTGGTATAGATCAAAAGCGTCATGTTTTTTTCCTGACCATTATCTATTCCTTCTATAGGTTTCTTGAAAACAAGGAGGAAATCACAAAGATCCGTAAATGCTTTGCAGGACTGTGGAGCTTGGATGATGAAGAGATCGTGAAATCTGCAATCCAAAAACCCGAGTTGTTTGTCTTGAAGCCTCAACGTGAAGGTGGAGGTTAGTTTCTAGAATAACGCCACCGTTTTTTTTCAATCCATTTGCTATACTCTCCATGATCACACTGGTATGTAGTATAGCAACTCGTAGCAGCGAAGAATTTGTATAGACATCGTTTACTTTGTACATTCTTTACACTGTACTGTAAGTATCAATGATCAATGGATGATGACCCTAAGCAGTCTTTCTCCAAAAACATAATACTATTTTTTTCTTAATTGTTGGTCTTTCTCCAAATCCCACACTACTTTTCTCAATAATTGTCGATATGCTATCTATATGCAGGGAACAACATATATGGTATTGATGTGCGAGAGACTTTGATCAGACTCCAGAAGGAAGGAGGGGATGCGCTTGCAGCCTACATACTGATGCAAAGAATCTTCCCAAAAGCCTCTCTCTCTAATCTGGTTCGCGGTGGTGTTTGCCATGAGGCCCTCACAATATCTGAGCTTGGAATTTATGGTGCTTACTTGCGGTAAGTTCAATGCTTCGAACACCCTAAACTCACGTACTTGTGGTACGATCGATGCTTTGATCTGACTAATTAAGAGTTCACTACTCTGTTTCTAATCCCAGGAACAAAGATAAGGTGGTCATGAATGAACAGAGTGGTTACTTGATGCGGACAAAAGTTTCATCGTCAGATGAAGGTGGCGTTGCTGCAGGATTTGCTGTTTTGGATAGTTTGTACTTAACTGACAAGGTGATATAGACATGATTGGTCAACATTTCTTTAGATTGGTCTGCTCATTTCTGATGGACAACAAATTCCAAAACAAGAACACATTGTATCGTGTTTCAAGTGTACTCCTATATGCTTAAAGCTGAGGAGCATTATAACTCATAATATCTGATTATTTCCTTGGGACCTTATGATAATTATCCCTATTTATGCTCCTGATATGTAATTATGTACTACGAGGTGATGTCTTCAGTGTGCAGTTTACTTTGTCAGGTGGATGGGAGTTAGGGTGGCTTTAGATGTGGTGTTTGCAGTCTTTGTTTTTTTTAGCCAGGTCGGCCAAAGGCGGCCTACCGATTTTCAATAAGATTGGGAGTAAAATAAATGGTTATATCGGCACTAAGATGCCGTTATTAGGCGACACTTACACAATGTCTAAGAGAACCAAAAAAAACAGAGCGAAAAGGAAAGAGTGACGCGCAGAGCAGAGAGGACTGCTCGCTGTCTAACCCCCTGCTGATTACTCCCGATCTAATGGGAAAATCCCAGCTTCCCTCAGTGTTGTCATTTCGTTCTTTAGCTCCTGAAACAGCACTGTCGCGAGCTTGCTTTGATTCTCAAAGATTCGGGAGTTTCTTTCCTTCCAGATCTTCCAACAAGCCAGCATGAAAATAGCGTCAAACAGTTTCCTGTTCCTCGCCCGACAATCTGCCCTTCTTGCCAACCACCATCCGGCGAGGCCCCCTTCGTCCTCTAGTGGAATAACAAACATCATGCCCAGTCAGTCTGACTTGTTGCCATAGCTTGCAGGTGAAACTGCATGACATAAACAGATGCGACCCGTCCTCTGGTTCAGCAGAACAGAGTTTGCAGCAAGCATCGTGCGGGATGTGTTTCTTTGCTAGGTTGTCCGCAGTTAGACATCGTCCTTGGAGGGCTAACCACATAAAGAATTTTACTCTCCCTTGGGTCGAAGAATGCCAAAGAATCTCCCCAAAAGAGCTGTCTTCTCGACCGAAGAAAAATAACTTGTATGCAGTGGATACCGAGAACTTACCGCTAGCCTCGTATTTCCATTTGATAATGTCTGGATTGGAGCTTAGTGACAAGTATTGCAATTCCTCCCAGAGGTTGAGATATTCCCCAAGTGCCGTTGTTGAAAGAGAGCCCTGCAAGTCTCTCACCCAGCGGTTATTGCTCAAAGCTTGAGAAACGGTTAGTGTGCTGCGCCTGACATAAGAAAATAGGCATGGCCATCTTTGTTGTATGCTGCCTTCACCCGACCAGTTGGCTGTCCAAAAGGGAGTGTTGGCTCCATCGCCTAGTTGATAATCCAAGGTTGAGGTAGCCATCTTCAAGACATCCGCTTCAAATTTGAACCCAGTCGCAGCCCAAGCGACGGTTGGAGATTGCAGTTTCGAAACCGGCCACTTCAAACGAAGTGATTGGCTGAAGAAGTCCAAGTTTTTAATCCCTAGGCCTCCTTTTCTCTGGCGCACAAATGTTCTGCCATGACACTAAGCACTGACTGCCTTTAACTTGTTCCTGGCCCTTCCACATAAAACCACAACATTTTTGGTCTAGCTCTTTAATAGCCCATTTCGGCAACTTCATAACAGATGCAATATGAACCACTTGAGCCTGTAGAACTGATTTCACCAAGCAAATCCTTCCATCGACAGAGATGAGTTTTGGGATCCAGCCTACAATATTTTTTGGATAATCTCTCCAGTAGCGGTTGCAATTCTGATTTGGAGGGTTGTCTTGTTGAAAGGGGAAGGCCAAGGTAGGTGATCGGGAATTGCTGGAGCTGGCACTCAAGGATGTTACAGACCTAGGAACATTGCTCTTCAGTACAGTGGATAGGTGTCAGGGTACTCTTGGTGAAATTGATGTGAAGCCCTGTAAGAAACCCGAACAAATTCAGAATTTCCTTGACTGCCCTCGCTTCAAGGATTATCGGATTGAAGAAAAGCTTTGCATCGTCCGCATATAATGAAATCCTCGGGGTAGCTGAAGATCTTCTGTTCAAGGTGGTTGGCGCTAGGAGGCCTGCGGCTTCGGCTTGGTCGACAAGGCCCCTCAAGATATCCATGACGAGGACAAACAGGAGCGGCGATAGAGGGTCGCCTTGCCTTAGTCCTCTAGAAGGCCTAAAAGCTTCTGAAGTCTTGCTGTTCAGTTGAACACAGGTTTGTGATGTTGACAGCAAAGTAGCTAACCACAAGCGCCATCGGCCGCCGAAGCCCCTGTGCTTAAGCATGGTGAAGAGGAAAGGCCAAGAGACGGTGTCAAATGCCTTGGTTATGTCGAGCTTGAGCATCATCTTCTGTTTCTTTCTTTTGTGCATACTGTCCACTGTGCCTTTGACAAGAAGGAAATTCTCCCGAAGGCACCCGCCCTTGATGAATGCCGTTTGGGCGGGGAACTAGCTCGTCATTCTTGGGGCCAATCTCATTGCCATGATTTTTGTCACCAACTTGGCAAAACTATGCACAAGACTTATGGGTCTGTAATCTTTAAGGAGAGTTGCATTTTCTTTCTTTGGGAGCAGGATCAATGTTGCCGAGTTAAGGATTCCAAGATTTTGGGTGTTACCTGAGCAGAATTTATCGATGGCAGCCATCACCTCTGGCCTGATTATGTCCCAGCATGACTGAAAGAACAGGGCTGTGAAACCGTCTGGACCTGGTGAGCGTTCATTTGGCATGGCTTTAATTGCTTTCCACACCTCTTCTTATGTGAAAGGTTCGTCCAAAGAATGCAATTGAGTTGAGCTGATCTTTGCAGCTTTGAAGTTGAGGTCCAACGTCTGCACTCGATCACCGGTAAGGATATCTCTGAAATAATCTGTGGCCATTTGCTCCATTTCCAATTGGCTGCAGCTGATTTTCCCTTCATGCTCTAAGCGCGGGATCAGAAGTTTCCTTTTTCTTGAGGCGATTTTCAGATTGAAGAAGGTCGAGGAAGCCTGACCCTCCTCCAGCTCCTTTACTTTAGCTCTTTGTCTTAGTCTAACTCTTTCCAAAGAAGCCAAGGCTAGGCATTTTCCTTTCAGTGCTGCCCGAAGTACTCTTTCTCCTTCTGACAGAGTCCTACTTTCTTGCGCCGCATCGAAACGGAGGATAATCTCATTGGCCACTCGAATTTGCATCCGGAGTTTGCTAATTTTTCTTTGACCCCATTGGGATAACTCCTTAGCGAGCCTGGCCATCTTCGCATGCAGGATACAGTAGGGGTCTTCGGATGAGAACTCCTTGTCCCAACAGTTTTTAACCACATCCTTGAAGCCTTCCAATTTTGTCCAAAAGGATTCAAATCTGAATTTACGAGCTCTGATTGGGTTGGACCCACATGAAAGCAGCAATGGGCAATGATCGGAGACGGAAGAACTAAGAGCCTGAAGGTGGGAGTATGGGAATTTTTCCTCCCAGCCGACTGAAACTAGCACTCTATCCAGCTTCACCAGAGTGGGCACTCGTTGCTCGTTTACTCCAAGTGTACCTCCGGCCAAATAGATATATGTCACGGAGCTCAAGCTCATTCAACTTACATCTGAAAGCATTCATGAGTCTTCTGTTAATTCTTGTATTGTTCTTATCCTCTGAGCTGAGAATCAGATTAAAGTCTCCTGTTACCATCCAGTTCTCGGAGCACACGGCCCGTACTTCTGAAAGTTCTTCAAGAAAAAGCAATTTTTCATCTTCCTCTTGTGGTCCATAGACCGAAGTGAGGAACCAAGATCTGTCTTTAGCAATCCAATTCAGTTCTACAGTAATCGACCATCTCCCAGAGTGAACTAGCCAGCCTTCAAGGATCCCCTCTTTCCAAGCCAGAACAATACCTCCCCTCGTACCCTCTGCTGGAAGTAGAGCTGAGCCCCCAAAACTTTGCCCACAAAAACTCGAGACAAACTCGCTGCTGGCTGAATTAAGCTTTGATTCTTGAAGACAAACAACTGATATTCCAGCAGAAAGGATCATTTCTTTGACTGCTCTACGCTTTTCGGCGTTGTTGAGTCCTCTAACATTCCAACACAAAAAGGCTAAAGAAAGGATACATGGATGAAACTGAACACGCACACACACAAACAGCCCCCTCCCCAACAACCTCTGGCTTAAATCGCCGAGATCGGGGCAGCGGTGTTCTCCTGCTCTGAGACAAGGAATGGCGATGAGGGCGCAGCCAATTGAAGGTCCAGGAGTTCGGCTAGAGCATCCAAATGTTGGGAAGACGGAGGTGCACTGAAGAGTTCTGTGTACTGCTTGATGGAGGATGCTGAGGGTTCTTCGTTTTCTGCAATGATTCCAAGCTTCTTCATGTTCAGAGCCTGTGCTTTTGCCATCGCGTGCTGCCTTGCTCCCTGCCCCTGCTGCGAAATGCGCGCGCTCCTCCAAGGCACGAAGTCTAGCGGCAGCGCGTTACGCCGCTTTCCTTTGAGAAGTGGCGCCGCCGCCGAGGGCGCGGACCAAGGACTCGAGACATTTGGTGTGCCTAGCCATTGTTCGCAGGAACTGGTGGATCTGTACCTCCGCTTGATCATTCGCTACCAGGTCCTGGAGAACTTCTGTCCCTTGTTGCTCACTTCGGCCCTGTTTCCCATCCGACACATGGGCGATTTCCACCTCTGCCTGTGTGGCCTGCCCAGCAATGTCGTCCAGGCCCGCCAATGAGAGGCCGGCCCTCAGGAGCCCACTTTCTCCATTTCTTCCTTGGCGCCGAGAGTAAACATGAGGGAAATAGAATGTGGGAAAGGTTTGATTTCCCTCCTCCGGATCGGTGTGACGCACTGCCAGGCGCACGCCCAAAATCGCCCAGAATACCGCCAAGTGAAGTTGGATCCCACTGAACGATTCAGATTGTGACCCAACTGCGGCTGAGGTCAGCAACATTGAAGTTCCCTTGCCTCCTTTCGACTCGCTGCGTCTTTCTCAAAGATGGGCAAAGCAGCGGCCTCGCCCGCATTGATGGCGGCGTGGGGGCTTGCACTGCAGCAGACTGGGTGTCCTTCGAGGCAACCGAGCGCTGGAGAAGATGTGCATAAACCGTCTGAGAACCCTGTGGTTGTAGCCAGATGGCGTTGATTGTCTCGGGGCCCTGCGACGCGGTCGCCGGTGGTGAACTCCCAGATCGTAGAACCTCAGGGCGAACATGAACTTCAGATTCTGCAGCAGCGACCGACGATTTCCCTTGGTGTGAGTAGGGGTATACTTGGGTCCCCATGTGCTCCTCTTCGGACAAGGCGGAGTGGATGGATCCGTCTTCTTCCTGTGGGCGGCTGCTTCGAGCGGAAAAACTTCATCGCACGGGTCAGCTTTGTCGCTCGTCGACCGTCCCCCACTCATCCCTATCCCCGCCGCCGGCTCCGTTGGCGCGGCAGATGGAACCCGTCGTCTTTTCATGTTCCTCGGCTCTCCCCGCCTCCCGACTTCCCTCCGTCCCCATCACCTGCGGTGTGACCTGGACCCCTTCTGTCCCTGCCGCCTGCGCCGCCACTGGGGTTGCATTGTCTGCGTCGCCCGCAAGCTCCGCGTGACCCGTGTGCTCCCCGGCCTGGGCGTTCTGGCCGCCGAGGACCGCCCCTGCCTAGAAGCATCCCCGCAGCCCTCCCGCCGATCCCGAAGGACCTCCAAAGGATGTGCCGCCGCCCATTGGCGAGGACCATGGCCCCGTACCATCAGGACGTCCAATCCAACAAGAGAATGTCACTCGTCGAGGAACTTCGCCATCAAATTCATCCTCATAGTCAGTCCCGAACATCTGAGGGATGTGCAGTGGTGTCGGATTGACAATTTCTTCAATATGGACGAGGACTTGGTAAGTTAGCGAGCGCTTGCACATTGGCGCTGAAGGGATCAGCTCATGGCCAGCGACGCGGCGCCATCGCGGCGGCCCTCCGCCTGCACGCTCCGGGATCTCGACGTCAAGCACCTTGGGGATGTCGTTTGGCCTCCTTAACTAGACGAAGGCCGAGAGAATTCTGGCGTCCACCGGCGAGATCAGCTCAACCAGCTCTCCTCCTATGCCTCTGAACAGTTGTGATACGACTCCTTCTTCCCAAGCGTGCTTGGGAAGTCCTTCCAGAGATACCTTGGAGAAGAACTGTAGCTTCGTACTATCAGCTTGCAACCTTCTATCCCAAGCCTTGAAATCAACTGGCACTTCCTTGCAATGGACCTGGCGCGACATCTGGAGCACCCAGTCCCTGTCGCTGCTGTTGCGGAAGACCAAGAAAAAATCCTCAGGTGTGGTGACTTCGACCCGAAAGCTTGATGGCCTGACGCCGTAGCTGACTACCAGCGCCACCAGGTCGGCCGGCGAAACTACAGGCCTTGTACCGAGGATGGTCGCCAGCAGTGCTTTTCGGTTGAGCAGAGCTTCGTTGTCTACCATCCTTGGTGTCCAGGACACCGCACATCTCCCACTATGTGGCCTGAGGTCGGGGTCACCCGTCCGCCATTCCTCGTCTACTCTTGCCGGCTGCTGCGCACAGAGTTGGAAAGCTGCCATGCTTCCTTTGAGATCTTCACTTGGTGGTGCAACTGGGACCGGGTGAAGCAGCAGCTGGTCCCCTTCCTGGATGGTGGGCGGAGGGTGGTTCGCCGGTGATGAAGCTTTTGCAGGGGTGTGGCTTGGCCTACCCTCGCCCCCACGCTGCGCCCTTCGCCTCCTCCTCCAGCCGGCAGCCCTTCCCTCACTACGCCGCCTCCCTCTCCTCCCCTCACAGGATCCGGCCTCCCCTCTTTGCTTGGACAGGAGTTTGCTAGGTGGCCAGGGAGCCAACATGCGTAGCAGCGGGTTTGCTTGGAGCACGCGCTCTTTAGGATGCCCCAACCCTAGGAACTTAAAGCAACGGCCGTGAAGCCAGCGTGGGATCTGCCGGGGCACAAGCGTAGCCTTCTTAACTGCGGTAGCTAGGTGGTTGGGGGTTCGCCTTGAATGCAGTTGTCGTGTCTTTCGCCGGACCTGGATCCTGGGGCCCGCCCGCTCGTCGTCTTCGTCGGCTACCCTTGGTGGCCGCGTCGCTGCCACATCGCGCCAGGATCGCTCCACCGGTCTTGACATCGTCTGACTTGGGCTAGAACTCTGAGGTCGGAAGAGGTTTGAGATTGGCTGCCGCGGCCGGAGTGGCCTACGGCGTGGTTAGGTGGCCGCCGCCACCGGAGTGGCCGACGACGCTCTCACGCTCTCACCCTCTCTCTCTGGTTGTTTCGGAAAACAATGGTGGAAAATGGGGATTGCAGTCTTTGTATGGCAAACCCAGTGATGTTCTGTTATCTGTATATTTTTAGTTTTCTTTGTAAAGACTATGTGCTGGTCTTAGACTCTCATCTAATTAATGTTTTAAAAAGAGGTACGTGGTTTCGTGTGATCACACTACCTTGTGGTACTTATGCGACATAATGATGAACTGCTGATATGGTATAATCGGCCGTTTAAGCAGTATAAGGTTGAGGCACCTGTTTCTTATGTATGGCATTGTTGACAATTTTTTTAAACACCGTACTCCCTTCGATTTCATTATTCTGAATGTTTTAAACAATGACAGTCTACAAAATATATCTTTGACCTTATTTTTATTATAATATATACAATAAATAAATCTATGTTTATTTTTTATTATATTATAGTACTTTGAAAGACAAGTAACAAATCTCTAGTTCTTTTAAACTAAACATTTTAAAGTTATTGATGATTAAGGTTATAAAAATTTGATCTTAAACTTATTCAAAACGTCAAAAATTATGAAACCGAAGGAAATATCTAATTTGTATAAAAATATGTACTACTACTTTTGTGGTCATTTTCTACTAAGGATTAAACATTAATGTATAAACACTTGGGAGACTTGTCGTACTTCAGATTTTGATATGCTTTAGGGGAAATCTGCTACGCTAGGTGGTATAGATGGCCAGATGGGCCGGGCCAAAGTGGACCAGCACGAGCACGCAAACCCTGTAGACGGCACGGCACGAAGGGAAAACTGGTCGAGCCAGCATGGCACGATTGGTCGTGTCGTGCTTGGGCTGCCGGTCAAGCCCGTGGGCCGACACGACACGACCGTTTACTGTAGAAGACACTGTAGCAGGTTACTGTAGCAGCGTGCGATAGCAGTGTTAATGTGGCCCATTGGCCTTTAACGGGGCCAAACAGTGTCAAACAGTGTCATCAGGCCGAACTTAGCTCATGGGCCTTTAACGGGTCCGTGTCGACACGACACGACCGGTCACCTCGTGGGTCGTGCTTGGGCCGAGGGCTCAGCACGTGGGCCGGCACGAAACGGCCCGCTACCTGAGCCGTGCCGTAGCGGGCTGTGCCGCGGCGTGCCGGGCTAGGCGTGCCGCGGCACGTTTGGTCATCTATACTAGGTGAGGGCTGAGGGGCCAAAAACTAATTATAATAAACTACTTGGGGTTTTTTGCAAAAAAGGATAAAAACCCCTCACCGGCTTAAATCATCATTGTTCTAATTATATTTATTGTATCAGATTCTTTCTAAAATTTTTCAAAAATCTGATTGGAGAATCAAAATTTAAAATTAAAAAAAATCACAGAATCAACAACCTTCACCCGTAACCGCCGTGTTGCTACCGGGGACCAGCGTCACCTTCTTCCACTGATTGGGACCCGACGACGCCAGCCGTGACCTCCCCTCTCCGGCCTCCCTCCCCGGCGACTGAGATTCGGTGAGTTTCTAGGCGAAAATTCCCCCTCCCTGTCCAGATTTCGCCTAGGGCCTAGGGAATATTCGGATCAAGCTCATATCAGGGAGTAATTGGATCAAGGTCGTCACCTGTTTCCACTTTATTGTTTTAATCCAAACGTCTTCAGGTTAGGATTAAGGTTTAATTTGTACCTAATCTGAGTACAAAGTTCTCGATTAGGGTTTTTCGTTATGCGTCATCCATAATATGTGCTACCTGCATAGGGCATCACTACTTAGGGCGCATTTGGATCTTTCTCCCACCTTGCTTAGCCAGGTGAGGATAATGCAGCTCAGTTAGGCTATAGCTTGAAGTAGCCAGGCTTAGTGTTTGGTTTTACTGGGCAAATAACAAGCCCGTCTAAAAGTTGTGCAGAGAGCATAAGAGCATGCATGATTATTTGGCTAATAAACAAGTGGATAGCTTAAGAAAGGCAATCCATTCATTGACCAGAGTCTAGTCATGACTCATGAGAGGAATACATGGTTAAAATTACTTAGTTAGACATGATTATGGGATGCACAACGAAGTTTAACGCAAGCAACCGCCTGCTTGCCAACGAAGGAGAGCTGATTTGGCTCTCCGCCATGGGCAAGCTTTCTTTGGCGGTTATAGCCCAAATAGCCTGGCAAAGCTAGCTTTTAATCTTTCTACCAAATGCCTCTCCTTGCTAAGCAAGGGTAGGATTTAGTTTGCCAAGGATCCAAACATGCCCTTAGTCAGTACAGTAGCCTCACCTTGAACAATCTGAGTTCTAATGCTGCTGTCATCTTTCTGTAATCTAGTCAAGTTCTACTGCCTCAATCACATACCCAACTCCACAACCCAAAATAAGGCCTCATTTGAGTCATCATGTGTTATGTGTGTTTTTTTTCCCCGAGGATTCCATTTCAACATTGCTGCAGTGGCCTCCCCTCTCCGCCCTGTCCAGCCACAGATTGGTGAGTTTTTGGATGAACTCTGTTCAGATTTCAATGGAGTACTTGGATCAAGGTCATTTCAGTGTTTAGATCACCGGAATATTTGGTTCATGGTCAATCCATTAGTATTTGAATCAAGATCAATCTCTGGTTTCTGTAGTTGGAATCCAACTTGTGTTCAGATGTACTCGCCCCTCCTAAAATGATTAGGATTAAGTCATTTGAGAATCAAGGTCAATCTTTGGTTTCTATAATATTGTTCTAATCCAAATTGTGCTCAAATCTACACGACCCTCTAAAATGTTTAGGATTAAGACATTTGAGGATCAAGGTCAATCTCAGGTTTCTATAATATCATGCGAATCCAAATTGTGCTTAAATCTACATGTCCCCTTGAAATGTTTAGGGTTAAGTCATTTGAGGATCAAGGTCAAATTTCTGGTTTCTATAATATTGTTTGAATCCAAATTGTGCTAAGATCTACGCCCCTCTGAAAGGTTTAGGATTGAGTCACACTTTCTTGTGCTTAACGGAGGGTTGAATGTGGGTGCTGTTCTTATTTTGCCAAAGGGATTCAAATTAGTCTGACTACCATTCCAAATTCAATTCTATGGCAGGTATTTGATGATGCAGCCTCTGACTTTCGTGTCTGACTTTCGTGGGTTAACTCCTACTTGATTAGTCAAAACTTCTCTGTCTCAACTCGTGGACCTATCTATCTTCTTCTTTATAAGAGATAGGGGTTTGCTATTCTCACGGATTGCTCATATTTATTTACCCCATTTTAAAGTTTTTGCCTTGTTTCAGCCCTTCCTTCATCTGAACCTTCCAGTACAATCTATCTTTATGGGGAGGACCCTATTAGGCAGTTAATTTCGATTGATGGCCACCTACAGAATGGACTTGGTGGCAGGACATCTGAACTGCCGTAAAAAGGTGCAAACAACATAAGTCCTTTGTAAATCTGTTTTCCGAAAGCCACATAGTAATTGTTGATGTATTTTTATTTTATGTTCAGCAAGGACTTTCTATAGCTATGACTTGTACATTGATAAAAAGTTAGGTGTGGAGGTTGAAGATGAGGCCATACCTATCACGGAGTTCAAGGCTAAGTGAAAGTGCATCTAGGCCTCTCACTAGGGGCCTAGATGCACTTTCAATCTTCCCTTTCGGTGATGACAATTCGGTTAGAACAAAATAAAGAAAATATAAAAAGTGAGTTTTGGGTTGAAAGTTTAGTAAGATAGCTCTTCCTAGAAGTGTGTATTAGAGGCATGTGCAGAACTCCCCCTATAACTTTGCACTCACAATATAGCTCATACATGATTCATCACGAATAAGAATGCATATGACAAACCTATCAACCACACAAGGGATAATTAATATCTCACCACATAGTCTCGTGCATAAGCATTCCATAGTCTCATACATGCATAAATATAAATGACAAGGTTCAAGCTCAAATTTAAACACACATTGTCTCATTCAAGCAAAGCCAAATAGTCGACCAAACTATGATAGATAGAAACTTTTTTGCATCAAGACACCAAAAAGAGAGGGAATGTGAAATCAATCAAGCAAAGAGGGTGTGAGGAGGATCTTGAGGCGGATATGGTGGATAAGCCAAAACCGAAGTCATAATCATGAGAAAGACCGGTGAATGGATCCTCAGTCTCCTCTTCCTCGGAACCAGGAGGAGAGTGGGGCAAGTTGAGATGGGCTTGGACTGCCTTCAAGGGCCGACCAGTCCTTTATCTCATTTTGCGTCTTGCGGTTCTTCTTTGCCTCGGACGAGCAAAGGCCAAATAGGCTCCGCAAGATGCTAAACAAGGGAGAGGGCTCCCGACGAGCAAAAGAGGCAGCCGGCTGAGTAGTGGAAGAGGAGGGGATACCTGAAGTCCCTATTCCTGTGAAAGTGTTAGCCCTGATAGATGTCACAACACCCAAACGAAGAAGCAACTTGGTATGTGGCACCTCTTTCACAATGGACTGACTTAAAAATAGCAAAATAGATAGATAAGATGATGGAAGATAAGTTGTGTTGACCCTACATTTGTCCATAGGCATCGACTGTGAACTTAGATCCTATGGCACCTCCACTGGTTCTTCCTTCTCCGGAATCTACTCACACGGGTCACTTGCGGTATCTAGCTTTAAAATAAGGAAAAATAGCAAAACTGAGTATGTAAAGTACTCGCAAGCTACCACTACAACATTTTTAATGCTCATTGGTTTCAAAGATGGCTATACGGTTGCGTAAAGCAAATTTTCATAAATTATTTTGCAAGCATAAGATTTAACTATTTTACCAAAAGAGTTCGTTATTGTTCAGGTAGTTTAACCACTCCACGAAGATAGTGTTCACCTCGCCAAGCTCCACTTGGTTTGGTTTACCTTCGTGGTCCAATTCTCATATCTCATATCCTGCTCTTTCGCTTTTCAAGAGAGTTTACCAAGTCTCCATTCTATCCTAATCACACTGCAGTGGATGTATACTTTACCTGCAATCCGTGACATACCCAACACATGAGTCTCGTCCCAACACATGAGACGAATCATGACCCAACTTTTCGGATTTCTAGCATTGCGGCACCCGCTCTAAAGACTATGAACTCCCATGCACCCCTTGACCCTTCATCCTACCGCGCTAGTTATGAGGGGAGTCTTAGACCCGAGGTATGAAATAAAAGGAAAGCAAGGGTTCATTTTACTTGACATGTCATTAATTTACACATTGTGCTCTTTCTCCATTCTCAATGCAACGCACGATGTTCAAAACCAACCATGACTGGGGTGTCGCCCCACTAGAATCACCTAGTCCACTAGGTCTATGCCCATACGAGAAAAGCGGTCGTAACTCTGTTTGTTTCTTGTCTGTTTTTTCACTCGGTCCTTACTTGGCCAGGGTTGGCGCTAGCCTTTATTAGGAACAATTCAATTCCTGTCGTCCCAGTCGAAAATAGTTTTGTTCATTAACCTTGGTTTTTCCCAAACATTTCACAAATGTCTCGTAAGTGACATTTCATGTCTCCTCTTGCATAAATGTAACCATTTTCTACCCAAAGTGACTCCCATTCTAATTATCATAATATAATATTTGAATCATCTATTAAGCATGACTAAGCATTTGTCAATAATTGATTAGGGACACAAAGTAGTGTATGCCATTAAGGTACATGACAACAACATCAAAGGGCAAACATACGCAACAATATAGGGACACATTTTAACACAACATGCAATTTTAGTTGCAATAAAATATTTTGCAATAGGATCAACATGTTCAAAGGAGGATGGTGGGGTGACTTGCCTTGCTCAGTTACATCAACTTCCTCCTCTGCGTCTGTAACACCCCAACAACTACAACAAATGCTAGAATGTTACTTAACAACTAAACACATGCTACGATAATAAATTTTGGTAGCATCTTCTCTAAAATAGGAATTAGCGAAAGCAAACATAGTATAGATATCATAATACATCACCAAACTAACCAGCAAAACAATTAAATGCTACTTAACAAAGTCTTTCTATAAGAATATTCATTGACTTAACTTAAGCAAACAATGAATAGTTTAAATGATAGTGTTATATCTAAATTATCATTAGGGTGGTTGTGAAGAAGTGTAACTACTCTCATTCCCACAAGCCGAACAAGTCATCCAACACCTATAAAACTATAGGGGCGTGAGAATAAATCTCAGCAAGCAAACAATCCTAACATGTTATTTAATCTATACAGATAAGAGATAGAGAATTGCAAAAGTATACGTGACATAATCAAGCATCCATAAACATAAATAACTTCATGAGTAATATAAACCATACATACATAACTTCTGAAGAAAGATCATCCTCCAATTCATATGCTAAGTCTGCAAATACATATGCAATGCAATGCATGTTTTTTGCCTTCACATCCAACAAAGTGTGAAGCTGTATCATATTACGACAATATATGATGTTGTACCGGTACGGTCGTAACCATAGGTTGGCGACATCAATTCCAATGTCATGCAAATGATGCAAAATACTAGATGATACCAGCATATAAAATATCTCAACTTCATTACTTCATGTAATACACATATAACAATGACTAGTTCATAGACATGAAACAAAGTTGGGGAAAATAATAAGTTAAAACTTGTAGCAACACTGCCACGTTTACTTGTCTCTAACCAAGGAGATACAAGAATCTCAAACATGATCCAGAGCACCACCACCTAATCACAATAAATTTTTCAGCACAAACATCCAATCAATTCATATAATACAATATACAAAATGTTCCTAAAGTTATCAACCCAATTACCCACCAAAACAACAACTCAACTCTGCTCAGCGACACTACTTTACCTTTTTATATCTTTTAAAATACAAAGACTATGACAACAAATAAGTACATTCTCAGAATCTACAAAGAAAGATCTGCCACTTTTGTGTTGAAGCCATAATTCAATTTTGTCATTAAGGTACTCTCATTCGCACTTGAAAACAACTTTCTGTATCTACCCAGAAATTCGAACAGTAAAGAGCAATACAACGATATCTGGAGTTCTAGCTATCCAAAAATTATAAAATTTTACCAGCTCATAGTTAACAAAGATATCTGGAGTTCAAGCTATCCAAAAATTATAAATTTTTTGCAGTAAAAATCATTTTGGCCGTCTAATCGTTAAAATACAATAGTCGTGAAGATCTGCCTTCACCCTACGTGACCAATCTAAAAACCTACGTCCAAAACTCTCCTCTAATCCCTATTAACAACAACTTAGGGCATTAGAAACACCCCTAATCATGTGCTAAACAGAAAATCAAGCCTTACCTAGGATTTTTCTTGGAGAACCCGCAAGAAAAATGATGGGGAAAACGCCAATTCAGTACACCTTCCTACTCCTCTCCTCCTTTTCAATCTGTTTTTTCAATTTGATTCTTGATCCAGGCTCTAGTGAGGGAGATCTATGAAGGAGAAGTTGGGAGAGGAAGAGAAGAGGAAGAAGGATCATACGGGCGGGAGGAAGCTACACAGAGAGAGAGGCGGTTAGGGGAGAGGGAGGAGTGCTAATGGGCTTTTAGAGCCCATGACTCTTATTTTTTTAGGTGTTACAGTGTCAAAAGGTTCGTTCTCGTAAACATAACCTAAACGGCGAATCGACTAATTCAAAATATGGTCCCGCGACTAACTTAAAAGAGAATAAATATAAAAAATTAAAAAATACCAAACCGGTGCCATTAGATAGATATTGATTTTAGATGAATTTAGGTGGAAGTTTCACTGGATTTGCACTTAAGATGAATGAGTTATGAAAGTTCAAAGATTCAAACTTAAATTGTGCACTATTTTGTCCGTTAGTGCCTAGGAGCTCTTGGCTCGCTAACAGGTGGGTCCTACAGAATTTTAATTAATAAAATATTTATTTTCTTAAAGAAAAGCATGCGGTCACTGACAGTTGGGGTTGGGTCAAGGTAGATTTGGTCAAACTAACCAAGTCAATGGCCCGGGGTCCACATGTCGGTGGCACATAATTTAATCAAGGTTTCTTAGTGAATGGGTCCCACATGTCGGTCTAAGGATTAGAGAGTACAATTAGTTTAATTATCTACATTAGGGATTAACCATCTTTATTAAGAAGTGGGCCCACATGTCAGTCGAAGGGGAGGGGATTTATCCCCTTCTTCCTTAGCCTCCTTGCCCAGATCGAGCGCGGTCGGTGATGTGGCGGTGTAGGAAAGCCGACGATGAGAGTGGTGATGGCGGCTAGAAGAGAGAGAGAGAGAGGAGAGGACGGTGCTCACTGTATGGTGGTTGGGAAGCAACACAATCGAGCTCGATGGGGTTCGAGTTGGGGGATGTGCAGGCACGGCGATGGTGATTCCTTCTTCTTTCGATGTGTGGTCCTTCCTCCGATGGTGGTGGCGGTGCGCGATGGTGGTCCTACGGCTCCTTGCTCCGGTGACGTCGGTCCAAGCGCAGGGAGTGGCTTTGCTTCGACGCCGAGTGGGAGGGGATCGAACAGGGGGCAGAGGCGGGTGAAGGGACAAGGTGAAGAGGGGGAGGGCCGCGGCAATGGCGTCCTGGCGGAAGGGGCGGAAATGGGTGGCGGCTTCGCGTCCCGGTTCGTCCTATTTATAGGGGCGGACGGGCTCGGCCATTTCCCTCTCCTTGTTGCACAAGGACGACGAGGATGGCATGGTGCCGCCCAACTGTTACGGGGCACAGTGGCTGCGAGGACGGGGTGACGCGAGCGGTGATTTGAGGAGGGGTGAGCTCTGATAGTCCATAGCCGTCGCCCGCGTACGAGCGCGACCCGAAGAGGGAGGCGACGACGCTCGACCCGGTGGTCCAAAGGGGAAAACATCGTGGGGTGCACGACGCGGTGGTGGTGGGGTAGGTGGCTGGTGTGGGCAGTGTACGGCTACCAGCCCGGGGTCGTCGTCGTACGCATGAGCACCGGCGGGGGAAACGGAAGGTGCGGCGATACAAGGACGACGACAACGTCAGCGGTGAGAGGTGGGGAAAAGGGGGGTAGGTATCGCAGGCGTGGTGGGCATGGGTCGGTGATGTCCGGGGTGATCGGCGTGCTGGTGAAGAGAGAGGGGGAGGTTGCGCGGGCTTTGGTTCTCCGGGCGTAGAGCGGCGGTGAAAGGACGACAACCCGCGCGGTGCGGACTTGACTAGCAGACGTCTTGACTGGTGCGACCTTTACTCCTGTGATTATGGCCTGGTTGACTTGATCTGACCTTGCTTTCATACTGGTGCTCCAACGGAAACACTACTTCGTATGTAGACTTGATTAATTGCCAAGCATCTGAGCTAAGGTAGCATGGGTTGTCTTGCTAGTTTTCACGGTAACCTTGTGGTTGGAGTGGTTCACTATTTTCTTTGCATTGCTTGTCCTGCTGTTGCTGGTTTTGTAGCTTCGGGTAGGCTGGCGGGTGAGCATTAGAACTTTTGCTGGTGCCCTTAACAATAATACGCCGTGGTGGAGGTTGTACGTACGGGCAATTACTGGCATCCTTCGCCTTATAGGCGTCTTTTGGCTGGATTTGACCATGTTGTGCTAAAGCTGGTGTAGTTTGTGAAATACTGGTGTTTGCAGACAGTGTTGGTATCTTGAGGATGTCGGCGTTTGGGCACTGGACAACTTCTGGGTGCATGACCTGTTTTCCCATAGTTGAAACAATGACGAGCTTCTTTTGCTGGCCTTGGAAGGGGCATTTTTCAAAATAGTGTCCCGGCTTATGACAGTTGAAACAAATCAGTCCCGATTTATCACGAGGTGCACTTTTCTGGGTCTACAGCACACCTCTGTTACCACTGGTGGTCTTCACTGAGGTTGGAGCTGATTAATGATCAGAAACATCTTCACTGTTGGTGGTACCAACCATGAGTTGACTAACAGGCCATCATGATGTCCTTTGGTTTTCTTTGTCCCTGACTAGGACTAAATTCAATTGACAGCTCTTGAGCACATGATCTGTTCTCTCACAAAAAACATGTGACGATTCTCATGGGGCATTCTTCTGGCATATGGGTGTCCTCACCACAGTGGCAGGTGTGGGTGCACATGCTCATAGTGTGTCCAACTTCTTCATAATAAGTACATGCTTTGAGCTCCCTTTCTTTTTCACTAACGTTTTCAAAGATCGCTTCATCATCATCAGAGGATATATCTTCCGATTCATTATCTTCTGGCATGGGCAGACCATAAAGCCTGAGATGCTGGGTTAGCTGGCGTGCACCACGGAAGGTATTCTTTCTCAAGCGTAGGGGAGTCTTCTCAGCATCTTCGGGAGTAAACTCTGTGTCAGTGACTATCATCTTGCTGACACATCCTATATTCTATTCTGGTGCCTTTTTCTTCTTATGGTTGGACGGTGGCGTATCATAATTCTGGCTGATTAGTTGATCGGACTCTTCTTTCTTTCTTGTGCACTGCACCTCACCTTCGGTCGGGGTCCTTATATATATGTCCTTGAATTATCATGACTTTGCTCATTATAACCATAACAAGTGCCATGTGTTTCCCTTCAACCTGATGGCGGAGTTGGTGCCATCGTCTTCTGGAAACTTGATGGTATACTGGCGGGAGTCGTCAGGGCTTGCATCGGAACATACCGATGTTGCACTTGATACTGACCCTGAGCTTGCATCTGAACTTGCATCTGCTGTTGCTGATACTGCCTTACACTTGTTGCATCATCATGGCCATTAATTGTGTCTGATTGACAAGATTGACAACTACCTGGGCTAGAATTGGATTCCCAGGAGATGGAATACTCGTAGCGTTGTTCTGAGCTGAACCATGAGACGATTGGGGTACTGATCCACTGACATTGCCTCTGGCTTTACCCATTTACTATAGAAGGAGAAAGGAGGGGACCAGGGAGAGATTAAACTAAAGCTGAGACCTTAATCCGCTTATAACTGATCTGATGTGGGTGTGCTTTTGTTGTTCAAGTTGATTAGGCAAACAACCTAGGATGGTCACATCCCCACCACTGATGTAAACCATACATCTGCACACAGCAAACAATACACGACCTAGGAACTACCGATATTACTCTTTTGAGAAGGATTGGGTTTTAGGTGAGCTCCGGGAAAACTTCACTTGATTCTCGAGAAACGCTGACTCGGGTTGTTTGGCTTGATCTTTTTGCTTGAAGCTTGGGCTTGGCTTGATTTCCACGAAGCTTTAGTTTGTGCTCCAGGCTTAACAACTAGAGAGGTGGAGGGCAAAGGGGAGAAATTGACAAACCATTTTGCTAAGACTCCGAAGGGATAGAAGAGATATTTTCGCAAATAAAGTTTTCACAAACTTGTCCTTATGGTTTGACCATTTGGCTCAACCTACAGTTAAGATGACTCTGATACCAACTTGTCACGCCTAAAAATTCATCCCAAATTTCCAGACTATTTTGCGTATTAAATCTTTGTCCGTAAATCAAACAGATACACAAAACAAATTAATACACGAGATCCAAACATAAAAACAAAGCGTAAAATAAAAATACTTACCCAAAAGGCACTTAGTCCTCATACCCAAAAGAAACAGCAGCGGGAAAGAAAGACGATCCTAGTGAAGCTCAACTCCACTCCATAGGCAAACTCAACTGGGGTCTGAGCCTTGGTCTTCTAACACTATCTTCAACTCAGAAGCACTACACTTCTGAAAGGGGAAAAACCGCAAGGCTAAGTACAAGCATCGTACTCAACAAGCCACACTAAGAAATGCAAACGTGCAAGGAAAAACAAATAGTGGCTTGGGCTATTTTGCATAAATGGAGTTATAAATATTTAATATTTAAAAACAAAACAACAGTTGATTAAGTTGGGTCATAATTTATCGTTCACTGAACAACGCTGTCCCACGTTGAATAGGTCCAACCATTTCACCTGAACTAAATCAGTTCCATTAAGTCAAATTAATAAAGTTGGAATAATCATAGTGAATCTGGTCGATCGCTCATAAACGCGGACACGGCTATTCGAATAGTTTTACTCTGATCATAGATGCACAACTTTTTTCACAAGACACGATTCCACACATGTTACCATGCCCGAAGTACCACCATTATACTGCAAAGGGAAAAATCGTGACAAGACTGTTTGCATAACTCCCCCTAACCAATCGTACCACACCAAGGTTTCGTCCCCACCCCTCAAAAGGCAATGGCCAGCCCCCTGTGTGCCACGGTGAATCCGAAGCCGATCAACCCTTTTAACTGGGGCTGACCCAACTCCATCACGCCCACCCTCACTAGGGTACGTCGGCCAGAGGAAAGCTATACTACGAGTCAAGCAGTTGCTCCATTGTTGCTTGTGGTAAAGTACTGTAATTCTTTCAGTGTTTCCCATGAACCGGTCATTAATTGCCATGGGTGTGACAATCAAAACAATGCACCTATAGCCCACCATTAAATCATATTTTAGTTGAGATAATTATGACCAATAAGACATGACCAGGTGTTTCGAGCTTGCAGCTCATCATAGACTAGAATAAATAGTGTAATTATCTTATTTAATGAGCTAGTAGTAATTAAGCATGGCTAAGCATATAATTCTAGCTAAAATCAACACCAGTGACTAAAGCTAGTCAATTTACCACCCAAGGTTGACAAAGAAATGGATAACAAGTAAATAAGACATAAGCAAATAGATAGGTATTCCCATCATTCCATGTAATTAGCAAAACATGCACTTTATTTGCGAACGTAAAACAATTATAACAAACAGGATCAATATGCTTCAAGGAAAGTGTTACTTACCTTGCTTCTTCAAACAAACTTTTGGACTCTTTTTCTCGCAAGCGCAAACTCCAGAAATAGCAAAATCTACACGCTGGCACGTAAAACGAGGAAAAACCCTAATAAAAACAAAAAAGTAAACAAACATGTAGAGTTTAATTTTAGATGAATTTTACAATTTGAATGACCCAAGTTAGAGTTCGTATGGATTAGAAATAATTTTAAGAAGTTTTGGACCATTTAAATGAATTCTAAAAATTAAAATAATTTATTGCATAATTATTATTTTTCAAAGAAAAAAGGCTCGGGATGACGTTAGCAAGACAAGGGCTGACGTCAGCAGGCTCGGGCATGGTGACATCAAGAACCGGGCCGACGTTAGCTGGAGGGTTGATGCAAGCGAGGAATGACGTGAGCAGAATGAGGGCTGACGTCAACGGGCGCGTGGGACACCGGCCCACGGTGGATCGGGTCCATGGGAGCGGGCGGTGGTGGTGTACCACGCGGGCACACGTGGCACCGGCGTGGCACCATGTGGCACCGGCGTGGCGACACGCGAGCACGCGGGGATCCACGGCCCCGATCTGCCGCTCGGCAGATCGGACGGCTCGGGATGGCTAGGGTTAGCGGGGCGGTGGTCGAGGTAGGTGCGGCCGATGTTAACGACCAAATTTGGTAAGCAAATTATCAGGTTTGGGTCTAAAGCCGAAGCCGATTTGGAAAAAATCAAGTTCTTCTGAAGACTGCGCGCCAAGTGCAGACCGAATCGGCTAAGGGTTTTGTCGGCTGAGACCGAATCGGATAAGGACATTTGACATAGCCGATTTCGATTGGTATAACGGATATGACCGATCTTGGAAGGAAGATATGAAGATCATCATTGGATTCGGTTTCTAAGTGCTTCAGAGAATTGCCATCTACGGATATAAGTCCTGAAAATGCAATTGTATCTTTTAATTTAGGATATTTTGTATAGATCCCTTATAGATAATATCGGTTTGTTGTAGGAATATTTATAATTCAATCTGTAATAGGGATAAGAATCGTGCCCGTTATGGACTTATCGTGTATCTGGGTATAAATATGACCCGAGACCATGTAAACATCAATCAATACACAATCAATATAATCTTGGCGCATCGTCACCTTTTTCCTTTAATAAGTTTCGACGAGTTCTTGCTTTAGTTGGGCTGCATCGTTTGATCTCCAGCGAAAAGGTAATTCTTGTCACAGCGGTTTGCGTTGTCGGGGTTAGTGCTTTCATCGTCATGATACTCTGATTCTGTCTTCGTATCTATATAGTTATCATATATGTTATATAATTTAGATTGACATTATGGTCTGAACCCTAATCGGCTAGCATTAATTGCTAGATGACCGATGAGTTTAGATTTCAATGTTGATCTGGATTATATAGTATATCTATCATCTTGAAAGATGTTCATAGACTCGTATAGATTATATGCTTCTTTTGGTACTTAATGCTGCATCGGTTAGGTTTGATCTATTAAGTCGCCTTTAAAATCATAAGAGAGCTATGTTGCTTTATGATCATTACTAGAGATAGTATCAGAGTTTTTCAGCCGATCTTATCTGTTTTAACTATCTTGTATGTTTTATATTTACTCGATATGTTGAAGCTGTCCTTTATATATTAAGCTTATAATCGATTTGTTAAGTCATCTTAGCATATGATCGGTCCCTGTTTAATATATTTAGTTAGTAATGATATCTTAGTATAAAGCAGTATCGAAGTACTAGCCGATACATGTTAGATTAATCTCTTCGGCTATGTTGTGAACAAGTATAATCCTTGCCTTATGGTATTTTTAGATCTAAGTGATTTATACTGTCTCGGTATTCTACCGATCTATCCCAGTCACTTGGTTTAAATATGCTTTAAGACTTGGTTTGTATTCTGTTAACATTTGCATTGGATTGTATTCTGTTAACATCTGCAGCCGATCGGTGCAGCCGATCGGACAAGTCTAATGGCTGCCGATTCAGTATGCATTGCATCGGCTTAACCCTAGACGATACGTCATCGGCCACCAGCCGATCGGCTATCGTTTGCAAGCTAATTCTTTCTATTGTTTCTTGTTGATTGCATGATCAAATCAACTGACACGCCTACGAACCTTGAAGCAATAATTTGGACCTGCACTAGAGTTAAACAGATCTCTCAGGTCAATACGTGGGAAATTTTCTCATCAACACACTTTTGGCACGCCTGATGGGACCCAAATCACAAGACAGGCGCCATGGTAGACATCAAAACCTCCGATGTAGATCCGAAGAACATCATTCCGATCACCATAGATAAGTTAATGCCAGAGCAAAAGGCTGAGCTTGAGGAGATAATGAACAAGCTGCAGAGTCAGTATCTGCACTCTTTTACATAAACTCGGCCCGACATAGTCGTCCAGAGGTACAAAGTGAAACTGCCAGCCGATGACGAGCCCGAACCTAGCTCTGGCAAGGGAAAAAGCCTCAAGAGATCAAGTAGAAAGATGGCCAGAGCTGAACAACCTCCAAGATAGGATTGATTATGCGGTTCATCATGCGTTGATCAACCAATCTGGGATACTGGTTAACACCCTTAACAACATAATCAGTACAGTGGTCGACTCCAGGATAACTGAACATCAAGCCAGGGGACCAATATTCCTCCTTGAGGGTAAATTTCCTCAGTATAGGGCCTTGGCAACTGATGGATTGCCGACTACTTCAGGAGTTCCTCCCGAACAGCCGATCGCGCCAGGATCGGTTCCCCTCAAGCCATTCATGCCACCATCGGCATCAAATCCGACGGACTTCCAACCCAGGATCTTGATAAGGCCACAGGCTCACCATGCAGGCCATGAGATCTCTCAGATCTCCTCAGAACAGGTTGTGACTATGTTCAGTGCAGATCGGCCACCTGTTTTGCCCAAGGTGCCGATAGGATCCTATCCATCAAGCTTCCCACAACATCCTATCGACTCACAGCCTCTTCATGAACAACTTCCCATGGTGCACCAATCTTCCCAGCATTATCCAGGAGGCAACTTTAATCAGCATTATCAATCTCATTCGCCTCAGATGCAGTATCGGCAAGGACAGTTTGATCAGTACGACCCGATGCAACAAAAAGCACAGGAGGTGCCTCAACAGAACAAGCCTTGGGTGGACTTGATAGCCGACGTGATGAGAGAACAATTTGGCATCAAACCCAAGGACACGGGCAACATGTATCGGTATCCTTATCGTGAGTACTTTGAGAGGGTTCCATTGCCTAACCGATACAAGATGTCGGATTTTTCCAAATTCTCAGGCCAGGACAATGTTTCTACCTATGAGCATGTTAGCCGATTTTTAGCCCAGTGCGGAGAAGCATCGGCTACAGACGCCCTGAGGGTTAGGCTTTTTCCCCTTTCACTCTCTGGATTGGTTTTTACCTGGTTTTCTTCGCTCCCATACAATTCAGTACAAAGTTGGGCCGATTTGGAGAAACAGTTTTCATCGGTACTTCTACACCGGCATCCATGACATGAAGTTGTCCGATTTGACAACCATCAGGCAGAAGCATGACGAATCGGTCCAGGACTACATCCAGAGATTTAGAGATATGAGGAACCGATGCTACAGCCTGGTGCTGTCTAATTCCCAGTTAGGCGATTTAGCCTTTCAAGGTTTATCAACCCTCATCAGGGAAAGGTTTTCGGCTCAAGACTTCGGGAGCTTGGCACACTTGATCCAAAAAATCACATCCCATGAACAGCGCTTCCAGGAGGCCAAGAAGGCTTTCAAAAAAGTGAGCCACGTTGCCTATGCCTCGGAGTCCGACTCCAACGACAGCGAATCAGAAGTAGCAGCAATCGAATGGGTAACGAACAAAAAGACCATAACTTGCCAATGGATGAAAAATTTGGCTAAGGAAGAAAAATATGACTTTGACATCACTAAAGCCGACAAGATCTTCGACCTGCTGCTTCGGGAGAAGCAAATCCAACTTTCGGCTAATCATGTCATTCTACCGGCCGAGAAGTTGAAGAAGAGAAAATATTACAAATGGCACAACACAGGCTCCCACGACACCAATGATTGCAAGGTGTTTCGCCAGCAGATTCAATCGGCTATAGAAGCTGGAAAGATCAAATTCAAAGATCCTAAGAAGCTGATGAAGGTTGATGGGAATCCTTTTTCCGTTAACATGGTTTATGCTAGTAGTAAGCCAGCCGATCATCTGCCCAGAAAAATGGATAGCCTAGTCAAATTCATGAAGGAACATGAAGAGAGGGAAATAGGCAGAGTTCACAAAGTGCATCCAAGAAGATAAGATCGGCAGGAAGAGGCTTACCATCGGCAACATGATGGCTTCGATCCCCATTGGAGCTACGATTTCTTCAGGTTTTGCTGGAATCAGGGGATGAGACCGCCATCACTCCAAGATCGCCCGACGTGCGGTGGCTACAAGGATGAGCGGCCGAGAGCTCCAGCTGATTTTCGCCCAGAGAAAATCGGCCAAAATAGAAGAAACACCCTGTGCACCAAAGGCTGGGCCCTATCCATCAAGATTTTTTTCAGGAGGACTTCGAGAATGATGAAGAACAGGCTGCGAACCCGCAATGGTGTCCCTCCGACACTTTTACGAAGACCCAAAAGCGGAAGGTGCAACGGCTAAAGAGCGAAGGTCGGCTGAAAGAGGTCCAAGCCAAAATCGACTATCGTCTAAAAAAAGAAGAGGGAACAAGAGCGCCCAAGAAAACAATGGTGCGTGAAGAACAAGGATATGTCGTCCGATGAAGACCAGGCGGACAAAGAAAAAAGAAAGGCCAAGGGAAAGGCCGTGGCCGCCGCATCGGTTAATATGGTTTTTATATTACCCACCGAGTTTGAGGCTGCCCAAGCCGATTCGGACGAGGTAGAGGAATCCTTGGCCAAACTGGTGTTGTCCCCATAATAGGCTATCTTTGAAAAACTAGAGGGGACTGAACATCGGCACCTTAGGCCTCTCTATGTTAAAGGATTTGTTAATGGCAAGCAATGTCAAAGATGCTAGTGGATGGGGGAGCCGTCATCAACTTGATGCCCTACGCTACTTTCAGGAAGCTGGGCAAGGGAGCCGACGATTTTATCAAAACAAATATGGTTCTCAGGGATTTTGGCGGGAACCCATCGGAGGACAAAGGGGTCCTTAATGTGGAACTAACCGTCGGCAGTAAAATAGTGCCCACTACATTTTTTTCATCGACGTGAAGGGGTCGTACAACCTACTGCTTGGAAGGGATTGGATCCACGCCAATTGTTCCATCCCTTCGACCATGCACCAAATCTTAATCCAGTGGCAAGGCGACAAAATTGAAATTGCGCCAGCCGACAGGTTAGTGAACGTTGCCAATGCCGATTTAACCCTCTGCGAGATCGACGACATTGATTGCTTATCCGGCAAAGTTTGGGAGGCCAATTTTTTAAAGGTGTGATTCTACTATACAGCTGATTGGAGATGAGGAGCCTCAATTATTACTTTGAAGGCGTCGTGGAGGGCTCGAGCGTCTACACCAAGGACACCGTGGACGATCTGGATGGCAAACTTGGGCAAGGTTTTATGTCGGCTAACGAGCTTGAAGATGTTGATATAGGTCCAAGAGATAGACCTAGGCCGACATATATTAGTAAAAATTTGTTTTTCATTTTAGAACTAAGCTTATTAATTTATTGAAGGAATATAAAGATTGCTTTGCTTGGCGGTATTTTAAGATGCCAGGTCTTAGCCGATCGATTGTTGAACATCGACTCCCTATTAAACCAGGATATCGGCAATACAAGCAGCCCCCAAGGAGATTCAAAGCCAATATGTATGACGTAATTAAGGCCAAAATTACTCGGCTGTTGGTTTTATTCGGTCAGCCGATACGCTAAGTGGGTTTCTAACATAGTTCTAGTGATCAAGAAAAATGACAAACTTAGGGTGTGCATCGACTTACGAGACTTAAATAAGGCTACCCCTAAGGATGAGTACCCTATGCCAATAGCTGATTTGCTTGTTGATGCAGTGTCAGGGCACAAAATCATAAGTTTTATGGATGACAATGCTGGATACAACCAGATTTCATGGCTGAGGAAGATGTCCATAAAATTGCTTTTAGGTGCTCAGGTGCAATCGGCTTATATGAATGGGTTGTCATGACTTTTGGACTGAAGAATGCTGGAGCTACTTATCAGAGGGCCATAAACTACATTTTTCATGACTTAATCGGCTTCTTGGTCGAAATTTATATTGATGATGTGGTACTCAAATCCAAGGAAGTTGAAGACCATATAGCCGATTTAAGAAAAGTTTTGGAGAGAACTAGAAAATATGGCCTGAAAATGGATCCCACTAAGTGCGCCTTTGGAGTATCGGCTGCGCAATTCCTAGGTTTTCTTGTGCATGAAAGGGGGATTGAGGTGACACAAAGAAATATCAATGCAATCAGGAGTATTCAACCTCCACAGGACAAGAAGTAGTTGTAGTCTTTGATCGGCAAGGTGAATTTCATTAGGCGTTTTATTGCCAATTTATCCGAGAATATGGAGCCCTTTACACCTTTATTAAGGTTGAAAGCCGATCAAGAATTTACTTGGGGGTAGAGCAACAGAAAGATTTGGATAACATCAAGGATTATTTAAGATCCCTCCAGTTTTGATCCCTCCACAAAAGGGAGTGTCTTTCAAGTTATATTTATTAGCCGATGAGAAGTCTATCGGCTCATTTTTGATCCAGGAGTTTGAAAGCAAGGAGAAAGCAATATTTTATCTCATCAGAAGGCTTTTGGATGCAGAAACAAGGTACTCCCTAGTAGAAAATTTATGCTTGTGCCTATATTTTTCTTGTACAAAGTTGAGGCATTATTTATTATCCAACGAGTGCACGATAGTTTGCAAAGCCAACGTAGTTAAATATATGCTATCGGCTCCAGTATTAAAAGGAAGAGTTGGAAAGTGGAGTTTTGCCTTAACGGAGTTTGACTTGAGATATCAAACACCTAAAGCAGTTAAAGGGCATGTTATAGCTGATTTTATTGTTGAGCAAAGAGATGACTCAATCGGCTCAGTCGACATTATGCCTTGGACACTGACTTTCGATGGATTGGTTTGCACAAATGGATGCGGCATTGGCTTAGTAATCATATCACCCAGGGGGCAAGTTTCGAATTTGCTTTTTCAATTACACCTTATGCTACAAACAATCAAGCTGAGTATGAGGCGGTCCTCAAAGGTTTGCAACTTTTAAAAGAAGTTGAAGCCGATGCTGTAGAAATTATGGGCGATTCACTGTTGGTCATCAGCCAATTATCAGAAGAATATGAATGCAAAAATGATGCATTGATGATCTATTATCAGAAATGCCGAGAGTTGATGGATAGTTTTTGGCTTATTACTTTAAAACATATCCCTAGAGAGCAGAATGCAGAAGCAAATGATTTGGCTCAAGGTGCGTCAGGCTACAAGCCGATGACAAGGGATATTGAGATGAAAATTGCAACAATCACAGCCGACGACTGGAGGTATAATATTCACAACTATTTGCAAAATCCTTCCTAGTCGGCTTCAAGAAAATTGCGCTACAAGGCTTTGATATATGTTTTGCTCGATGATGATCTATACTATCGGACAATTGATGGTATGCTGCTCAAATGTTTAAGTGCTGATCAAGCCAAAGTTGTCATGGATGAAGTACATGAGGGTATCTGTGGCACTCATCAATCGGCTCGTAAAATGAAATGGTTACTTCGGAGACCTGGATATTTTTGGCCGACAATGTTAGAAGATTGCTTCAAGTATTATAAGGGTTGTCAAGACTGTCAAAAATTTGAAGCCATCCAAATAGCACCAGCATCGGCTATGAACCTAATTATCAAGCCTTGGCCATTCAGAGGATGGGGAATCGACATGATCGGTCAGATCAATCCACCCTCAAGTAAAGAACATAAGTTCATATTGGTGACCACTGATTATTTCACAAAGTGGATGGAAACAATTCCTTTGAAGAAAGTTGATTCTGGAGATGCAATCAAGTTTGTCAAAGAACACATCATTTACAGATTTGGTGTCCCTCAAACCATCACAACCGATCAGGGATCTATCTTTGTCTCAGATGAGTTTGTCCAGTTTACAGAAGGCATGGCAATCAAGCTTTTAAATTCTTCACCATATTATGCGTAGGCTAATGGACAGGCAGAAGCATCCAATAAAAGTTTAATCGAGTTGATAAAGAGGAAGATCTTTGAATATCCGAAGCAATGGCACAACCGATTGGCCGAATCATTGTGGTCCTATCGGATGACCTGTCATGGATCAATCCAAGTGCCTCCTTATAAATCAGTATATGGACATGAAGCTGTTCTGCCATGGGAAAGCGTCATCGGCTCAGAGAGGATTCAATTGCAAGATGAGTTGACAGCCGATGATTATCATAATTTAATGGTGGATGAATCAGAGGATTTGGTTTTATCAAGGATGCGTGCTTTGGAGAAGGTGACTAGGGACAAAGAAAGAGTGGCTCGTCATTATAACAAGAAAGTTGTACCTAAATCTTTTGAAGAAGGCGAGTTATATCGCCCTTAGTCATTGTATTCTTATCATGATCAGTTATGATTCAACGTATACATGTTGGCCGATTTTGTGCGTTGTCCTCGAGATGTAATTTTGTCAATAATTGGCTCAGATTGAAAAATTAAGGGGGCACATACATATACAAAGTGAACTCAAGTGGACTTCAAAAAAAAATTTGTTTTGTGGACTTCGCAAAGATTACGAGCATTGGCGCAGAAATAATATGACAAATGTTACTGCAAGAGTTCACAAAAACTGGTGTGACCAAGTTATGTTACAATCGGCATGAAGTTTCACATGGGTTCAAAATTCTAAGTCCTATTACATAAATTGGCTTATCCAGTCAAGAAGTTGTTGATGGCCGATACTGCCCGCTGCCGGATTTGGTCAACTTCTTCGATCGCTTCGAGATCGGCTGCGTCATTCCTGGGGATCACCTTCAAGGCTCTAGTGAGGTCTGATAAGTTTTACATTGAAGCCTTTAACTTGGATTTCTGTTCTGATATGATCCTCGGGAGATCGGTAATCCTTTGTTCTTCAAATACAGTGTCAGCATCGCACTTTGCGAGTTCAGCTAGCAGCTCTACTTTTCGCTTGCGCAGCCGATCGAGATTAGAAGTTGGCGCAGCTGTCATCTCATCAAGTTTGGCCTTGTCTTCTAGTATGGACCGCAGATTAGCTTCTATTGTAGCTTCGAGAGGTGTCCTTTCACGCCGATCGGCTATCCGTTGCTTGGCTCTTTCAAACTTGTGTCGATGTTTCTCAAGATATGCAGCTTGAGAGATCGCGTCGGCTATATGGTCTGGGAGCCGATTTTGAATATCTTCGAATCTGGCCCTCATTGATCCGCAGTCAGTGACTAGGAAATCCAAAGAGCATTCCAGCCGGCGAGCCAAATCTTGCAGTGTAGTTTTCAGATCATCGACAGCAGAGGCCAGGGTCTTGTCGGTGGTGTCCTCCTCTTCATCCATGAATTCCTTTATATCAAAAGGAAACATATCGACTAGAGCTTGCAAATAGAATATTGGGATTGATAAGCGTTGAAACTGTTAATCATTAAAACTTTGGAAGCAGCCGATATGAAGAAAATAGACATACAGGGATGACGGGAGCCAATGTTGTTTCTGCCTCAACGTTATGGCTGCCCCTAGCCGATGGAGTCCTCTCACTTGATGCTTGGGGGGCAGGCGTTGAAGAACGAGGAGGCTGTATGCAAACAAAGGCAAGCTTGACTGAGCATTGGTTAGTTTGAAAAAAACTAAAGAGAATTCAGAATTAAGATTACCGATGGAGCTGGAGCCAATTTCTTCCTTGAGGCCAACCTTTTCTTCTGCAAGACGGAAAACTAAGTAAGAGGCTGCATGTGAATTTAAAGGAAGAGACTTTTGGACAAGTACATACTAGTTGACGCCGAGGTTGAGGCTGACGTTTGGAGGATTGGGCGTTCTTTGGGCTTGGTCATCGGCTGGTGGTATTTGTGTTGTTGCTTCTGGATCGGCTATTTCAGCGGCGGCTTCATCAATGGCTTCTTCCATTTCTTCTTGATGCAGGAAGGCCTCCAGGTCTGGATCTATGTCTCGTAGATCGTCGGCTGTGGTTTTCTTTTGTTTCTTTGAAGGCTTTTTCTGCACAGTCGACGGATCGGCAGCCGATGGCTTGGCCCTCTTTCTCCTTTGAAGTGCTTCACGGGTTTGGCCATGCAGCAGGGAGGTGACCTTCCGCGTGTTATAGCTGATTGCCGAAGGGGCAAGACCGCCACTTGGGATAAGTCCTGAAGCATATTGGATGGCAATCCCGGTATTACTGATGTGAGGGGGAGATAAATCGGTAGTCTGCAAACAAAAACAGAGTTAGTCAAATGATAGTGAAAGACAGCCGATGAGAAATGACAAGTAACAAGGAAGAAGTGTTTATCTCTGGGATCAACTCCGGATATATGGTGGTAAGGTACATGGAAGCCAATTGGTGAAATAGATTTTTTTCCATTCACTCCACCATCGGCTGAAGGCTGCAGTCCTTATGATCACCAACTCAATGTTGTCTATGCTTCTAAGAGGAGGGCCTTAAATGTTTAGTAGCCGATCCATCATGAGGCCTGAGCTGATTTCGCCTCTGTTTTTGATCTTGTTGGTGAAATACAACCCAATCAGCAGTGGTCTCATACCCATTTGTCTCGTGGCACTCATAGGATTGTAAAATTCATATGTAACTTGTACATTCCTGCCTTGATGGATGCCGACTGGGAGTATGCAGGGTGAGATAGCCGATGTGAATATTTCCCTAGACTTCCCAAATTTTTCAGAATTTATATCATCGAATCTAAAGTCGTTAGGGAGTTCAAAGTCTTCGGAGTTCTCGTAGGCAAACCAAATTCTTGAGGTCCTCGGGAATCTGTCATAAAAGTTGCCGAACCAATTTTTGAAGAGATCGGCTGAGAGTTTGGATCCTGAGTATGACGATGCTGCTTCTCCGAATGACATGCATCGGCGTGTGGTGACTTCATCGCCATCTTCATCCGTAGTCGGCTGTGCTAGTGGGAAGCTGGCGTCTTGCAATTCCGGCCTTTGGGCAACTTTGTATGTGTGCAGATTTAGCCATATTTATAGCAGCCACCAGGGACCTCCAGTGTCGATAGCCGAGTTCATGGCAATTTTAGTCGATACATTGTTCATCATCTGATACAGGTACCCTAGCAGATATTTTCCTAAAGGAATCTGCCTCTTTTCTTCTAGGACTTCGACTATGTATTGCCAATTGGTTGTGGGACCGCAGCTTGGTCCGCAGAATAGGAATTTTTCCAACCACATAAGAAGGAAAGTTGTGTGCATTCTGGAGTCCACTGGGCCAATTCCCATGTTCAGGCTTGTAAACCCGTTTCAACTCCAATGGCCCTGGTCTTGAAGGAATATTGACATTTGGTGTTCAAGCTGATGGGGTTAGCCGATGATGTGATATCAAGGCCCATGATCATGACTATGTACAAAAGAGTGGGGGTCATTGGTCCTTGATTAAACAAGAAAGAGTTCAACGTGTTGGACCAGAAGTAGCTTGCAGCCGATAGAAGGGGCTCATCTTTAGGCATGTCGGCTATTGTTAGGGCTAAGCATTGTGCTATCCCTAGTTACTCCCAATGGCTTTGCTTACTAGCCGACACCCTTTTATACCATGTTGGCCAGGTCTTATCGGTTGATCGCCATGATTTAAAAGTTCCATTCCAATGAGCCAGATTAGGGTTCGATAACCTAAAAGGGACCCTGTTGGTTTCAACATTGATGACCTCTTAGGGGTCTAGGTTGCCGATTGGACCTAAGAGGTACTGGTTGGGATGATAGTGGTTGGGAACTGCAATCTCGTGAGCAAGATGCTACAATGAACATGAAAGAGAAAGGGCAAATCATAAAGGGCGGACGCTAGATTGCGGTGAAGAAAAAAGCGAAGTTGAAGCCGATGAAACTTACCTCTGAAAATTCGGCCGATGGCGCTATGGATGGGGCGGTTGAAGTCGACATCGTTGAGGATGAGTTCGTCGCCATGCGAAGGATGCCTACGAGTTCGCCGAGGACGCCGTGGAGGTCGTCGGTGCAGATTAGAATTGTTTGGGGCTAAGGCGGCGGAGGCAAAAGTGATGGCGTGAAAAACTCTAAGATGGTGGCTGTTATTTAAAGAAACGTGGTGACGGCCGAAACAGAAAAGCCCTGTAATCTCTCCAAGATAAGGTTCGGTAAATCCGCAACATTAACAATATAGCAGACTTGGGGGGCATGTGTTGACGACCAAATTTGGTAAGCGAATTATCAGGTTTGGGTCTAAAGCCGAAGCCGATTTGGAAAGAATCGAGTTCTTCTGAGGACAGTGCGCGCCAAGTGCAGACCGAATCGGTTGAGGGTTGTCGGCTGAGACCGAATAGAATAAGTACATCTAACATAGCCGATTCCGGTTGGGATAACAGATATGACGATCTCGGAAGGAAGATATGAAGATCATCATTCGATTCGGTTTCTAAGTGCTTCAGAGATATTGCCATCTACGGATGCGGTGCGACGCGGGGTGCAGGCTCGGGCGTGGGATGCGGCCAGGAGTAGCGTGGGGTGGCGTGGCGTGAGCGGCAGAGATAGCACGGCGGCGGCGGCCGAGAGATGCGGGCGAGGGTTAGGGATGACCCCGATAGGTGGGGCCCACCAGTTAATGGCTCGAGAAGAGGAGAGAGGCTGACCAATGGGGCCCACGGGTCAGTGGCTCGAGGAAACGGGGATGCGAAATGGACTTTTTGCGGGTGCGCAAGGGAAACGGGCCGCGAGCTGGGTCGACACAAGGAAGGAGAGAGAGAAGGCGGCGTCGACCGGGCTGGGCCGCAAGGGAGGCGGCAGGACTTTGGGTCGTTTCTGGCCTAGGACAAAAGGAGGATTTTTGTTTGTTTTTCATTTAAATTAATCACATAAATGATGTTTGAGTTTCTATAAATGCTTTCGGTGCTAAAATAATTCCAAGAAAAATTCTGAAAATATGTGGACACTCAAAGTATTTAATAAAAATATCAGCAGCTCATTTAATGATTATTTATTTATTTAAATATTTTTTAATACTCTTTATATTATTATAATTATTTCTGGAGCTCTAAAATTTCACGAAAAATTTCAGAGAATATTTTAGGGCATGGAGAATATTTCAAAAATATTTCCAGCCATGATTTTTAAAGTAAAATTTAATTTCCTTAATAATTTCACTTGATTACTTTGCTTTTCTTTTTATTTAATTTCTAGGAAATGTTTTATTTAATGATTTTTAATCCCGAATGAAAATCGGGCCGTGACACGGCTCGTGAGGAGGGGCCGCAGGGGAGGTGTCCATCGCGGGAGGATCACCGACACGAGAGAGCATCACCGGCAGATGCTTGGAGAGAGCGTCACGCATGACGGAGGAGGCTTTGTTGGCAACATAGTCGGCGACAGCTTTGGAGGTGGCATCGTCGATCTAGAGGCCAGGAGGAGGTTGGTAGGACATGCGTACTGTGTCGACTATGGTCGTGGCGACGGTGTCGACGAGGGCATCGGGAGAGGTAGGAGCCAACGGTCAACATGGTCGCGGCGAGGTTAGGTTTAGGAGTGGAAGCGGTGAATCGAGGAATTTGATACCATGAAAGCATGATAGACTCAACACGATAATATTATTGACATCGATGCGGAGTACATATAGGCACAAAGTCTCCCTAATCTACTCAACCGACCGATTTATTGAAATCGAACCGGGAGAGATATCGGGAGGCTCGGCTAATAGGAAACAAACCATCCATGGCCCCCTCATGTGAGGCCCCCTCAAGCCTCTAGCGTGGAGATGTGGGCTGCAATTTTTTATTTAATTGCGTGCCAGCCAGGATTCAAACTCGAGACCTCTAGCCCTGATACCATATTGAGTTGCATGCACTGACCAATTCGACCAAAAACTTAAGCTGATGGGGAAAGGTGGACAATTCAATTTATATTCCAACAATTTACTTACAGGCCGTAGAACCGATAGAAGCGGTAACTAATTTTTGCCCACATCAAAAGTGTTTGTAAGTGTGCCACCAATATCAGCTTCAGCGAGTGCTAACTGTATCTATCTATCTGGTGTGTGTTCAGACAATTCAGTGATGAAAGACATTAGCCAGATGCCCCAAAGCAGCTATGGATTGGAAGGACTCACATATAACCCTCGCCGGCGTGGTAGCTCATGGGATGAAGGAGGTGAGGAATCAGCTCAAGAACCAAACCTGAATTTCTCCCCCATTCTTAGTTGTCTAATAGCTGATATCAACTTACACTTAAATTAATTCGATTGGATAAACTCATGTCTATATGTGGTTTCTTCGTCAGATTTAATTCGACAACCAATGTGTCAACCTAGATGGTATTGCCATGATGGTCGATTCTTTCTTGCTTCTATGTGAAATTGATGTCTCTTTTTCGTTAGGTGGAAGTGCGGCTTCAGATATTTGGACCGGGCCAAAGGACATCGATCCACACAGGGGCGGAGGGAGGAGGGCTGGGGGGCCTGGCACCCCCCAACATCCTCATAATCCTCTTAAGTTAGTGCTTATTAATTAACTATCCCTTTATTAACTATATTTAAATTAGTGCTTTATTAACTAATTAATTTAATTAGTGCTTATTAATAAGTGAACTGTTTAAAACATATAAATATTCATCTTATCCTATGGTGGACAAATTGTTAAGATTAGTATTAACTCTTCTAGTATCAACTACAACCACCGAAAGATGTTTTTTAGCTATGAGACTTGCAAAGACACATCTTAGATATACAATGGAAGATGGATTTTTGCAAGATTATTTAGTAATTTATATTGAGAAGGAATTGACTACATCAATTAATACCAATAAAATTATTGAAGCCTCGTGATCTTCTTGCTAGTCGTAGAGCTAAATTTAAGTTAATAGAAATATATATTTTTTTGTTAAGACTTGTGAAACATAATACTATTATATATGACGAAAACTATATGATATGGCTATCAGTTCTACTTTACTATGTTTATTGCCCCCTGTCCTCAAATTTTGGCTCCGCCCCTGGATCCACAGCCACTCATGTGAGGAGGTTTTTGTTGTGTTGAAAGGGAAAGGCACACTCTTGCTGGAGTCAAGCTCACTGAAGTACCCTGGCCAGCCCCAGGAGACTCCTGTCTTTCAGAACAGCACATTTACTATCCCTGTAAATGATCCTCACCAGGTAAACATGCTGGATTTGTTTTGGTGGGATGTGCAATTTACATGGGAGTGTTTAATTAATTACATCATGTTTCAATTTATCGCAGGTTTGGAATTCTGATGAGCATGAGGATTTGCAGGTGATTGTGGTCATATCGAGGTCACCTATCGAAGTGTGAGTACTGAATATTCATTGTTTGAATACTTTTGTTACAATCATGAATCATTATAGTTATAGAATTGTAATACACTTCGTTACATAATCCTAGTATCAGCTGTGTAATTTTCCTTTGTCAGAACCCAGGATTGATCTTCAGAAGGCTGTAAGACATGCTATCTAATTCTGTACCATAATTACACTTGTAAATCATGAACATGTATGAAGGGTAATAATGTTTCTGAACTTTAATGGCATTTCTTGTAGGTTTTCTACGACGACTGGAACATGCCTCACACGGCTGCAAAACTGCAGTTCCCCATCTTCTGGGACGAGGAATGCTTACCTGCACCTAAAGATGAACTGTAGGCTCTGAACTGCATATTGTTCTTGTGTCATCTTTGTTCAAGGTGCAGGCTGTAATTACAATTTCTTGCCCAATGTTCAGAACATTTACCTGATAGCTTCTGAAATAAGGGCCACTACTTTACCGCTGTGTTTGGATAATGGGATAAAAGAAGTGGGATTGGGATAGGAAAATGGATGAAGAGTTAGGATGAAATGAGAGAGGAATAATGGATGGCTAGGATTTGAAGATACCCTTTGGTGTGTGAGAAATTATTTCCCTAACCCATTAGCCAAACATGCCCTACAATGTTTCCATGATAACTTTCCTGATTGCAAACAGTTTTTCTTTAATCGAATCATTGATTAAAAGAAATACCATATGTTCATCCTAAACGTCTTATCTGAGCATAGTACTAGCTTACAGTTAACATGGGGCGCGTTTGGAGAAATATACAGCAGGGCTAATTACAAGGCTAGTTGTAGCCCAACAGTAATGCATCCATATTTTAGCCCTCATATGTTGTTTGGAGCATGGGCTAATTTGAGGCTAATTTGAACGTCTCAATTATTGGATATGCAACCAAGCATAATGTAATATTAATTTCATGACACACTTGAGGATTAAGGAATATTAATTTCATCTTCATGTAAAGATATATCAGTATATCTAGCAAGCAAAGAAATCAATTCATCAAACATTTATATTCATCATCTTGAAAGATAACACTAGTAGTCATAAGAACTAAAGTCAACGAAGCACCTCAAAAGTGTACTTTGGGCAAGAGGAAAAGGAAGAACATTGATCACACTACAAGAACATTGCATGAGTCCGGGCCATCTCTCATCTAGATCAGGCTTCTTTGGGCAGCTAAAACAACAAATGAGATAATCTGCTGTGAGTCACAAGCATCAGCACAAAGCAGTTTGATCCACAAACAGTGCAGGAGCTGTGCAGGACTAATCCCGGCTTGCATTCAACACCATGAAAAAAATAACATGCACTCATGACTAAAATACAAACTAAATATGTCGATACAATTAAAATCTCCCAAACTTACAAGTCATTCATGATCCATAGAACAAAGCATATGCTAACTCATCATGAAAATCATTCATGTCAGGGTCTTCTACAAGAGGTTCACCTCCTTGAAAATTATCTTGAGGTTGATGTGGAATGGAAAATATTTTTCATCCGCATCACACCTATCAAATTCCCTGTCCGCAATTTTGCTCTCTCGAATGAAATTATGAAGAGCCATACATGCAACAATTATTCTTGCTTGCTTTCGTGGAGAAAATTTTGGCATATTGTACAACATCCTCCATTTCGTTTTCAATACTCCAAAAGACCGCTCTATGACATTTCGAACTCGAGAATGTGCATGGTTAAAGGTTTCTTTCATACCTTGAGGCGGCGGCCCGTTTTCCCACTGTGTCATATGGTACCTTGTACCCTTATATGGTGCAAGATAACCCGGTTGGTTTGTGTACCCCGCGTCAACCACGTAATACTTACCTACAGGTTAATGAAAATACAGTCACATATATGGTCTAAAAAACATTGGATAACTAATTCAATGTGAGTTACAACAGTTTACCTGGTGGTGGATGTGAAAATTTATCAGCATATTTGGTCATTGCATCATTGAACACTCTCATATCATGTACTGAACCAGGCCATCCCGCAAGCACAAAGGTATATCTCATGTCGAAATCACGACATGCAAGAACATTCTGTGTGGTTTCATTGTGCTGTTCATATGTTGAACCACCAACTTTTTGGCACCACAACATTTACATGTACTCCATCTAATGCTCCTATGCAATCATTGAAGTGCGGCCAAAAATCAGGAGTTTCTAGACTTGGGTGCACCGTGAAAATTCAGGGTCATTTGGCTTAATAATATCAGCTGCTAGCTTAAGTATACTGCTCAACACTCCATTAAATGTGTGGCTTATTGTCTCCAATGATCTAACAAAACGATCCTCAACTTGCCTAACCGACTGTGGTGCACCAACAATCCATAAAAACATGGCTAAAGCCTCAACTGAAGACATATTTGAAGTTGACTGCAAGCCATAAGATTGCACCAAAATGTTATGCAGCCTATTAAATAAAGGTCTCTCAACCCTGAACATGTTGTAGCAAGAGTTGGCACGGGCAAGTGTCCTATGGACCCACTGTACTCCAGTTTCAACAGCAACCCTTCTTGGTTGTTTCAAAAAGTGTTTGTTGAAGTACATACCGAGCAAAGGGGTAAGATGCACAATCATTTCTCGGGTCATCTTCAAATTGTTAAGGGCCATTGACATAAGCTCATCCTCACTTGATGACGTGTTGCCTCCATCATCCCATGATGCATCGCTGTCTTCCTCATTCACTTGTCCATTGCCCCCATTCTGTTTCAAAAAAAAGAACAAGTGTCAGAACTTTGATCTTTGACAAAGGATAATCATATTCTTGAAAACACCATATAAAAATCTTGTCCACATGTAAAGATAACGAGTTCATCACAGGACAGATATAACAAGTTCATTATAGCTAACAGCAACTAGGGGCCTAGAGGCCCACACAGGCAAATTGTTGTCCCTGCAAACAGATAATAGAAGCCTAGAGGCACAAAAGGTTCATCACATAACATTGTTCCTAACTAACACATGTTGTGATCGATGCACCATCTACTTAAGTAATTCCGCCTTGCAGAGGCACTAGGCAGGCCACAAAAGAATTTCCGCTGGAAAGGATCTTGGAACATCTTTCCCATTGCATAAACCTCCACACTATCATGCTCTATCCCACACTCAAAAGCCAGCTCTTGACACCTCTTGACTGAAAACTGATCTTTCTCTTTTTTTGATTCCATTTACGCAACTTGCGCTTGTTGGATCGCTTGTTGACTGATATCCACAGATTTCGAGAACTTGTAGGCTATCTGCCTCATGTACCTAACCATTGGGCTTTTGCTCTTCTTCATAGGACTGTCACATGTGCTGGTGGTACCACCCATTGACCTCTTCTCTTGCGGGTACTTGTACTTGGGGGAGTCGCCACAGCATCTTCTAAGGCATCATCTCCCCATAGTTCTGCAGCATTGTCGTCTCCCTCAAAAAAATCTTGTCCAGCCACAAAGCTTGTGCTTCCATCCATAGCCGTCTCATGGAACATTTCTTCAAGCTCAGGCAGATTTACAGGAGGACCATGCTTTAGCTTATTCAGCCATGGTTTGCCCTGCATTACACCATACATTTGCATAAGCAACATTGCATAAATAGAGTTATGGAGAACAGAACTTCAATGAGAGCAATGTACCTTTGTATAAGTTTTCCCAAAGTCTGAGTCCGCACCTATAGTTCCATCTTTTTTCCTGCCTAAACCAGTGTGTGTTTGCAAAAACCTCCAGAAAGAGTATGTACTTCTTAGTTGGCCTATTTGATTCTTTAGTTGCTTTCTATCATGCATCAATCCTGTTTGTGCGTAATAGCAGTCAATTATTGCTTGGTAGCCTGCTGCATTCATTTGTCCATCCACATAATTGCCTGCTCTCAACTGCTCAATACATAACCTTAATAACACACCGTTATTAGCATCAGACCAATTGGCTCTGAATTTGCTCACCGGAGGGCCGACTGAACTGTCCAATTCTGCGATGTCATCCCCATCGTCGTCCTTGTACTCAAGGTTGACAAACTCGCCCCCATGTGCTTGCGGAGGCGCGCCAGTGCGGGTTGCTTGAGGGCCACCTCGGCCTCTGTCAAGTCGGCGGGCGCTAGCACGGCCGGTGGAAGTGTTGCCACGGCGACGTGCTAGCCCCGTGGATGATCCACCGAGGAAGACGCCACCGTTAGCGTCCCCAACCATGTGTCCGCCATTTCCTCCACGTCCAGCATGCGCCGACGTAGTGCCGCCGAATTGTAGTTGCCTGGCACGCCCTGCCGCTCGAGCTGCCCTGCCGCTTCCTCCTCCACCAACACGTTGGTGATGCACTCCCAGTGTGCGATGCACGTGCGGGACTGGAGCACTGGCGGTCGGCGCGGGACCTCCTCCATGATCGTTGCTGGATCGAAGGATGTTCTGATACCGAGATGAGGGAACTCTTCAGCTGCCTGCGAGTTAAGGTCGAGTCCATCGAGGCCAGTCCGGGGAGTGTGGGCGACGCCGCTCGAAGACGCCTGTGAGTATATGTTCAACCCGGCGGTAGATGACCCCGGAAACAGGGGAAAATAGTTGAATTCGTCGTTACCCTCCATGTCCGCTGCTGGTGCTGCAGGATGCAAAAGACGATTCATCAGGGGAGGTAGGCAGTGGTGGAGCAGGATATAAAGCCAGAAAAACGAGCAAATCTCGGATAACCTCTCGCAATTAAATCCATGAAAGGATGAAAAATTCATGACTATTGTCTCCAAAAGAAGGTAGCACAAATGGCAAGCTGGCAACATAATATAAAGAGGGCGCATTGAGACTTGCCCTGGTGTAAAATTGAAAAGACTGACATATACACAAAAAAAAACTGACACTGTTGAGGGAATCATTTGTGTATTTGCCCTTTTACACTAGGAACCATTCGATTGACTGCTAATAAGTAATAACTTCATCTTCTCACAAACTGTAGTTTATTTCAAGAGCCATAGTGCACTCCTTGTCAAGGGGAACTAAGCTAGCAGTCAAGCATCATGGAGTTGGTTCTTCTATATACGTAGACCCAATTTAAACAATAATGCAACCAACTCTGTCAAAACTCAAAACAGGTACTTTTTGCCATCTTAACAGTGAATCACATGTGCTTCCATTAAAATCCAGACTGCTAACAATGAATCATGTCCAAAAGGGTCCAAACCAAGGATGACTTTTCATAGATATTCAATTGAGTTAGATGAACCAATGGAAGTTTCCAGGCAGCAGGTGTTGCTGCCTTCAAACATCAGTTGGTTGGACGAATGAAGGATTAGTGGGCTTACATAACACACTTTCTTGGCCTGTTGGATTTGGCCCACTTGAAATGTAGGACTGCCACAAGGGTAAATTGTATATAGACAATCCAACCAACAAATTTGGCTGTATTCCATCACTTCATGGTGCTATTTACTCAACCAATATTCTGGCTTTAACAAAAGTTGCTTTTATTTTGTATAGTTTAGGTCCTCTTGGATTCTCTCTCGGTAGGTAATCTACTAAATTAGAAACAAAGATGATAGCAGCTTCATCCAACACCAAAAAAAGGGACCAAAAGGCAACAGGACAACCAAATCTAAAAAAAAGATCCAAATATCATATTCTGAAGCAAAGAGCAATATTTAGGAGCATCCCTGAACATATATAACTTTACACGCATGAAATAGCAAAAGTTTTCAGTACACTAGCTCATTTTAAGTGGTTTTAATTAATTTAACAGCAACACTACCAGACACAATCGGGTAAAACATGTTAAATCAGAATCACACCTTACAATAGTGAGTATATGCATTGTCCAAACTAAAATAACATGTGTATGTCCCCTGGATCATACTCTTCTAAACAACTAATGCATCTGATTGTGATTAAATAAATGAGTCCAACAAACCCATGTCGCATCGAATCTTATAGCAGTCTGAATAGCGAAACCCTAGCGACGGCGACGACCCGAGCAAGGAGAGGGACGGGAGGGTAGGGGCCGCGAGGGGACGTACCTGACGAAGGAGCCGTTGAGCCCGTTGCCGGCGCTGAAGGGGACGCTGCAGACGGCGGCGACGCGGGTAGGGAACAGCGGCGACGCGGGTGGGGAACGACGGCGCGGATGCAGCGGGATGCGGTGGGAGAGGACATCGGAGGCCCTATTGTGAGGGGACGGCGAGGACGGCGGCAACCGGCGCAGCTCCGGTGGTCGGCGAATGGCTCACAAGCTGGCCGACGACGAGGCTGAAATCGAGTGGCGGCGTGGCTACGACGCCTCCGACTCGTGCGCCAAGGAACAATGGTGATGGGTAAAGTGCCTTGCAAGATGGACCCACAATATCTTTAGCCGAATTAGCATATGTACTTGGGGCCAAAATATTTCCATGGGCTAATAGGTTTTAGCCTATATTAGCCCTATATGTTTGGGGCATGTTGAGCTATTTGAGGCTAATTAAGGAGAAGTCTAATATTTAACCCTTGCACCAAACGCAGCCATGGTTGAAAATATAACAGAAACATTCAGGTAGTAAGTGGAACTCTGATTCAGTAGAAAAAATAACACAAGAAAGGCAGCAAGTGAAAGCTGTTTTTTTTTTACAGGGGAAAAGTTCACCTCTCTACGTCTGGACCCACGATTGTGTGGGGCCCACTGGTCACCGATTTATTTCGGAGAAGGGAAAAGTTAAATTTCTATTTCTCAATTTTCGAGAGCCCTAGAAGAAGAGAGATGGGGACTAGAACTGGACCAACTGCTGCTGGCGCCGCCGCCGGCAATGGCGCCCACCTCGCCGTCGCCGGCCGCGGAGCTCTCCTCCTCGCGCTCCTCGTCATCGCCGCCGCCTTCCTCCCCGTAGCCGAATCGTCCTGCCCGCGAGGTCGTCTCTCCTTCCCCGTAGCTCTTCTCCTCCTCCCCCTATCCATTTCCGGGTTTCTTGAAACTTCCAGGCTTAATACTTCGCAAGATTAAAAATCTATTTAAAAGTTACAAAATCGTAGAACTGGCAAGGTTCCTAGGTCCCTAAATCTGAGATGAGGAAAGTATTTGATATAGTTGTATGTAAATTAGCAGCGGAAGTTTTTTTTTAATCTAACAAGTTCTAGGTATTTAGGCATTTCAGTTCTTGCAAGTTCTGAACTCTATCTAGCGTATTCCAGACAATTCGCTTGTGAAAGATGTTAGAAAAATGTACCAAAGCAACTATGGAAGGGAAGGATTCTCACATATAACCATCGCTGGCGCCCTAGCTCATGGGATGAAGGAGGTGAGGAATGAATTACCATCAGTATTGTTTTCCCCAACCAGATTTGGCATGAACTTAACTTATACAGACTTCTCTTTTTCAGATATATGCATGTATAGGCGTAGTTCCTATGTTGAACTGTATTCATAAGACGTCGCCCCGATATAGTTGGATATTGCTGTCATGGATGATTTTTTTTCTCTTGCATCTATCTAAAATGTTTTCCTTTAGGTGGAAGTGTGGCTTCAGACATTTGGACCAGGCCAAAGGACGCCGATTCACAGGCACTCATGCGAAGAAGTTTTTGTTGTCTTGAAAGGGAAGGGCACGCTATTGCTGGGATCGAGCTCAATGAAGTATCCAGGGCAGCCTCAGGAGATTCCCGTATTTCAGAATAGCACATTTACAGTCCCTGTAAATGATCCGCACCAGGTAAAGGATAGGCTTGTGGTTATTATTTACTTAGGACACCTGTGTCCTGGTTTGGTCAGCTGTCCTGAAATTATGTGTCAAACTCAGCGAGATATCTTGGTGGCAGGTTTGGAATTCTGATGAGCATGAGGATTTGCAGGTGCTTGTGATCATTTCACGCCCACCTGTCAAGATGTAAGTACTGAAAACACGTCACTTGAATGTTGCCTTATATGGTTTGGCTCACACTCTGGATTGATTCATAGTAACCCTATTTTTTTAGCTTGGACATACTAAACACTTTTGACTAAGTTGTGCAGACAGTGACTCAAAATATTTTTTATATCCATATCAAATATTCTCTGGTTTCCACAAAAAAATATTCTTGTTTCTTGAACATATTAAATCCTAATATTTGAGAATTTGGATTTTATGTCCATGAAGCACTAATGCATGTACTCAGTGTAAAATGGTGACCAGAGCATAATTGAAGGCCTAGAGACCAATAAGAAACTGGTCATGCTGATTTGACTTAAAACATTGGTTGTCTCGTCACTCGTGGTATCAATTTGTCCAAAACTTGAATAAAAGAGTGGGCAAATGATTGGAATGCCCTTGTTGGCTTGTACCACTCTTTTTAAAGTGTATGTTTGACACTGTTCATGAGATTGCTAAATATTCTGTCAAAGACCTAATATGCAAGTTATATCTTTACATCTTGGGTGGTCACTCAATTAATATGTGAGAAATAAATAATGCTTTGAACATTCATGATATTTCTTGTTTGCAGATTTACATATGATGACTGGAGTGTGCCTCATACAGCAGCAAAACTGAAGTTCCCCTACTTCTGGGATGAGGACTGCTTACCAGCACCTAAAGATGAACTCTAGTTTCTAATTAAACCTACTATTGCAGTGTATAAGCTACGTTCAAGATACTGCTGGATCACGGTCGATACTTGCTGTGACTCTTTTGCATTCTCTCTAATGTGCAGTTATATAATGTGTTCTCTTGATTAATGTTAGGACATATGTGCTTAGAGCTTTTTCAGTAAGGACCACTGTAAGTGTAAACTACTTCCACACTTAACATTCCACTATTCTAGAGCATTATCTGTGTATATAAATAAATGCCCACACAGCTAGTTTCATGCAGTGTTCAAGAAGGCGCTAGGCGGTTTCTAGGCGGTGACCCATAGCCTAGAGCCTAGGCGAGCCTAGGCAAGCCTAGGCGTTTTTCTAGGCGTTTTGGCATTTTAGGCTTTTAGCACACAAAATATATTATATACATATATATATATATGGCATATATGCCATTTTACCACACAAAATGTATTATATACATACATATACATATATATAATTATAGATATAGCATATATGCCAAATAAATTAGTTGAATAAAGACATAGAGAAGGCCAGTATACATACCTTAGTGTTTTAGGTTGAATTATCATAGACAACTTGTTAATAGTTCCTACAACAAGGATTAACAATAGTTCCTACAACAAGGATTAACAGCTTGTAAATGGTCAAAACAGCAAGCAGTTCATCCATAAAAAAAGAAATAGTAAGTTGAAACTTATCTGAATGATTGCAGCCACCTTCCATCCATGTGTTCATCATATCAACAGCTAGTAGTAAAGCAAATGGACAGGGCAGCAGCCAGCAGTAAAGTTCACAACAAAGCACATAAACATACAATTGTAAACATAGAGTTTTCAGTTCTCACAAAACAAGAAAATAGGACACACAGCAACAGTTCATAAGTTTAAGACATGAAATCAAATTCTTCTTCAATAGGGTTCCTCCTCATCTTCAACATATTCTTCTTCGGATTCAAACTCTTCTCCTTCATAGAGCTGTCTCACTCTTGCACTTCTACGTATCTCAAGTTGTTCTTCTGCTCCCATTGCATCTCCAATAACATTCCAAGGTATCCCTGTACCTTCCATCTCATCTTCTTCATCTCTATACTGAACTAATGCACAATCATCTCCATCCTCATAGAGAAAACCTTGAGCTTCCATTGTATCAGTAGAGAAGAGAACATCATTGATTTTCTTCGACTTGATCCTTTCTCTCTTACTAAGAAGCTTGCAATTGAACTGAATATAGACAACTTGTTGAGGCGGGATGTAGTGAGCCTATTTCTCTTAGTGTGTATCTATGAATTAAGATAAGAGCATTTTCAGTTATGTAATGCTGCTGAAATGATGCTATGGAACTAATAGAAGAAGAGTATAGGTTGCTGGAATTTAAATATGTAATTGTACTAACCCTTTCAAACCCACTCCAATTCCTTTCACAACAAGAAGAGCTTGTTGTCAAAGATAGGATCCTTATAGCCATCTTCTGTAAAGCTGGAGTTTCAGTTCTCCACCATGATGCTACAATAAATGAAAAACAGCCAGTTATTTATGTCCAATGATGTTAATGGCTTAATGCTGAAATAAATGAAAAACAACACCTGGGTGGAAATCAAAGGTCTCATGGGTCCTTGCAAGCTTCTTGCTAAAATTCCCTTCCCTTCTCTGAAACATTTTTAGTTCAATGTTGGCAGCTTGATGTTGTTTATCCTCATCATGATAATAAAATGTCTCCACACAATTAATAAACGCTTCTGTCATTGTGGGTTCATCAAAGATTGATGGCTTAGCATAACTATAGTGTGGATTCAACAAATAAGCTGTCAAATGCAATGGAGAATCAAGTCTTCCTTTCATCTTCTTTTCAACAACAGCAATTACCTCCTTGAAACGGGACTCATTGTTGCCAAAGGCCTCCTTGATCTCTCTCTTTGCCTTTATTAGTTCTCCATAAAGGAAACCTATGGATGGCCTCACATCCCCATCAACCAAACGTAGGACTTTGACCAATGGCTCAAAAACAGCCACTGTTAGCTTGACATCCTTCCAAAAGTTTGGATTCAATATAGTTGCCGTGGCATCTTTTCCTTTCTTTGATTTCACATCCCTCAATGAGTCCCACCTACTATGAACCACCATATTTCTTAGCATGTCTTTCTTCTCTTCTATGCTCTTCAAAGTGAGAAAGGCTGAAGCAAACCTAGTCACTCCTGGTCTTATTATCTCTTTCCCCTGTGTGAAGTGTCTCATGCACTCCAATGTTCTTGTGTGCCCATACACAAATATGGTGAATGCCTTTGCTTGATCAATCACCTTCTTGAATTTAGTTATGTTGCCAATTCCTTGGAGCATCAAGTTGATTGTGTGAGTTGCACAAGAGGACCAAAATACATGTGGTCTCTTCTCAAGCAATAGCCTCTTTGCTCCCATGTTGTTAGATGCATTGTCTGTCACTACTTGCACCACATCATCTTGACCAATGTCTTCAATGGCTTTGTCCCTAGTTCAAAGATTACTTCACTTGTGTGTGACACATCTGACATCTCTTTTGAGCAGATAAAACTGGTTCCATCAGCACAATTAGTGCACACATTCATTATACTCCTCCTCTTCCTATCTGACCAAGCATCAGTCATAATAGAGCACCCATTCTTCATCTTCTCATCTTCACGTTCTTGCAGCAAACTCTTGGTTCTTTCATATTCTTCTTCTAGCAATTTCTCTCGCAGATCATATTGAGATGGAGGTTCAAGTCCAGGTCCAAACTGTCCAATTGCTTCACACATTTGCTTGAACTCATCATTGTCACATGCATAGAATGGGATTGCTGCCATTGTTGCAAAAAATTTAAAAAAACAGCCTAATAAGTATTCTATAATCTATACAGCAATAATAGCATCCAATTAATTCTAAATTGTAAATGAAAAAGGGTGATTTAGTATAGTACCATGTGTATAGACCCATCTTGCAATATATTTGTGCACCTCATGTGTTCTTTCTTTCCAAAGTTCCTTGTTCAACTGCTGCTGTTTCAAATATTCACTCTTGCTAGCGTTAGGATCAATAGCACGTGTCCATTTGTCAATTGGTCCTAATTTGTGAGGCTCTGAACTTCCAACATAAGTGACTTCCTCTGACTCTCCATCTCCAACCCGAGAAACATTCACTTCTTCTCTAAGTTCTAGCTCACGAACAGTCTTCTCCTCCCTCTTCCTTTTTGTTTCAGCTAGTGCTTTCTTGCACTTCTCCTTAGCCTCCTTAGCCTTCTCTGTTGTGGCCTTGCATTTGGCCACATTCTTTCCTTCATGAGCCACATGTTGCTTCAACCGATAAATCCCTCCTTGCATCACCTTGTTACATAGCAAGCACTTGACCTTGTCCTTGTTGCTAGCATCAACAAGAACACCAAATTCCCATCCAACATCATCGAATTTCTTTTCATCGACTTCCAAGTAGTTTCGTGGACTAACATCATGTGTTGACGACATCCTACATCCAACATTGAAATAGCCTATATCATTCATCAATTTGAGAGGGGAACAAAGGAATCAAGGTGGGGAAGGCAGGGAATTCGAGCAGAGAGAGCAGCAGGAAGTTGAGCAGGCGAGCAGCAAGCAATGCTCACATAAATCATTTAGTTGCAAGAGCAGCAAGACTAGGCGGAGCAATTCCCTGATTAAAAGAAACAGAGGAGCAAAGGGAAACAGAGGAGGAGCAAAGGGACCTTTGGTGGCGAGCCGCAGAGGTGTGTCGGCGTGGAGTAGCTTCAGGCCGGAGGTATGCACCGGCGGGGACCAGCTTCAGGCCAGAGAGGACACGCCGATGGGGACCAGCTTCCAGGCCGGAGGGGAAGGAGACGCCGGCGGGGTCCGGGGGGAGTAGCGGCGGGACGCACAGCAGCGGCGGCGGGGCTGCGGGATGGGCTTCGGGGGAAGACCTGCAATTAGGGCTTCGGCGGCGGCAGGCTTTCAGCGTCGGTCTCTTTAGCAGAGGGCCCGAGTTGCGCGCGCGGGAAATTTCCCGCCGAATCCCTAATTGCGCGCGCTGCGCGCTCGACTCCGCGCCGCCTAGCCCGCCTCAGCGCCGCCTAGCGCCTACACCACCGCCTACCCTCCTAGGCCAGGCGGGAGGGCTCCGCTCAGCGCTTAATCGCGCCTAGGCGTGCCCTAATCGGCGCCTTCTTGAACACTGGTTTCATGTTGATTAATTCTTGGTTCAGAGAATTCTAGATTATCAATTCTTCATTCTAGACTTCTAAGCTTACCATTAACATGGTTTAATGTAGCACCTAGAATGTGCAAAGAAAAGTTAGTAGCATACCAAATGACTAGCCATTCTAGGCAGTACTAAAATTGGTGAGCCAAAAGGCAGTCATCTGTGAGCAGTTCAACTGCGGGGGTAATCTGAACATTCAGATTGAGGCAGCAATATAATCATATGACCCTTTTAAAATTTGCATGCCAACACATTTGTATTATTGTGAACAGAATGATAATGGATCAGATGGATTAGGGTCCAGAAACAATTTCGAGCTAGAAATCCTGATCAGGCCGATGTATAAGCCAGAACCAATGATTTCTTTTCCTTGTTTGCAAGCTGTGGGTAACAAAAATTTCACTACACTAAACGGTTAAACTAGTTTGGAGATGGAGTCTGAAATCTGAGGGGAATTTAACTATTTGCAGTACCAAAATGTGAGCTGCACAAATCTCCTGATGATATTGAGGTTCTAGTCTATAAGGAACGATGCTACATAACACTAAGTAGAGACCAAATCGGCAGCTATTGATAGAATAAAATTAAGAATCATCATCTATAATCTTTTATTGGTACCAATTCATTAAAAAAATCAACACCAATAATCTTTAAGTCATAGGTACCGGTTTTTATAATACAACGTGTCTGGTTATGACATATGTGTCGGTTCTTAATATAAACCGGCACCTATAATGATTTTTTCGCTACTCATATATGTGTATTTTATCTAATATTTTTATATGAAGTTGGATGAGGGTAAACTTTATATCAAATTTGTATGGCTCGACGAGATTCACAACTTTATATTTGATGACCTTTTGATTTGAGGTTGTTTGGATATCCAAAATGTGTTATAAATTCTCATATCTATTTGGATAAGTGAATTTTTAAAATTTTTAAATGATGGATGAAGACAAAATTTATATGAAAGTTACATATCTAAATGAGATCAACAATTTTGTAGTCGATAATATTTTCATCTAAGTTCATCTATGATGTTAAACATGGATTATAAGTTTTGGATGAGAGTAGTCTAAAAACAGTTTTTTTCTAGGACAAGTGCTTATAAGTGAGATGGTAAAAGGACTTTGGGTGGAGAGAGAGATCGTGGGTTTGATCCCTTCTAACCCTCATGTGTGTGACAATGGTGAAATTCTTGTGAGTTGTGGTAACTGAAGTGTTACCATATATATGCCTAGTAAATATGAAATATTTTTTATTTCTTCATGCCCACAAAAATAAAAAAGATACACTTATATATAAAAAATAAAAAAGGGTACACTTACATAGTTGGAGATTTTAGAGCTGACAACAATAAAATATCTCATAGTGTCATCTGACATGTGTCGGTTGCTGAATTGCAACCAGCACCAAAGTGTTGTCATGTAATAGTGGTGACTATCTTATGCTTTTACCACAGTAGCTGCATTAAAAACTCTCTTCAGTAAAATAAATGGTGACTCATCAAATTCCTTGAAACATAAGTTGCCAACAAGGTAAAACCATAATCATACATATATGATTTTAAAGAACAAGAAATGTCGCATAGTAATAACTTTTTTTTAGCACGTCGCATAGTAATAACTTAGGAAGCATACAATGACAGACAAACATTGAGTGCTGGTGCTGATTTACTGTGAGAGAAAAATACTGTTGTCTTAAGCCGGCTGATTGCTGGTGCTGATTTGGTGTGAGATAAAAACACTGTTTGGATGGATGGCTGGAAACCAGCCGAACGGGCCCATTATTTGTTTCTTAAGAGGAAAATCACAAATCCATTCCCATACAACAGACCTGATGAACAAACCAAAATTGAACAAGAGGTACACCACTTCAGGTACAAATGCTGCCTGGAACCTCCTAGATTATTGTTCTGGAAGCAATAACAAATGCTGCCTGGAATCTCCTAGATTATCGCCGGGTGCTAATAGATCTTGCCTGGCTTTTTTTTTGTTAGGGAAATTAAAGAGATGTTGACAGGAAATCGGCCTCTTAGAGTACAGAAAATTCACTGGGACCAAAATTTAGCTAGCCATACTTTGGCGAGTACCGGCCGGTTAGGTGGTCGAGATGCCATTGTGGCTAGGCAATGGTTAACTTACCTGTGATGATTAGCACCTGTGTAATTATTTGGGCCAAACCTCCTTTTTCCAAACATTCAAGAGGGATTTGGTAGCTTTTTGGTACGACATATATTCTCTAACTAGTTACTTTCTCTCTATAAAAATGTAAAGCTTATGTTTTAAACACTTTCATATAAAATGTAGGGAAAACGTATTTTTTTCATAGATTCCAAAGGAAGAAGTACTCTATATGGTATATATGATGTATGATCTTTCCATTTACACATTCACTGGTCTTTTCAAAGAATAGTACCCCATAACTCTCACATAAGTTTGTCTCCTCAAAAAGTCAAAACCTCACTTTTGCACCATTTTTAAATGATCTCCCACAACCCACTATCTAGTCACATCACTTACCCACATTCGTCTTGCTGATCTTGATATCCACAATAGACTCAATATTCTTTTCACCATGGTTACCCTTCTCATGATTTTTGTTATTATTTTTGTTATTGCTAACTATGCTAAGATGATCTGCACCATCAAATGGGTGGTCAATCTAACCGTGCAAATGGGTGCATAGAAAGATGAATTGGTGGGTACCTGTGACATTATCAGTCGCCCATCACATTTGTCTAACACGATATGCTTCCGTCTCAATGGAATTGTTAGTGGTAGAGGAAGTCGTGGCTCCTTTGCCAACCTTCTCTTCTCATACATATGTGAGATACTTGACTCTGGTTACGAGATCTTGTGCTTTAAGATCTCCATGGCACCATGGCACCATGGCTATCACTATTTTCAATACCAAAAATCTTAACGCACTTCACTTGCCACATCATAGAATGAGGCATCACAAAGATCTTCTTTGAAACGACAAAACTAGAGTTTTTTGCCTCCTTTGTTGGGGCTGTGATTTGAGCAGGAATGAGCTCAGAGGTGGTCTAGATATATAACAAGGTGCAATATAGTGTACAATGGTTGAATGTAATGTAGTGCAGTTGTGCCAACTACAACTTTTGTAATTTTAATCTGGGCCTCCTTTTCTTTTGTCTTGCAAATAACTTTTTTAATTCTATAAAATTATACTTTTAGGAAAATGTCTGGTAGTTTTCTCCCTTACAAAGAACTAGTGGTATGATGGTCGTGTTACCCTTGCCTCAGATGGTAGTCATGTGACCCGTCTGGCGGGATGAAGGGTCTCCACAATATGATATACGTGGAGTGTGACATGCATGCATAGAAGCCCCTCCCCCTTCCTCCCCCCCCACCCCACCCAAAAAAAAGGTCTATAAACATGGTGTTTCTTACTTAGGTTAGTTGATTGTTTTGATGAATTGTGGGCTCTAGGTGACAGTGAGGTGAGTGTATGTCATGGTCGAGATGCCATTTTGGCTAGGCAATGGGTAACTTACCTATGTGATGATTAGCACCTATGTAATGATTTGAGCCAAACCCCCTCTTTCCAAACAGTCAAGGAGGCTTTGGTAGCTTCTTGGCAAGACATACATTCTCTAACTAGTTACTCCCTCTGTATAAAAATGTAAAGCTTATGCTTTGAACACTTTTGTAGAAAAATACAGGGGACGTCAAAGCACTTTTTTTTGGATATTTACCCCTAATTATGCATTATAAATGCATGTAACTAGAGTAGTACTACATTATTTATGGGTATTTAGTAAAAAACAGGTTCCTTAGTATAAGAGCCTACAAACTATATACCTTACATTTCTATACGGAGGGAGTATGATCTTAGAATGTTAATAAGTGCATATAGTTAATAGGGTACAGTTTTCGTAAATAAAACCCTTCACTTAAAACTTTTAGATAACGGAAATGAACAATTACAATTATTTTCTTCATACATTCCAAAGGAATAAGTACTCTATATGATGTATACGATGTATGATCCTTCGATTTATCACATCCACTGGTCTAAACAGTACAAAGGAGAATTTCTAGTAATTTTTCTCCCCATCAGGTGCAGCAGACACCAGTACACCACATTACGGATGCAGTTTGGCCACAAAACCACATGGCACATGACCATTCATTCTTTCGTCCACTAAAAATGAAAGGAAAAAATCGTCATTTCCCCAATTTAATGTGGCAGAAAATCGTCCTGTGTGGATGGTAGGACCCACATGTTAGTGCCACACTTCCGCTACATAAATCTGCGATGGAAACCCATTAAGAGCATCTCCAGCAGAGCTTGTAAATGGATTCCTATCTTAAATTTAGGATTTTGGTGACAAAAACCCACAAACAGCAGCATTCCTAAACTATCTCCTAAAAATCTCAACTCCTAAAATTATCCCCTTCCACTCCTATTCCCAGGAGTCCAAACCTCATCCCCTATTCACGGCTACGCGCTATTTTTTTCCGTTCGCGCCCTCTCCACGCGGTCTTTTTCCTTCACGCGGCGTCGATCTGTTTTTCCCCCTCGCGCTCGCATGGACTCGCGCCACTCCCCACCGCCAGGCTCCTGCGCTCGCTTGGTCTCGCGCCGCTCGGCACCGCCAGGCTCCTGCTCCCGCGATCTGCGGCGTCACCGGAAGATCTGCGGCCACCGGTGGTCGATGTAGCCGCCTGCCGGAGGATCCCGCCGGAGCATCGCTCTGCCTGGGGGTCGACGCGTCTCCTGTCCTCCACCGCCCCCGCAAGTAATCCGCCGTGCAGCCCCGTCGCTCATCTCCTCCCCCGGCGGCGTTCTCCTTCCTTTCTTGCCGGATTTTCCTCTCGCCCTGCCCGCGTCTCTCCTCCAGGCGGCGCCTCATCCCGCCGGCATCTCTCCTGCATCCAGGGTTCCATGGCGGGAGCTAGCAGGTCCAATCCCAGAGCGCCTCCATCGCGTGTCGCCATGACAGCGCAGGCACGACCTGCTGCCGGCCAAGGACGTCCGGCAACTACAGGACTTTCGACATTTCGCGCTCCGGCAAGGGTGAACGGCGGCGGACAACCATGGCTGGCTCCTCCTTCCTATAGCGGTGGTACACAGTACTCGGTTGGGCCTGCAGCTTCTTCTGCTTCGATGCCGAATTTGCAAGTTTCTGGGCATGCCACTGAGGATGAAGGGGGCGAGGAGTACACAACGCTCGACAACGTCGATGACCAATTTCGAGGTACATGTTTTTTCATAATTGATTGTCATTCGTTGTTAGTGCAAATTACAAATCCGATGGTAAATTTGTACTGCTTAACATGTAATTCACTTCAAATTACAAATCAAAGAATAATTTACTGCTTGTCTTGTTTGTATGATTCTATTCCATTATTTTGGCATGTCAATAATGACATGAAATGCATCATATGTGAATCAGAGAATGACATGTATGACTCTAGGGGCATTATTTTTTTCGGTAGACCTGCATATGTTGTGAATGTATATGTTCCAAATATTGTTGTTTCTGGGTCGACACCCTCTGCAGGTTCTCTCTTTTTTTTTCAAAACAAGGGTACTGTGTAGCTGCTCTCTATGTTCAGAAAATTCTAGTTTGTATGATTCATGATGCATGAAAAACTTGTCTTGTTTCTTTTATTCAATTTCATTATTTTGCCATGTCAAGCATTAACTAAAATACCCTGATGTGAACATTTTGTTGTGAATGTTCTTTTCAGCAAACATGGGTACTGATATGAACTTCATTGCCATGTTAGATGAAGAAAACAATGAGAATTCTTTATTGAATGAGGTAGGTATGACATCTGAGGCATCTCAGGAATATCATTTTAATGACACAAACAGAATCGAAGAAACACCCGCAGCGCAGAAACAAAAAATATCAAAAAACTTTAGGGAAGAAGAAGATATTTTGTTGGTGTCAGCTTGGCTTAATATTAGTTTAGATCCGATCCAAGGAACAAATCAAAATAAAAACACCTATTGGGGAAGGATTTATGACTATTTTCATGAGCACAAGACATTCGACTCGGATCGCAGTCAAAACTCACTTAACCACCGATGGCTTGTTATTCAAGAAGCAGTGAGCAGGTTTTCAGGTTGCTTAACCCGTATCGAGTCAAGAAGCCAAAGTGGCACCATGATCCATGACACGGTATATCTTACAACCTTTTGTTTCCATTGCCATATTGTTATTGAGCTAACTATTTCCATTGCCATACTGTGATTGGGCTTACTATTTCCATTTCAGATTGCGGATGCAGAATCTCTTTTTAAAGCTGAAGACCCAAACAACAAGGCGTTCGCTTTCATGCAATGTTGGAAACTGCTTCGACAGCAACCAAAGTGGATGGACAAGGATAGGGAGTTAGCACTTGCAGGTGCAAAAGGCAACAAAAGAAAGAGGAAGGAGGCTCCTAAACCATCCATTGCAGTATGTACACCATCGTCCACAACATCGTCTGCTGAAACGACGACTCCAACCGCTGGGTAAGATGTTGAAGGAAATACCCCTCAGCAAAACACATCAGAAAAACCAATAGGAACCAAAAGAGCAAGAGCTCTGATAAATTTAGCCCGTGACAACCGCTACGTCAAGGCAGTAGACAAGCTATGGGAGAAGAAGAAAGTAGCTGACGATGAAAAATTTGCCCAACTTTGTGAGCTGGAAAAGGATCGTGTTCAGAAATTCATGGAACTAAGGGAAAAGGAGATTGCATTGAGGGAGAAGGAGGCTGCAGCGAAAGAGAAGAAGGCGGCAGCGAAAGAAATAGAGGCTGCAGCAAGGGAGAAAGAGGCTACAGCTAGGGAGAAGGAAGCACAAGCTATGTTTCTAGAGGCTCAAAGGAAACGCAAGCTAGATGAAGAACGCATCATGACTATAGATTTGAATTCATTGCCGATCCAGCTTCAAGATTACTACAGATGTGAGCAGCATGCTATCATGAATCGTGACAACGGCATGTAGGAAACGTTTGCAGGTAGGCTTATAAAAACATCATCCAATTACTATATGTTTCCTCCAAAGGTTGTGATACTAAATTGACGTGCTAGTGTTTTCAGGTTGGTGGACACCTAGATGTTGCTTGAAGATGCGCCGCCCCTCGTCACTTTTGACATTCTACCTAGATGGAATTTTGCTTATTGCTGTAACTGGTTTTGGGTGAACCCATTTGATGTATTGCTAGTCTGAAATGCTGAAATGGAGAATGAATTGTTGGTCTGAAATGCACACGCCATGTATCTATGGCAATGGCAGTAAACATGTCTTATTTTGTTTGAACTTTGTGCTATAGTGCTGGTTCAAATTTTCAATTCTCTTATCACGGGCAAACCGATCTGATTGTTGCCAGAACCCTGGGTACAGAGTTTCAGATGCTATTTCAATGATATCTCGATCATTCTTGCCTTGTGCAAAATTTCAGATGCTATCTCACTGCTATCTCAATGCAGAATTTCAGAACAATGCACACACACACACTCTGAACAATGCACACACACACCCACACACTTCACATTGTCCAAACAAACATTATAATTCGACAAGCAGAAATATATAAATCCAGTTTACTTCAAAGAAACATAGGCAGAACTAGCTTAACATGCACGAATATATAATACCCTAATATTGGTCGCCATGAAAGGTCCACAAGTGTTCGACTAGATCTTCTTGCAACTGCGAGTGGACTGCCTTGTCCTTTATTTTCCTGTACGCCTCTATAAATTCATGAAGCTCCGGTATTGGCTCATGAGACGCAACAACTAGTTCATTGAAACTGTCAAAGGTCTCTTCTAGCGACACGGTATCTTTTTCATCTTCGATGATCATGTTATGCATGATCACACAAGCTTTCATGATTTGGCCAAGTGTATGCTGATCCCATTGACGCGCAGGTCCATGAATGATGGCAAATCGGGATTGCAACACACCAAATGCACGTTCAACATCTTTTCTTGCGGCCTCTTGAGCTTTAGCAAAGTACTTCCTCTTGTTCCCTTGTGGCAAAGGTATAGTTTTTACACAAGTCGCCCAATTAGGATAGATACCATCGGCAAGATAATAACCCATTGTATAATTGTGACCATTGATGGTATAATTAACTTTTGGAGCCTGCCCTTCCGCCAACTTTGCAAAGAGAGGTGAGCGATGCAAGACGTTGATGTCATTATGAGATCCAGGCATCCCAAAAGCGTGCCAAATCCATAGGTCTTGTGATGCTACGGCTTCCAAAATTATAGTGGGCTTGTGCTTGTGTCCACGAAACTGTCCATGCCAACCCGTTGGACAATTCTTCCATTCCCAATGCATACAATCAATGGATCCGAGCATTCCCGGGAAACCTCGCCTTTCACCAATTTCCAGCAACCTAGCCGTGTCATTTTCATTACTAGATCGGAGGTACTCCTCTCCAAAAACCTCGACAACTGTGTTGACAAATTCCGTCAAGCATTCATTTGATGTGGTCTCTCCAATACGAATATACTCATCGGTGGCATCAGCTGCTATTCCATAGGTCAGTATCCGCATTGTCGCTGTAACCTTCTGCAAACAAGTAAGCCCAAGTTTTCCGGCCGCGTTTCTTCTTTGTTCAAAATATTTGTTGCACGCCTCGACAGGTTCCACGATGCGTAAGAATAGTGGACGGCGCATCTAAAACCTGTAAACTAGAAACATTACGATACCAAACAACATTTCATGGAATGATTGAAAACAAAGGTTATGTTTCATACCTGCGCCTGAACAGTGATGAACCATATATAGGTTCCTCGGCAAAATAATCTTCGAACAATCTAATATGTCCCGCTTCTCTATTACGATTAATGACTCGACGACGATGAACAGAACCCACGCGATTGTCGTCGTTCTCATTGTCCGCTTCATGTAGAATTGATGTGAAAAACTCAATATTATCATTGTCTGACATGCCCTCCAAATAATACCGCATCAATGGGCTACGTTCTTCTTCCATCAAGGAAACATCTATCCGACAAACAAACGGAATGATCAACAGCATACGGAATGATTGAAACCACATCGCAACAGCAGTGCCGGCCCTAGGATTTTCAGGAAGATATATATATATATATAATCTTATAAGATTTATTTGCTAATTTATCATGTTTGATAATTATAGAGAAATAATTTATACTAAAATAGCAGTATATTTATACTTGTTGGTGCTCTTCTTCTAGATTATCAGGTGCATCTATAGGGTGGTCATCACATACAACACTACGTACCTTTGCTATCATCCATCCTTGTCTTCCCAACTGAGATCTCTGGATTCAAAACAGCATCGTTGCAGGAGAGGGGAGGGGTGGCGAGGCACAACATCACCGTTTGCAAGGGGAGCAGAGGGAAGGATCTTGCCACGCGGCCAGAAACGTCGTCGATCTTGCTGCGCGAGGAAGGGAATAGGGACCGTCGTGGGGGAACACCGATCAGGAACGCTGGTCAAACAAGCCTCGTGTGATTGATCTAGCCCAAAGCCTGCATGTCGTCCTTTGCCGATGGGCTGTTGTTGGGCCTCGTCAAGGGGCTGGGTCTACTAGCCTGCTGTTGAAATTTCTAGGTGATCTTTGGTAGGGGATCTGCTGTATAGCACACATATTTTTGTCACCTATTTTTATTAGAGAACTCCTAAACATCTGTTTTAGGGGATTAGTTTTAGAAGCTCTGCTGGAGATGCTCTAACATCTTAACCATTCAAAAAAAAACTAGCCAATGGCGAAGAAGAAGCCCCCCTCCCCTGCTGCTGCTAATTGCAACAGCCATCATGTTGATGTTGTTAATAGCAACGGGTGAAGCACCACCGCCAGGAGCGGGTGCGGATGTGGTGGGGCAGGACAGGAGAAGCGGGACCTGAAGATGGAGAAGCTCAGGGAATTATTTAGGAAGCATACAGGAACTATAAACATTATATGTTCTTACAAGAGAAGTAACAATCGTATTCCCATACAACAAACCTAGTTAAGAAATAAATCAATATAAATTGCCATGGCCTAGAACAAACCAAAATTGGGTTGGAGGAACACCACTTCTAGTAGTATTATTCTAGAAGCAATAAAAATTGTATGTAGAAAAAAAGCACTTGGATAAAATTACTACAAAGTTCGTTCCTACCATAACATCAACTCCGTAACTCCCACAGAAGGTATCTCCTTCTCAAACCCTCATTGCGGCACCATTCTCACTACTGGAGAAACGATTTTTCTGGACGAGGCCCCCAATAGGTTCCAAGCGGGCCATAAGAGCCAGCGCCTGGAAAAACCGTTCCCGAGGGGGCCTACAATGGCCCGCATGGGATAATGCATTATCCCGTGCGGGCCATTTAAGCCACCGCATGGGCTATTATCCCATGCGGTCGCTTACGTGGACCGCATGGGATAATGCGATTATCCCGTGCGGCCCACTTAACCGACCGCACGGGATAATAGTGCATTATCCCGTGCGGTCCACTTAAGTACCCACATGGGATAATTCATTTTCTCGTGCGGTCCTTTAAGAGGACGCATGCGATGATGCCCAACAGTGGCGCAATAAATTTCCCGCTCAACCCGACAGTGACGTATTTACCCTGGTGTTTTCTTTCTCCAAAAAAAGGCATTTATAGGGGGGAAGGTTTTGAACTTGAATTTTTCAATTGGAGTCAATACAAAAAGGTATCATACTTGATCTCCTCTTTAATTTGCTTCCATTTTTAAAAATTTTTATTGGTTGAATACGAAGATATTTGAACTTTTTAAACTCGATTTTTCTCTCTCCAAATAATAGGTATTTTATTTTGTGGAAGGCTATAGACTTTAAATCTTCAATTAAAATCAATATAAAAGGTAATGTGCTTGATCATCTACTTCATTTGCTTCCGTTTTTGTAATATTTCATCGGTTGAATGCGAAGATATTTAAACTTGTTTGAATTGTATATGTGTGTTGAGCTATTTTAATTTTTTAATTTGTAGGTCAAATATTTTGTTTTTTATTAAACCATTTTTTGGTAACTACTTTTGTCTCATTATTATTATTTGTTGTGCAATATTAATTTATGTTGTCACTGTTTTTATTATTTGTCAAATATTTTACTTTATTTTTTATTATTTGTAGGGTTTTAGTTTAATTTGTTTATTTATAAACACCGACAATATAATATTAATTTATATTGTCATTGTTTTTAGATGGATCGGATATGAATGTATGAGATATGGAGAACTCATCCGGTGTTCATGAGAAAAGCATCAACATTTATTGATAAGGCTAAGGCACACGCTTTGAGGGAGAATAGGAAGAATATTTTTTGTCCTTGCGTGGATTGCAAGAATCAGAAGATGTTGAAAGATCCGAATGTAATTCTCGGACACATAATTCAGCATAGATTTGTGGAGAAATACACTGTTTGGACTTATCACGGGGAAGTTGCCCCTCTGGAAGAGAATCCTGATATTTGTTTCGATGAGGCAGAGAATTTTATAATTGAGGACATGTCTCGTGAAACGACGGGTGATTTTGGCGACTCTGGTTTTGACGAGGCAGAGATTGATATTGATCTTGAGGATTTGGTACGGCACGCTGAACCAGAGGTCCTAACAGAGAAAGCAAGATATTTAAACAATTGGACAGCGTTGCAGAAAGCAGTAAAAGATCTTTTATACGATCAAGCAAAGGGATGTGATATGGATTATACAGTGTTGCGGTCGGTGCTAGAACTTCTTATATTGAAGGCCAGGCACGGATGGTCTGATGCTAGTTTCAACGACTTGATGGGTCTCCTGAGAGCTATGCTTCCTAAGCCTAACTTGTTGCCAACTAACACCTATCAAGCCAAGAAACTGATATGTCCATTATCACTTGGTGTAAAAAAGATCCATGCATGTATTAATCACTGTGTACTTTATCGCAAGGAATACGCTGACATGGACAAGTGTCCAACTTGTGGGGCGAGTAGGTACAAAAAGGATAACAATGTCGCCGATAGTGACATTGCGGGACCAAATTCATTGGTCGAGGCAGGGAAAAAGATTCCAGCCATGATGATGTGGTACTTGCCAGTCAAAGATCGAATGAAGCGATTGTTCTCAAACCCCACCGACGCCGAGTTGATGAGATGGCATCAAGAGGGTCGAAAGACGGATGGTATGATTTGACATCCCGCTGATGCTCGACAGTGGAAAAACTTTGATTCGAAGCACCCAGAATTTGCAAATGATCCGAGAAATATCAGGTTTGCGTTGAGCACGGATGGAATGAATCCGTTTGGTGACCTAAGCAGCTCGCACAACACTTGGTCAGTTCTGCTCACTATGTATAACCTTCTGACATGGTTATGTCAGAAGCGAAAGTACATTTTGTTGACTATCCTTATACAAGGGCCAAAACAGCCTGGCATCGACCTAGATGTGTTTCTTGAACCTTTGATGGAGGATATGCAAGAAATGTGGGAAGAGGGTCTACGATTATTTGATGCATACCGCCAGGAGTATTTTACTTTGCGTGCTATCATATTCGTTACTATTAACGATCTACTAGCCAATTTTTCCCTATTCGGACAGATTAAAGGAAAGACCGAATGTCTGATATGTCTGGACGACACATCGTACATATACCTGACCTCGTCAAAAAAGTTAGTTTACATGTGTCATCGTCGTTTCTTACCACGAAGCATAGGTATCGTGCGATGGCTACCTTTTTGACAAAGCGTTGAGGTAGGTACGCCCCCAAGCAAAGGATGGTTCCACGGTGTTCAAGCGACAAAGAACATAAAGGTCGTGTTCAGCAAGGGAAAGAGAGCTTCAGGCAAGAGGAAGAAAGAAGTGGTAGAAAACACGCTGCCCTTCAAGAAACATTCAATCTTTTTCAAGTACTTGACGTCTGGAAAGACTGGAGATTCGTCATGCCATCGATGTCATGCACCTCGAGAAAACGTGTTCGACAACACCATCGGGACTTTACTTGACATCCCTAGTAAAACAAAGGATGGGTTGAAGTCACGTAACGACCTGGTCAATTTGGGCATAAGGAAAGATCTCCACCCAATAGAGCTAACAAATGGTAAGACTGAGATTCCTCCAGCATGCTACTCAATGACACTAGAAGAGAAAAAACTTTCTGTAAATGTCTTCGTGGATTGAAAGTGCCGACGGGATTCTCATCAAATATCTGGAAGCTAGTATTAATGAAAGATTTGTCGATTTCTGGATACAACGCTCACGACTGTCATAAGATGCTTACGGTGTTTCTCCCTATCGCTATAAGGGCGGTGCAACCAGTGCACACCAAGGTTGTGATAACAAAGCTGTGCTATTTTTTTAATCGAGTGTCACAGAAAGTTTTTGATCCAGAAGAATTAGGGCCCGTTTAGAAATTAGCAGTGGAGACAGCTTGCCAGCTAGAGATGTTTTTTCCTCCATCGTACTTCGACATGATGGAACATCTCATTCTTCACATTGTCCCTCAAATTATTGAACTTGGTCCTCTATACCTACATCAAATGTGGGCGTATGAGCGATACATGGCTGTTCTGAAAGGGTATGTCCGTAATCGTGCTCATCCGAAGGGCTCGATGATAGAGGGTAACACAACTGAGGAGGTTGTCAAGTGTTGCCTAGATTATATGAAAGATGCCAACCCCATTGGGATACCGATGCCTCGACATGATGGAAGATTATCTGGGAAGGGTACGGTAGGAAGAAAATGCTTCTACGACAACGATTACAAAGCGGTATCAGATGCACACAGCAGTGTTCTTCAACAACTCGCCATCGTTGCGCCCTACATTGAGCAACACACTTCCGAGATCGAGCATGCAATCCTGGTCGATCCGATGATTGGGTTTCGAAAGAACGAAGCACACTTTCCCCAATGGCTTAAGGATCAAAATGTACCGTTTGGTGAATCACTCGAGGAAAAAACGGTAGAAAGACTTGCAGCTGGCCCAACAAGCCTTGTGGCCTCATGGCAAGGGTATGACATCGGCGGATACTCTTTTTACACCAACAGCAAAGACAAGAAAAGCTCAGCGCAGAACAGTGGGGTTCGTGTCGAAGCGTTGGACGCAACAGGGCAGAGGAAATCATACTATGGGATCATACAAGAAATATGAGAACTTGACTACGGTTTAAACATTCAGATCCCTGTTCTCAGATGCCAATGGGTGAAAGACTGCATGGTAGATAAATTTGGATTTATGTGTGCTTGAACGGAGTAAAATTGGACACAAGGATGATCCATGGGTCCTTGCGAGCGTGTTGCACAAGTTTTCTATGTGAAGGATCCTTCCGATGAAAAGATGGATATTATTGTATCGGGCAAGCAACACATCATTGGTATTGATAACATTGAAGACGCGTCCGACTATAATCAGTACGACGCCATTTCGTTATTCACAGATCTTCCTACATGGATGAAACGCATTGAAAGTGTCCTCGACGAATCAAAGTTTACATCCGAGCGGAAGGATGTTAATCCAAAAATTGTAAAACGCTAGTTTATTTTTTTTGTATATTCATGTTGTTTAGACCTGCTTGAGTCATTATCCTGTAAATGAGAAAAATTATATAAATAGCAAATGAAGTCAGAAAATTATGAAAATTGTGTGGATGTCATGATATTATACGTAGAGGCTGTGGTACAAAATTGAGAGGGTTTCGAATATTTTATCAGATACGTTATCGCGTGCGGTCGGCTTAAGGGCCCTCGCACTCGGCAAAATTTTGAAAAAAAATTTCTTCTCCACCCTCCAAACATTCTCTACTATGTAAATACAACATATTACTCCTAATTATAAAATTTGGTAATTTTTTGTTTGGTTTTGCTATATTTCTTTGAATTATTTTATGTTCATGAATTTTTTTGCCAAGTCTCACATTTGAACTGCAAGTGATTAAAAATAGAATAAAATTAGTGAAAAAAATTATATTCATGTTGTTTAGACCTGCTTGAGTCATTATCCTGAAAATGAGAATAAATTTTGAATTTTTCTTCAAGAAACATGATTAGGAACCTATTGACCGAATGATTTTAAAATTGTATAAATAGCAAACGAAGTCAGAAAATCTTGAAAATTTTGTAGATTTCATTATATTATACGTAGAGGCTATGGAAAAAAATTGAGAAAGTTTTGAATATTTTATCACATACGACACTCACAAAACCCAAGATTCTGCAGAAAAGATTAGAAGTGTTGAGAAGGATTGGTTAGATTTGGAGAGGAAGTGATGGCCGAATTGTCATTTATTTCAAAATTTTTTCATAGGCAATAATTAGCATATATTGATGTATGGAAAATTTTGGTAATTTTTTGAGTCTGTTTGATAATTTTTTTCATTAATTTTCATTTTGGTGCAAAAGTTGGAGGGGGGAGATTATCGCATGCGGGCGGCCTAACGATCCGCACAGGAAAATATCTTCCCGTGTGGTCTTCTTCAAGGACCGCACGGGAAAATATTTTCCCATGCGGTCAATTTAAGAGGCCCACACGGGAAAAGAATTTTCCCATGCGGGCCTCTTAATCCGCCCGCACGGGAAGATCATTATCGCGTGCGGTCCTTTAAGCCGCCCGCACGTGATATTCGCCTCCTATATAATATCGCGCGGGCTCCCAAAAATTTTCCAAGTCCCTGGAGAAAACAGATCTAGCGCCACCAGGCTGCCGAAATTTTCCCCTAGATCTGCCGGCTCTCGCCCGCGCCCCTGCACCGACCTCACCGACCGCCAGCATCCACTCACCGCGCCTTGGCCTCGTCCCTACCGCCCGCAACGTCTACCGCGCCCCGATGCTCGGGCCGGCGAGCACGTACGGAGAGGAGTTTGGCGGCTACCGCGGCGAGGGAGACGCCGCCGAGCGGGCGAAGGAGGAGGCGGCGCAGCAGGAGACGAAGAAAGAGACGGCGAGGGCGACGGCCTCAACCAACTCCTCCCTGTCGGCCGCCAGCCGCCGCCCGACGCCTCCCCACCATGCCACCGAAGAACGGCCTCCCCTCCGCCACCAACCGCCGCCAGCCGCTCCACCGTGCCACCGGAGAACGTCCTCCCCTCCGCCGCCGTCACCGCCACGGTACAAATCATGCAATATATGGATTTTTGTTTTAATATTGATATGCAATAGGAAATGATGAGCCATGCATTGTGAAAGTATATAGAAATGGACTATTCAGTGATAATAAACCAATGAAAAATCACAGCTGATTGGTCAAGACTCCCTGGCAGTAAATTTTATTATTTTGATTGAAATGACCTTCTATTCGAGTTAGAAAATTCGAACTTGTCCTTTTTGCAGATGTTTTTAATTGATTTCTTTTAGTTGCATGTAAAATGGCCTTAGCCTTTTTCTTAATCTCTTATGATTTGTCTCCTCGAAGCTAAGTCTTTTATTTTTAACAAATCTGAAATAGGCTATTGATTTATTGTTATTTTTTAAAGAATCATAGTTATACCTATCTCAAAATCTTCAATCAACTAATGGGCCTAAAATGATAAATTCATGTTAATGTTCCCAATAAGTAGATAGTGCTATCTATCCTTTTTTCAACTTGCAGAGGACACTAGATTTGCCAAATGGATCAACATCTTTATCTAGCTCTCTGCTCTTGCATAGGACCTTGACATTTTTGTTGGGACATATTTTAGATAAGAGACTAGTGAGTACATTAAGAGTACATGTGAAATGGACTGTTATATAAGTGAAATGTACTGTTATATATTTGATGAATAACAAGTGATGACTAGTGAGACTAGAGTGACAGGCAGTGTTTGTTATATATTTGATGTACATTAAGAGACTAGTGAGACTAGTGTTTGTTACTTCACAAGTGATGAAATCTTCCTTTAATTTGGGATAATAATTAGTATAATGGACTATTATTTATTTGATGGAACTATAGTTAATTTTGATGGAAATGTAAAATGGACTGTTATATATTTGATGAATTTTGTTGATGAATTTTTTTCATGTGAAATAGTTGATGTGAATTGTTTTTTTAAAGATGGACGTGAACGGACGAGCGAATGAACGAGCGTTCGTTCGTTCATGGACGGACGAGCGAACGAATGAGCATTCGGTCGTTGATGTGAACGCACGGACGGACGAGCGAATGAACGAGTGTACGATCGTTCGTTCGGTCGGTTGTTGAAGTGAACGCACGGACGAACGGACGAGCGAACGAACGAATGTTCGTTCGTTCGTGGAGATTAGTTCATGTGAATATTTTTGATGAATTTTAGATTTTAGGTTAGATTTTTAAATTTTCAAACACATATACCCACCCTACCAAATGACCTACAAATCTAATCTCCCTCTCTCCTCGGTCTCTCATCTCTCATATCTTCTCCTCCCCCTATCTCACCTCTTCTCATGGATAAAATAGGCAAACATATGTATTTTTATCTCTCATCTCTAATAAAGAGAAGAAGAAGGAAAGAAATATATTTTTTCATTCTTCTTCTCTTTTACATATATAGATTGTGATAAAAATCTGACAGCCACCTCATTCCGTGATGACTCCCCATGATTTAGAGGTGTGCTTTCTCTGTTTTCGGCAGCATTAATGTTTAAGTTCTCGTTGCTAATGTCTTCGGTCGAATTCTCGTGAATTGCCATATCTTGCCCGACGCCTTTTTCTTCTTTACCGATCTTGGTCTTTTCAACATGTCATGATCCATCGTAGTAGCCTTCTTCACCGTCTTGGTCTATTGAACAAGTCAAGATTCGATCTTGGTTCTTTTTCTTGCTCTTCTCTCTTTGTTTCGTAATCTTTCTATATTGCTCTTTCTTAAAGTACGGCGTAGCAGTACTCGTGTATCTCCATCAAACCGGGAGTCATGGATGACTTTTTTCATGCATGCAAAGAGGATGCTAAATTTTCCTGGGTCAGGGCACTTGATTTTACACCCAATAACATCATTGGGAATCAAGGGGCATGACCGCTTCCCAAAAGAATAATTGGGTGTAAAATCAAGTGCCCGACCCAGAAAATTTAGCATCCTCCTTGCATGCATGAAAGCGGTCATCCATGACACCTGGTTTGATGCAGATACACGAGTACTGTTACGCCGTACTATAAGAAAGAGCAATACAGAAAGAGTATGAACCAAAGGGATAAGAGCAAGAAAAAAGACCAAGATCGGATCGTGACATATTGAAGAGACCAAGATCGGTGAAGAAGGCTACTACGATGGATCATGACATGTTGAAGAGACCAAGATCGGTGAAGAAGGCAGGAAGAAGGCGTCGATCAAGATATGGCAATTCATGAGAATTCGGCCAAAGACATTAGCAACGAGAACTTGAACATTAAGAAAGCACACCTCAGTAGACACAGGGGAGCCATCAGAGAATGAGATGACTGTCAGTTTATCACATACATACATAGGCTAGCTATAGACTTATGATTTCCTTCTGATGTGAAAGATGATTCAGAATCACAACTGATTCTCGCTTTCCGATCATCTTTCTTTTAGGGTAAACATTGTGCTCACATGTACACCTCTTATATACACCATATTACAACTGTCTAGTCGATTCGTTCACAAATTTCACAAGTTGTTATAAGCAACCACCAGGCACTAACCTTTGCGAGAAATACGTGTGTGAGATGCTCAGAATCTATGGGATTATACACTACTAAGTTCGAAGAAGTAAGTTCATCAGAGAAATATATCTTTCTACATGTTATCGATCTTGTATAATTTTCCTAAGTGTATGTATATGTGTACTATTTTTTTCTTAAACAGATCACGAAAGTTCCAGTTGTAGTGAACCGGTTCGACGATAGAACCATGCTTAACTTGGTTGCAGATCTTTGCCGCTTCATCCGTCGCGATGTCTGCAACCATTTGGACGATTTCTACGATCCGAAGAGCGAGCTGGCAACGGACGATAAATTCAAACGACTTAGGGAGTGGGAAAAAGAGCACCGCCATTAAATAATTTGTAAATTTGTTGCTAGCTAGACTTATGTTAATTTGCGAGACGAAACTAGCTTGATATGTATACATTACGCATGATCGATCTGTGTTATATATATATCTTTTATAAGGAAATAATATTAAATGGCTTTTTTTCTCGTGCATGATAAATATATATATTGACCCATTTAACATTTCGAGAGAGAGGAGAGGAGAGGGAGACGGAGAGGAGAGGAGAGGAGAGGAGAGGAGAGAAGAGAGAGAGGACAATGACTAGCTCACAGAACGTTGTACATAAAATAATGGGCATGACCATCTTCCCGTGCGGTCGACTTAAGCTGCCCGCACGGGAAGATAGATTATCCCGTGCGGGCCGCTTAGCAGACCGCACGGGAAGATCGATCTTCCCGTGCGGCCGTCTAAGCGGCCCGCACGGGATAATCTATCTTCCGTGCGGGCCGCTTAAGTCGACCGCACGGGATAATCGATCTTCCCGTGTGGTTGGGCCGCCCGCACGCGGAAATGAACTTTTCCCAGACCTTTTCGCGCATGCGGGCAGGCCTTCCGCACGGGAAGATGCCTTTTGGCCCGCATGGAAAAACCGTTTCTCCAGCAGTGTCTCAAATAATGTCCCACAACCCACCGTCTGGTTACTCCAGTGACCTGCATTTTCTTTGCAACTCTTGGCATCCCCGATGTACTCAACATTTTTCTCATTATGGTTACCCTTCTCAAGATCTGTAACATCATTTTTTCCATTGTTAGCTACTCTAAGGTCATCAACACTATCAGATGGGTGCATAAGCGACAATCTTAGCCACCCATCCACGCAAGATGAATGGAGAGCGAAAGGTAGCTTTGTGGGTACCTTCGTACTTGTGATATTATTAATCGTCCTTCGCGTCAGTCTAACACATTGTGCTTCCCCCTCCATGGCATTGCTGGCGAAAGAGGCGATCATGGCTCCTTTGCCAACATTCTCTTCTCGCATATATGCGGGAGCATTGACTCTATCCGTGAGATCTCATGTGGTAAGATCTCCATGCCAAGATGGCTATCACTGCTTTCAATACCAAGAACCTCAGTGCACATCACTTGCCGCATCATGGAATGAAGCATCACAGAGCTTGTAGTCTTCTCTTCTTTGGAACTAGAAAAAACTCTTTGCCTCCTTTCTTGGGATTGTGATTTGAGTAGGAATGAGTTGATAGGTACGGCGTGTCTAGCTATATAACAAGGTGCATGTGGTATTGTTTAGTAACTAACAAATCTTTTCACCAAGTTTGTTAGTGTCCAATTGGTAAAGAACGGCTGACATTTTCTTCCAAAATTGACAGTCTTTGGAAGTTGTAATTTAGCGCAGCTGTGCCAAACTATAGCTATCTGTGCTTAGCTAACTTTGTGTCTACATTACCTTGGTAGTTCAAAGTCATGTGAACTTAGTGTGTACGACCGAAGTGTTCCCGCAATACAGTGAAGGATAGTTAGTAGTGCATGCATTGTAGCATACGTCACACTTGAAATTAACTTGGTGTGAAGTTGATAAACATGGTGTTTCTTAATTTTATTTCTATAGTTGGTGATTATTTTGAATGCATTGTAGGGTTCACTACACATTGCTTGCCGCATCATGGAATGAGGCATCGCAAAGCTTGTAAGCTTCTCTTCTTTGGAACAAGAAAACTACTAGAGTTCTTTGACTCCTTTGCTGGGATTGTGATTTGAGTAGGAATGAGCTGAGAGGTACGGCGTGTCTAGATATATAACAAGGTGCAAGTTCTGCATGCGTGGTACTGTTTTGTAACTGACAATTCTTTTAACCAAGTTTGTTAATATCCAATGGGTAAAGAATGGCTCATATTCTGTTCTAAATTGATGGTCTTGGTGATGTTGTAATTTAGCGCAACTGTGCCAACTCTAACTACCTGTACGTGCTTAGCTACCTCTAAGATGGCTACGTTACCCTTGGTAGTTCATAGTCATGTGACCTTAGTGTGTACTTGTCCCCACATTACACTGAGGGAGAGTTACTAGTGCATGCATAATAGCATGCATACACTTCAAATTAACTTGGGTTGGAAGTCGATAGTTTCTTAATTTGTGCTAATTGTTTTGAATCCCTCGTGGGGTCTAGGTGTCAGCGAGGTGGGTGTGTATGTGGCGGTTGAGATGACATTGGCTAGCCATTGGACAGTTTACATATGCGATGATTGGCACCTAAAAATGATTTAATCCAAAACCCCCTTTCCAATCAATCGAGGTGACTTTGGTAGATTTTTGGAAGAGGCACATTCTCTAACTAGTTACTCCCTCATATAAAAATGTAAAGCTTATGCTCTGAACACTTCTGAAAAAAATGTAAGGGACACATATTTCTAAAAGCACTTTTTTGGAATGTTTAGGCTTAATACCCATTTTTATAGGTTATAAATGCATGTAACAGGAGTAGTGATACATTAATTATGGGTATTTAGTAAGAAAACAAGTTTCCTACCAAGAGCCTGCCAAACTATATACATTACACTTTTATACATAGGGAATATGATCTTAGAGCATCTCTAACAATCTCCCAATAATCCATCGCCAATAAGGTGGTATTGGGTTACCCCAATATCACTTTCTGGATTATTGGGGAAGTTGTTTTTGCAGTTCACCAATACCCCATCCCCAATATATAGCCTGAAGAATGAAAAATGGGAACATGTGTGGGGATCAAGTCAGTGTAACAAGGTCTACTCATTGTTTTGCTCACTTTCAACTAGCTGCACCTTTAACAATGATATGGAAGAGTAAGTACACAATGAGAATTAAGATCTACCTCTGGTTATTATTAATAGATCAATTGAATACCCATGACATGCTGCACAGAAATCAATTTGTTGTGCAAAATGGGCCAAAATTGTGTCATATGTAAGGTGCCAATCTTGGAGGTGTGATCCATTTGTTGTTTGCATGCTTATTTGCCAACAGTGCTGCCAGTTATCAGGGATTACTGGGAGCTACATATGGAATTCATGAATATGGTGCAAGTAGCAAAAATTCAATTTGTCCTACATTTTTTAACAGAAGTTGCTGGAATATTTGGACTCCAAGAATTGATCTGATCTTCAATAATATCCAACCAACCTGTCAACAATGGAAGAGAGCTTTCAGAGATGATTTTGCCATAAATATGAATAGGGCAAAAGAGTTAGATAAACATGTTTGGCAAACATGGCTAGGCAATCTTGTATAAACGCCTCATTTTTCCTTTTCTTGTACATATCTTGTAAATATTATATTTATAATAATATAGTGCAGTATGAGCCTCTCCTGTTGTATTTCATAAAAAAAATATAGCCTGACATATGGGCCCCAACAGTCTGGGGGCCAATGCCATATCCTCCATCTTTCCTCTCTCTCCTTCATGGTGAAATCGACCGCCACCACCCCTCCTCTACCAGGCTCCTCCTTTTCCACCTCCCATGCGGTGTGCGCAGTCTACGGGCAGCTCAGGGTGGCAACATCAGAGCTCGGGATGGCAATGGTGGCTCGGCACAAGTGCTTCGCCTGGTGGCGGCTTGGGAGTAGGTGCATATGTGAGCTCCATCAAGCTGCAGGTCTAGGACACGACAACAAGGGTGCTCACGGGCTCGACGAACAACAGTGGCAAGCTTTCACGGAGGGTGTGCACACTCTAGCAGGCACCGGCAGAGCAAAAGGGCGCATGTGCGGCAGCTGGGATTGGGGTGGATTATTGGGGGAGGTCCCCCATCCCTTAAGGGATACTGGGATGGATTACTTGTGATCACTAATAATTATTAGGGATAGAGGATCTGCTGGGGACTGCAAGAGCACACAAACAAATCCCTTAGGCCTTGTTTGGTTGGCCTGGTAACGGCCGGGATTGGGCCGCAATCCTCGTGGATCAGCCCGGTGCGGATTAAATCCTGGGCTGCAAGAAAGTGTGTGTTCGGTTAAGCCCAGTTTGGATTCTATCTCGGCCCATCCCGGCCTTTCCCCCTCACCCCGGTCCGAGAAAAAATCATCGCCGCAAGAGGCGTGGAAATAACCCTTGAGAGCGCCGCGGCCTCGGTGCGACCCGGAGGTGACGGCGGCGGCAGCGGCACGCTCCGGCAAGGGAGTCGTCTGTCTCCTCCGACGGCAAGGGCGACGGTGCGCTCCTGCAAGGGCGGCGGCAGTGCGACCCGGAGGCGACAGCGGCGGCGTGCTCCGGCAAGGGCATCATCTATCTCCTCCGGCGGCAAGGGTGGCGGCGGTGCGCTCCGGCAAGGACGGCGGCGGTGCACTTCGGCAAGGGCGGCGTCTCTCTCCTCCGGCGGCCTGAATCGGTTTCTTTGCTCCTCATGACTCTGCCCCCAAGCTAACCCTAGCCTCCAGCCTCCTCAACCCAAGACACAACCTCCGACCAACTCCCGCGAGGTAAGTACTCAAAGAAAGTTCTCTGGCCTCTACCTCTACTGCAACCTGGACTCCTCTCTTCCACTTCCTCTTCTCTAATCTCGAGTGTTCTATTGCAAGGTGATGCTACTGATTAATGGTTGTGATGCACTAGGGATGCTAGTTCTAGGTTCTAGTTCTTGTTCTGGGTGCTAGTACTGGGTTCTGCTAGTTCTTTTAGTTCTGCTAGTTCTGGGTTTCTATTAGTACCGCTAATTCATGGTGGTCTCTACTAGTTCTGGGTTTTGGGTTCTGCTAATTCGTGGTGGTCTCTGCTAGTTCTGGGTTCTAGTTCTGGGTGCTAGTACTGCTAATTCGTGGTGGTCTTTGCTTGATGCCTATATCCTTATGAATGGATGAATGAATCCTCACAATTTTGATGCAAGGGCAGTACTGGAATTAGAAAGGATTATAAAATCACACTAACATGATTAAGTCCTTATATATGCTTGCATCTTGAAATCACTGAATTTCTGAAATTAGTAGCACCATTAGGGTTCAGTGAAATATCTAGGGTTAAGTGTGATCTGTGGATGGCAAGTGGGGGCAGGTTCAGAGTTGGCCCTGTGGTGATCTATCACACACAGGCATTGATCCATGTCCTTAAGGAGACTCACGAGAGCTAACAATGTGCCTAATTAACACTCCCAAATCTATAACAGAGTTGTTGCCAAAAAAATGGTGAGAAATTATGCATCTGATGCCACAATGAAAATAGGACAAAATAAGTATTCAACAACTCTGAACTTTGATGAATGTCTTAAAAAAACCCAAGTGCATGTCTTTTACTAGGGAAAGTAACTGGTCCAGTTCATCAATTTTGTCTTTGTACAGACATAATCTTGTTAACCTCTCAATTGTAGCTTCACTCAATTTTTGATTCCCATCGCTTACAAGTTCCAAAAATAGTTTTACCCTGTTAGGGTCTTTCCTTCTTGAAAGCAACTCAAGCTTGGCCTCCAATATAGAAAAGTTTGGATTAATTTTAAAGCAAATCATTTCTTCAAATACCACATTAGCATCATCTAGCCTGTTCAACTTTACAAAACCTGTAATCAAATATTCAAAGGCCTTAATACTATGAGTAAATCTTGCCAGGTACCAGCTTATCATTGCATGGCCACTCCCAAGCCGTGAAAATGCAGAAATGAATGCATCATATGTCTCTCAGCATTCTTTATCTCTTGGCAGAAACGAATTATAGCTGAGTAGGACTCACAATCACAATATTCTGATACAATATATATGTAGGATGATTGCATATAGGATGCTCCTAATGCTTTAAATCATATATGATGATTGCATGATCCGCTTGAGTGACTTTTATCTGTTGACTTATTCTGAATTTCTTTTTAGTTTTGCAATGGATATGAGAATAAGAGATCGTATTAGAAAGAGGGAGGAGGAAGACGATGATATGATGATGTTTGTTTTTCCTACACTACATCTGTTGAGTTCTAGTGGAGGGAGGGAAAATAAAAAGTGGCATACATCAGCACTAACAGGTGAGGAACGTGTTCAGGAGCTACTTGAAGGGCATGTCAAGAACTGTCGGGTAGCATTTAGGATGGAACCTGAAATATTCAAATCCTTGGCAAATTACCTTAGAAGTGAAAGGTTGGTCCATGATAAGGATTAAGGTTGAGGAGAAGTTGGGGTTCTTCCTGTACATGCTTAGCCATAATGCTTCATATGAGGATCTCCAGGAAAAATTTGGGCATAGTAATGATACTGTTCATCGTTGCATGAAGCATTTTTTTCAAGTCAGTTGTTCCTACCCTCTCCAGGCAGTTCCTAAAACCTTCTAATCCTAATCAAGTACCTTGAAAAATTGAAAGAGATCCTAGATTCTATCCCTACTTTAAAGTGCTTATTTTAACACTTTTGTCTTGATCAATATGTGTTTTCAAAAATTCAGAAAATCACATGTAGCTTTCTTTTGCAGAATTGCCTTGGTGCAATTGATGGCACCCATATACCCATATATATATCATCTGACAAAGTTGCTCCATCTAGAAATAGGAAAATAACTCTTAGCCAAAATGCAATGGTAGCTTGTGATTTTGACCTGAATATCACTTTCATGTCAACTGGGTGGGAGGGGTCGGCTACAGATGCCAGGGTTCTTACATCTGCAGTGAACAAGGGTTTCCAAGTACCTCCGGGGAAGTTCTATTTGGTTGATGGTGGGTATGCCAACACCCCTTCTTTCCTTGCACCATATCATAAAGTCAGGTACCATGTGAAGGAGTATGGGGCAGGTCGGCGTAGACCTCAAAACTACAAGGAGTTATTTAACCATCGCCATGCGGTATTGAGAAATCATGTCGAAAGGACTTTGGGGGTTTTAAAGAAGCGCTTCCCCATCCTCAAAGTTTCCACTTTCCACAAAATCAATAACCAAGTGAAGATACTTGTGGCTGCTAGAGTATTCCACAATATTATTCGATCACTCAAGGGGGATGAGCAATGGTTAAATAACCAACCACATAATATTCATCCAAGAAATTATGTCGACCTACCAGAAGGTGATCAAGGCAATGATCAAAGCACTGATGAGGGGAACATTCTGAGGGACATGATAGCACATCAAATGTGAAATGATTATCAGCAACATAGGACTTAGTGGGTTGTAATAAGTAGTACATTTGAATATTTTTTTGATGTTTTGTGGGCTGTAATAACTATAACATATTATAATTATGTTTTGTGGGTTGTAATAACTAGAACATATTATAAACTATGCTTTTGTTATGAATATTGTGTCATGCATCCTTTCACAGTCAATATGCTTGCAAGAGGTTCTCCAAGGTTGACCATGCTCTTGTCAAAAGCTACACAAAAGAAGAACTCTCCCAAAAGTCATCCCACAAAAAAAACATGGAGGTTCTCCAATAGGTATGTAACTATAGAACATGTGAAATTCATGTTTGATAATTATTAAATATAGATTATACATCAATTCTTATCTTGTGTAGAAAAATCAAGAGTCTCTTGGAACCCAACCCTAGAGAAGATACTTGTTGAGTTACTGCATGAGCACAATACTCCTGAGTATAGGGGTCAGAATGGATGGACTTGTGAGGCTTGGAACAAGATTGTGAAGGAATTCCATGAGAAGGATAGATATGTGTGCTTCACAAAGGCCCAAATCCAAGAAAAGAGAAAGAGTTAAAAAGAGAATATAGGATGTTGAAGAAGGCTAGAAAACAAAGTGGAGCTTCATGGAACAACCAAAGATGCATGATTGAGGCTGAACCAGCCATATGAAACAATATAATCATTGTAAGATTATTTATTGACCATTACTTAATTCTGTTGTTAATTATATTATGCATTAATTCAACATTTTACTTTTATTGTGTAGTCATTTCCTAAAGCTAAGAAGTTCCGCACCAAATCTTTTCCTCTGAACCCTTGGGGGAACTTTACGATGGTTAGTTCTATCACAAGCTATAATTCTTGATTTCAATATCCATGCTTTCTTGCATACCCTTTCTTGTACTCAATTTTCTTGTGTAGAACATACTACAGAAGGAACCTATAATATCACCTCAACTCAGCCATCACAACACCCAGTAATTACACAAGTTGAGAGTGATCAAGATGAGCTCGGTAACACCGAGATTATCTTTCCAGATTATGAGGACACCTTGGCTTATCAAGGACAGGATGATACAGATGCAATTGAAAATAATAATGCAAATGTTAAAAGGCTAAAAGAGATGCCGCAAAGAAGGGTGGTTGTTGTACCAAGAAACAAAGAAGAAAAAGAACCCAAGTGGCAAAAGAAGAGTGTTGGCGTAGAAGGACTTATGAAAAGGTACCTTGGCATGAGAACCAAACAAGCTGAAGATGAGGCTGCACAGTTAGCAAGAGAAAAGGAGGCTTATTTAGCAAGAGAGAAGGAAAGTAATGATTTTTCAATCAAGAGGTGCGTATCTATCCTCAACTCAATGGAAGTGACAAAGGCAGAAAAGGTCAAAGCATATACCATCTTCAAGAATGCAGAGAACAGAGAAATTTTTGTGAGTGCTTGTGATGAGGATCCAAAATCTACTTTGATTTGGTTAAGAAGTGAAATGGCTTAGCAAGTACCTCTACTTTGCCTCAAATGATTTACTTTGCGTTCTGATTAATGAATTAGCTAAGGTGTGGGTTGGTGGCTGCACAGTCACAGCAGAGGTTTTGCTACTGGATATTGCACCTGCAGCACCAGCTCAAACGTACAAGCCCCTTAGTTTTTTTTCTTAATTTTAATGTTAGCACTATTATACTTGCCATCCGTGAAAGCTTAATCAAGCACTCAAAATATTTTGGCACCATACTGTAGTAACATCCTTTTAACTTTGTTATAATTAGATCTATTTTGCATGCTGGGCCAGGTGATGTTCTTGCTATCAAAGGAAATTCTATGGATCATTTCCTAACTAAACTAATTTTCCCATTATCTCTGGAATGACCTCCTCTCTGAGTTGACTCTGCCTTTTAATTTTTTACAGGTTTTAATTTTGTGTGTACTGGTGTCAACTCTAAGAATTAACAAGAGCCAAGCTGTTCATGGTTCTAAGTATGTCTTTGATGGAACAGGTATGGAGATTTTGTCTATAGAGACCTAATAGTATTTTCGCTCAATGGAAATAAACATAGACTCACTGTTATTCTAGTGTAGTTCACCTTATTTCACAACTTCTATACTGATTGAGCTGCATTGTCAGTTGTGATCTTATAATGTCTTTCATTCTTGGAGATATTATCTCCATAGCCCTGAAAGGTCACAGTCTCCACTTATGCTATGTATCACTGAAATAAACTAGTGCACCTTCACTCGAAGTAACTTCTGTGCCTTAATACCACCCTTTTTCCTGGCAATTTTCTCTTCAATAAAGAAGAAAGATCAGTGAATTTTCCATTATTTCGAGATTTGAAATTTAGGATTATCTAATAAGTCATGGTAGACAGAATTACTAGCAATAGCAAATGATTTGGACTAAATAACCAAATTTCTGAATTCAACTAAATTATTGACTCATCAATGCCATGATGAAAAATGCAAGCATGTTGGAAATGGCAGTTTCATTCCTCCGAGCTTTCAAGCTTATGTGATTATATTCCTGTTTCACAAGAATGTGATGAAATTACAGAAGTATTTCTTGAAGGAAGAACATATTACCTCAGCAGCTTCACTGGCACTCTTCCTCTCCTGCAAAGATGTGGTTCTGCCCATCCAAACAAATAATTTGACACCACAGTCTAACAAGTAACACCTATTTGTCTCGAGTAACTCATGCACTAAGGATTCATTATTGATAGACTCTAACTTTCCTTGGTTAAAACTAAAAAGATGCATTCTGAGTTACGGTAGGAAACAATATTTCTATGTTTGATTTGCTTTTTTAGGGAAACAATTGATTTAGGGAAACAATTTTACAGCAACAATATTATAGTCCAACTTATTCCAAACTTTGTGGATATAGATGGTCTCATGGCAGTAATGTTTTGGTCAGTTTGGGATTAGCTTGTTTTAAAGCACTCTCAGGTGTGGAATGAGAGAGTTATCGTTTGTTGAAGCCACTGATTTTCATCAGTCAATGTGTTTTGGATTATGTTGTGTTGTTGTCCTTTAGGGATGAAGTGAAAGTACTGAAAACCCTATGTAGAAGTTATAATGGCTATCTCATGAATCTAGTACTTACAGGATGCATGTAGCAAGTTTTGTTCTTTGTGAAATGACATTGGTGATTATTTTTTGATGTCTCTAATTCAAAATATCATTTTGGAATGCTCATTAATTTCCTTATCTTCTATTTAATCAGGCGAAGGGCAAGTAAACGTTGTTGGTTGGATCAATCCATCTTGATGGAGTTTTTGGAGTGTTGTTGAACTAGTTATCTCATCATGTCTGATATCGCCAATTCTGGTCTACTCTTAAGTACCACCTCAAAGTTAGAAGTGCCTGCTAATTTTCCTTTACACTATGCAAAACTATTACGATTGTGGTCGAACGAACCATGGCTGCGTACATCGAATGATGGTTTTGTGACTGGCAAATAATCTATTCATCATGCGAACTTGTTGCAGCATGCACATTAGTATATACTTTCTTACTGCCCCCTTTGATGGTTGGTTTGTTTCTAATCCTGAGCAAGTTCAATATCTGTGAACAAAATCAAGTGTAAACTTTTCCTTGCAAAAATGATTTTGACGTTCACTTGGCATGTTTGGTTCATGAAGTGTGGATTTGAAGTATCTGTGTATTTGTGTTTTAGAATATGTATCTGCGTATCTGTGTTTTCTTAGATTTCTCTGTGTATCTGTGTTTAAATGTGTTTTGAGGAAAGGGATGCTTTCCCAGTGCTAAACCAAACACAAGTTTTAGGAAAGGGATTAAGAAAGTCAAGGGAATTCATCCCTCACAAGGATTGAGTGATGTGGGGATAGGTTCCCCTTGGAGATTTAATCCCTAGGAACCGAACAAAGTCTTATAGTGGCAGTTTTTTTTTTGCACACGGGGATGATATTGGGGTACTGCTTGTGTTGTTCTTAGAATGTTGAGAAGTGAATATATTAAAGTGGGTGCAATTTTAGTTTAGAAAACTTTCACTCTGAATTTTTAGGTAATGGAAATGAATAATTGCATTTATTTTCTTCATAAATTACGTATGAATAAGTACTATATATGGTATATACACCGCATGATCTTTCAATTTATCACATCCACTGGTCTAAACATTTCCATAAGAGAATTCCTAGTTATTGTTTTTTTCCATCAAGTGCGACGGACGCAAATACACCACATTGCACATTGCAGTTTGGCTGCATAGCCACGTAGCGCATGACCATTCGCTCACGCATCCACTTTAAAAGAAAGAAAAAATATGTCATCTATCCAATTTAATGCGAGGAAGTTTTTGTTGCCTTGAAATGAAAAAGAGCATTGTTGTTGTGGTCAAGCTCAATGAAGGTCAAGCTCAATGAAGTATCCAGGGCAACCTCAGAAGATTCCTATCAGCACCAGGTAAAGGGGAGAATTGTGGTTATATTTTTTAGCAAAGGTGACACCTCCTGATCCTTGTTTGCATACACTACCACAGAAAACGATATCACTGCCCTGGATATAGTTTTTGAACCAGCACTAAGCTACCATCAGTGTTACAGACTGTTTTTTTTCTAACCCGCAGCGGTATACTGCTGGTTCATGCCATGGACTGGCAGTGATAATGGTGTCCTGATTTTATTAATTTTGTAGGAACCAAAATAGTTTGAAAAGAGTATTTCAAATTTTAGTATGCAACTATAGTACTATACCACTACCACCATCAAATTTCACTAGTCCTACAATTTTTTGCTTGAATTTCACCCATTTGCGTGTGTAGGATTCGAACTCAAGGTCTCACACTTCACACACAACCACTTTACAAAGTCACCTACGCAGTGATTGTTTGAAAATCATATGCTATTCTTTAAACTCCTCATGTCCAAACTTGCAATTTGTATTTGACACTTTAGATAAATTCAAATGATAAAAATATCAGATCTCGTTGACCTCCACGAGCTTGTCACTGTCCTAAGTCATTTGAAAATTTTAATATATTTGGGCATGGAAAATTTGAGCAAATATTTGGACATGTAAATGATTTCAAATGAACTAGTTGTCAACTAAGAAGTTGTAGACTTGTCAAGATCTATAATTTCAATATAGAGCTTGCCTTCATCCGTAATCATTTCAAAAGTTCAAAATATCCAAATATTTTAGAACTTCTTACACATATTCGGGAATGTAAACCATTTCAAATGAAATGGTTGTCAACTAAGATTTTGTAGGTCTTGTCAATATCTATAGTTTTGATATAGTCTTCATCTGAAGTCGTTTGGAAAATTCAAAATTTTAAAATATGTTTGGGAAGATAAATTGTATTGATTTATTCATACTTACTACATTATTTAGCTGGGTAATACTAAGGGATAATTGCGTATTCAGCCTATTTTAAACGTTAACTACGAAATTGACCATATATTTCATTTTTTGCCCATTTGATCCTCTTTTTCAAAAATAAATATGCCATCTGGCCCTATTCTAGTTAGGAGTTCATTTTAAAGAAACAAATAATATATTTGGAAAAGGAAGGGGGCTAAAATGCCCCTGCCACAAAATCACACAACCCCGCATAGCTCAATGGTAGAGTTATTTACGTTGAATGGACGAGATGGTGGTTCGAACCCCCCTCCTTTTTCCCATTATTGTCTTCTCTCTATCCCCTCCCACCCGTCCCACGTTCCCACTAGCGCCCCCTCCCCAACACACACTCGCACATGCCCTAATCTTTAGCGGTTTTTCACCGGGTGTCCTAATAAATATGGTCGGTACCCTTGGGTTTTGATACGCACGACTGAAGGGACGCTGGCAGCTAGGATCTTGCTCACCGGCCCAAGGCATAGAGCTAGCGTGGGAACTCACTGGCGTGGCACTTGGCCGACACCAGGCAAAACCAACCTCTTACATAAATGATCTTAAAGAAATAGGAAACATTGCATAGTAATTTAGGAACCATACAGGGGCTCAAGAGATAAACTTTATTTGTTCTTACAAGAAAAGTTACAATTCCTTTCACATACAACAAACCTAGTGAAGAAATAAATTGATATAAATTTACCTTGGCCTAGCACAAAACAAAATTGGACTGGAGGTGTACACACTTCCAGAAAACAGATTCTGAAACCTCCTAACTTATTACGATCTAGAATCGCTACAACCAAATGCAGGGGGAAAAGGACTGGATAAACCTGCTACAACATTCCTACCAGAACATAAGGTAACTCTCACAGAAGGTATCTCCTTTTCAAACCCCCATTGCAGCACCATTCTCAAATGATCTTCCACAACCTATTGTCTGGTTACTGCCCTCACCCAAATTTGCTTTGCTACTCTTTTCGATGTACTCAACATTCTTCTCACCATGGTTACCCTTTGCATGATCCTCGATATCGTTTTTGCCATTGCTAACTACCTTAAGCTCATCAACACTATCATATGCATGCATATGGGACAATGTAAGCCGCCCATCCATGCGAGATACATGGAGAGTGAGGGTAGCTTTGTGGGTACCCTTACCTATGTCATTCGCTATGTTGCAATCGATATGTCATTCGCTAGCCATTGGGCAGCTTACCTATGTGATTATCAGCACCTAGCTATGAGAGAGCCAAGTAATGTGAGGATTATTAGCATGTCAGCTAAACCCTACTGAGTAGGATCCAAAGCTCACTTTCCAAACATTCACACTAAGCATATTCGACATTCAACCTTGGATTGTGCAAAATCCCTCTTAAACTTATGCTCAATTAGCTAAGTTTTCCTACATTCACAGGAAATATAGATTTATGATCAAATCCATACGTGACTAGTCATAGAGGATGAGTTTCCTAAATACTCTTTAGAGAAGAGGAGGGACAGACACATTGCCAAAAGTTGCACACAATAATTTCAAAAGGTTTACTATATTTAGGTCATGTTTGGTCAGATGTCACACTTTGTATGCCATAGTTTCTTAGGTGAGTTTTTGGTTCATGCTACAATTGGCTCACATAGACCCATAATTTTACCAAACCTTGCCACAAGTCATAGACCCATTATTTTGCCAAACATTGCTTTGCTAAATAGCCACATTTGTAGCAAAGTTTAGCAAAGAAATGTGGCAAAGTGCGGATGTCATCCAAATATGCCCTTAGAGCCCAATGCTACCAGTTCATAGTAAAACATGTCCTTGATGATTTAACTAGTGTCCACAAATATTACGCACACAATGATGTGCTTTCAATAGAAACTTAGTGAGACCCAATGTCAAGCATGTATTAAATACACATTCTCTAACTATAATTACTATGATCTTGCATGTTAACAAGATCACATATTAAAGATGTACCCCTTCTTGTAAAAAATTCCCATTAGGCAATTAGCCATTGTAACTATTTTTTTCATAAATTTCATATGAATATTCTTCAATGGAGTGTGATCCTTCAATTTATCACATCCACTGATCTTGAACATTCCACATGAGAATTCCTGAATTAAAGTTCCTTTTTTTCCCCACCAGGTGCACCAAATGCCATATGTTTTTTTGTCGAACATGCAGGAAAGTGAGCATCATTATATTAGGAAGAAGGAAAATAGTCTAAGAAGACACAAACAAAACCATTAGGAAAAAGGTATAGTAGAGAGGGCTTGCCAAATCTGTACATTCTATAAAGTTACAACCCTCTGAGCACCTAAAGCTCAACATGCAAGCATGCCACATCAACCCACTAAACACCTAAAACTCAACATGCAAACATAGTAATTACATTTACAATTTATTTACATTCTAAAACTCAATATACACATGCTAAATCATCATCCTCAAATCATTTTCAAAATATTTCACTCCAAATCCATCCATTATTTATACAACATTTAACATATATGCATTCATATATCCTGCAGCAAAGCGCAGAGCGTCATCTAGTAAATAAAAAAGGACTATGACCAGCAACCCAAACAGCCCCAATATAACTACAACCATACACCATAACCTATCCTCAACCCTAATGTCATTCATGATGACATTGTAATTAGGTGAGACCCCCTCAAAGACAAGAACATTCCTATGCTTCCATAACCATCAAGCCACCAACACAACTATTCTAATGCCACATTCAGATATATGGAAGGATCCATGGATCTCAGCTGGAATAACATGACAACCAATCACTCCAAGGGGAAGCACACTGATTAACAAAGTGTGTGATCTCATTGAGCCACAGGAGAGTGGGACATGGAACTGATCAATGGTATTTTCTAGGAAGAGGATGTGACGAAGATTCTAGCAATTCTAATTCACGGTGAATGGGACGATACCACTACATAGCACTTTGATGAGAGGGGGTTGTTCACTGTGAAATCGGCTTATCACATGCTGGACGACCAAAGAGGGACACAAGCAAGACGACATATAGGAGAATCCTCTTCAAACACTGCAATAGGGAATGGCGAGTTATGGAATAAGCTGTGGAAGTTTGACCATACTCCAAAAGTTAAGCACTTCATGTGGCACCTGGCTCATAATAGCCTACCACTTCGTCTGAATATAAAGAGGAGGGGAATGGATCGAGATAGATACGAGATGCCCCATGTTCTTATGGCTAGACGAATAGGGGGTCAACGTTTTTTTCAAGTGTAAGCCAATTAAAGCAGTGTTGGAGATTGATGAACATGGAACAAACTCGCCAGCAGTTAAGCCAATTAGACTCAGCCAAGTCTATGGTTGAATATATGATAGCTATGGATGGAAATTGCCGATTGGAAGTACCCCTCTTACTATGGAATTGGTGGGGCACCCGCAATAAAATCAACACGGGAGATCAAGGCAGATCACTTGAGGAAGTTGTACGAAGAGTAAAGTCGATGGCTATTGAAATAGCTGCGTCGAAGGGGGGTGAGAGCACCAACCCGGTCAAGGAATCAAAAGAAATGGGGAAATTTCACTATTTGCCACTATTCGGTTCGGCAATTATCCAAATGCCCTTTTTAGATTGCACTTATTTTTTGCCACTTTTAAGAAATGGTTTCTTAACTATTTGTCACTTTTGCATGGGACCCATTGGTCAGTGTCTCATCCTCCCCTTCATCTCCCCGTCCAGTTGGCCTTCCCTCGCTGTCCTGTCTCTGGCTTCGTCGCCGTCGTCTCCCAACATGCAACCGTCGATCGATTCCGACACATCAACGCCCGGAGCGGAGGAAGCTGGGGGAGGAGGAGCGCTGACTGCGAGGCCTCGGGCGGTGGTGCGGTGCCTAGAGACGATGCTGGCCTCAACGCACCCATGCACACCGCTGCCGCATCGGCACCACTCCTCTCGCTCATAGGAGGTGGAGGCGAAGGCGCTGGCTCTCGTCGCCGTCAATGAGAACGACATCTGGGCGACAAGGCCAAAGACGGGGTAGGAGAAGGCCTGACCACAGCGACATGATGAGGTGGGACGAGAGGAGCGAAGGGTGGTGGTGGAGCACCTCAGAGCAAAGGTGGCGGCGAAGGAGGCGGTTGGTCTCCTGGAGCTGCTCGATACGAGAGGTGGCAAGGCCTAAGGAGAGCGCGGCAGAAGAGAAGTAGGTGGAGAAACATGATGAGAGAAAGGCATAGAGGACCAAGGAGACGCAATCGGGGGCGAAGAAGGAGGTGGTTGGAGACAGGAAGGAGAAAGCACGATGTGGTCCTTGGAGGTCGGTGAGGGGAGGAGGCGCGGTGTGGCAGACGCTGCCATGGCACGCACGGTGGCTGCCGGCGAGCACGAGATGAATCTAGAAAGTGGTTGAAGAGACGAAGGGGAGGGTAAGACACTAGCCAGTGGGTCCCGCACCATTCGTTACACCGAGTTGCCATGTAGGCAAAAGTGACAAATAGTAAAAAGAACATCTTTTTAAGAGTGAAAAAATAGGTGTAAATCTAAAAAGGATATTTCGATAATTGTCAAATCTAATAGTAGCGAATAGTTAAATTTCCCAAAGAAATGAGGTTTTGGAAAGCCACCAAAGGAGGACTTGAAACTGAATGTTGACGGGGCTTTCTATGAAACAAGCAAATCAGGGGGCTGGAGCTTCATTATTCGTAACTACAAGGGGGAAGGCCTTATGGCAGGCGCAGGGCGGCTTGTCATCGGTTCATGATGCAACCTGTGTTGAAGCCAAAGCTTGTCTACTTGCTCTTCATGCTGCATCTGCACGTGGTGTTTCCCAGGTGAGGTTGAGACTGATTCCCAAATTTTGGTGTCTGCTGTCCAGTCGAATTCTTATGATCAAGCGACCGGAGGTGTTCTGTTCAGGGAGATAAAGGACCTAATCCAGACGAATTTCGTCAGTGTTGCTTTCTCTTATGTAGTACCTCGTAGCTGTAATCGCTGTGCTCATGACCTAGCTCATTTGGGTTTATTAATAGGGACCCGGATTGGTCTAATGTCTGGACTGATCCCCTCCTAGAACATGTATCCCGCCTGGTGGCTCGTGACTTCTCTGAGCCAACCGTTTGAATGAAAAAGGTTGAGCTTGACGATAAGAAAAACTATCTTCGTTGTCTTTACTTAATTCTAGAAATGACATGGGTGACATTTGAGCCATCCTTCCCTGCCTATGCTTTTATAGGCTAACGTTACCACTTAGTTGGTAAGCCACACCACGCATTCTAACCAGTTATGATCTTCTATGGTCAAGAAGGTCCGGCTTTTCAAATACATTCCATGCAATGTAATTCTTTTCTTCAGAAATTCTGATAAGGGTATTATGTCATGGAGTATGATCCTTCTGTTTATCACATCACTGATCCAAATAACATTCCAAAGCTAACTTCATATTCTGATGGCACTTATCTCTGGGGTGAAAGCCTGACAACGTCGAAAGCTAATTTGCCGTTTCCTTGTTGAACGCGTTTGTTTTAGTCATCTATGGATGAAAATCCAGACTAGCTATTGGGTTGGTTCGGATGACATAGATGGACAAACACCGGTTTCTTCTCCAAGGTCGTTGTTCGGTAGAGTTTGCCATACTTACTGTGCAGTTACTTTATTACTCCTATGTTATAGGAGAACAAGTTGTCACAGGGCAACGTGGTATGTTTCATGCTGCTTTTTTTATATTATTTTTATGTTTGATGTGTGTCACTGATAGATGCAAAGGTCGGATGTAATTGTATTACATAGTATAGAATTATTCGAAAAATACTTGGGCTCGAGCGCCCAATCAGAAAAAAATAATCGGATACCTGCCACTGTTATAACATGATCAAGGCTACAACTAGCTATCTTCTTATCCCTCACTCGTCACTTAGCAATCCTCAAAATATTTTTTCTCTAAACTACTTCGATCTATAATTCTATTTGCTATAATTAAATTTTATAATAAAATATCATATGATTATATTTTAATAAAAGAAAAAACATATATTTCAAACCGCGTTAAAAATATCAATGTTTCATACGTGATGTTTCAACGTTAGCCTTCATTGTGATTCACTAAATCGACCCAACTGCATGCCCCTACTCTCCCATACCATACTATTTGCTCTCTTTTCATTCCATCCATCCATACATGTAATTAGCAATGTTTAAAAAAATATTTTCCTAAACTATTTATCTGTTCTATAATTTAATCATACTGTTTGTATTTATTGTAATTAAATGCAGTATGATTTTATGTTTTGATCAAAGAAAAATATATGTTTAAAACCATCAAAACTCAATGCTTCATACGTTGTTTTAACGTGTATCTTTACTTTGTTTTCACAAATTTTTTAAATGTTTTGGTGATTTTTTTTGTTGTTTCACTATATACTATAACATAATGTTTTTTATCGATGGTCAACTGAAGGACTGCATGATATTTTTTAAGAAAATCGAGTGGTTAATTGGTAGTTCCCTCCAAATTATTCTCCATTAATCCCTTTTAATTTTCTTCAATCTCAATCCAAACCAAACATCGATCATCATCAAATTATTATCCCTCCCTTAAGATTTTTAAATCTTTTTAAATTGATCAACATCTAACCATCATCTGTTTATTTATTCGTATATTTTATTCTGCATACAGAATAAAGATAGTTTATTCGTGACTATAGCTAGATGTATGTTTGTTTGTGCAGAAGTAAATGTGCCCATATCCATGACTAACAAAACACTTTGATCAATGAGATTTAATTAAAAAGAAAGGATGTTTTTCCTTTAGTTTTGGTGTCATTTATAAATATGATTATTAAATTGGGATGGACGGGGTATTTGTATTCTTTCTTTTCTTTGCGAGGCGATGAACTGAATTCTTCTCTGGTGATCGATGCCTTGTTCGGTTCGAAGGAGATTGAAGAAGGTATTCAAGTGCAGCGTACGCCACATTGCAGATTGCATTTGGCTGCACAGCCACGTGCCGCACTACCATCCGTTGGCGCATCCACTAAAGGAGAATAAAAAATAACCTCACCTCCCCGATTTAATGCGGCGCGGAAGGCGATAAGCCCGTGATGCATCTCAGCCGTCCATCCGGATGCCATTTCAAATTCGCACCCCTACCAACGGTCGCGTCCCCGTACCCAGCACCCACCATGAATAGCCACTGACTTCTGGGCCCGCGTGGTGTGTGGGACCCAGATGTCAGTGGCACGCCTCTGCCGCATAAATCCGCGCCGAAACCCGCATCATTTCAACCACTCGAAAACCCTAGGAAAAAAAGCCCAATGGCCAAGAAGAAATCCTCCACCGCCGCCGCCGCCGCCGCCAACGGCAACGGCAACGGCCACCACGCCGTCGGCGTCAACGGCAACGGGTTCCACGCCGAGGCGCCACTGCAGCCACCGGGCGCGGAGGCGATGGAAGTGGCGGCGCAGGAGGAGAAGCGGGGCGACCAGAAGGTGGAGAAGCTCAAGGCGCTCAACTCCATCCTCCTCAAGGAGGCGGCCGACCGTCGGGGCCAGGTGGCGGCGCTCACCAGCCGCCTCGACGAGCTCTCCGCGGACGACGCGGCGCTGGCCGCCGCCGAGCGCGCCGTGGCGCAGGCCGCCCTCACCGCGCCCCTCCGCGCCGCCGCCGACGAGGTCTCCGCGCTCCGGGCCCGCCTCGCCGCCGTCGGGGAGTCCCTCCGGTCCGCGGAATCGAGGGCGGCGTCCGAGGCGGCCGCCAAGGACGAGGCCAACGCGCGCCTCGAGGCTGTCGCCGAGGAGAAGGGCCGGGTCCTGAAGCTTCTCCAGGCGAAGGAGGCGGAGGTGGCGTCTGTGTCCCACAAGGTCTCGAATTTGGAGGCCATGGTGGCGCAGTTGGAGAGGAACAACTCCGAGCTGTTCGGTGAGAAGGATGAACTGGCGAAGCAATTGGAGGTCACGAAGGAGGAGATTCGGATTGTGTCAGACCAGAAGGCCGCGGTGGAGAGGAGTTTGGGCGAGTTCAAGAACACGACCCATGTTTACCAGATCGAAATGGAGGAGAAGGTAAAGGCGAAGGTGGAGGAATTGAAGATGTTGGGTGCCAAGAAGGCGGAGATGGATTCGAGGGTGGTGTCTTTGGAGGCGGAGCTCAAGGCTGCTGTGGCTAAGAGAGGGGAATTGGAGGCTGATGTCGTGGCTAAGAAGGGGGAATTTGATATGGTGAAGGGTGAAAATGATAGGCTTCGTTCACAGGTGGTGGCAGTGGAGAAGAAACATCGCATGTCTGAAGCAGAGGTTGAGAAGCTCTGGGCGGAATTGGCTGCAGTGACGAAGGAGAAGGAGGCAGCTGCCAAGGCATTTGATGCTGAGAAGGCGGGTATCATGCGGGAATTGGGGGAGCTCAAGCAGAAGGTGGAGGAAATCCAGGCCAGCAAGGGAGCGGCCGAGGAAGAAGGGCGTGAGAAGGACGCTCAAACTGTTAAGCTGAGAAATGAATTGAAGGAGCTCCATGTCTCCATGTCGCAGCTCCAAGCCTCCTGTGATGAGCTCGATACAAAGTGCTCGCTCCTGAATGATGAGAAGAATTCTGTTCAGGAGGCACTGGATGCTGAGAAGGCTGAAGCGCGCAAGCTGAAGTCGAAAATTGAGGCACTTGAGAACTGCAATGGTAAAAAGGATGGTGAGATTGGGATGCTGAAGGCGGCGCTAGAGGAAAAGAAGGAGAAGATCGATGTCCTAATCAAGGACATTGAGCTGCTGAATCTCGAAGTGGCTGAGGCACAGAGAAAGAGAAAGGGTGGCATTTGGGCTTGGCTGTATGCAGCCACGACTACCATGGTGGCCGCCATTTCCTTCATCTATGCCACCAAGTCCCGGTGAAGGACTGCACTTTTTTTTTGCTATGTTCCGTTTTCTGTTTACATGCTTATCAGTATGCAACTCATTATGATAAGGTTGCTATCTCGCTGAATTACTCTTGATGGTGATCGGCTGGCACTATGCAATGAAGTGAAACTTCTGCTTATGTTCTGATATGTGTTGTGTTCTTGTTCCTGTTCATCTGGGTGCATTTTACCGGTGAGAGATCAATTCTGTGGTGTGTTTACTGGATTGCCTTTGTGGAACTATTGATATAGATGTGACAATAAATTGATAACAAGTTTTTTTTTCCTTTAATAACTACTATAGTTACTGTCGTCCTGCATCCATGTCCGGGTGTCATCGAAGTTGGTTATGTTTCTCATTAGATAATGCTTAATTACTGCATTGCATACATATTGTAAAGAATGCCAAATACGGGAGAAGTTAGCAAGGAACTATCTCTCTGCTTTAAAGTATTGCAAACTATGTGCCTCTTTTCCGTTAATATTATTGACCACTACTAGCTTCCTGGTATTCTGAATCAAGCTTTGGGTCTATTCTATGAATGTACTCCATAGAAGTAACAGGCCACTTAGGCCTTGCTCTGCTCTATTTTTTTATTTTTTTTAGCTCTGTTTCATGTTTTTAGCCAAACGGATTTAACTCCACACACGCAGCTTTAGAAAAAAGGGTAAAGTTGTGAGAACACCTAAAGAGGTAAAGTTTGTGAAACAGAATTCGTGAAGCAGTCCCAAACAAGACCATAAGGTATGTAAAACACCCACACACACACAGTAACTCTGTCTATGAGTTGCCCTGTGATTATTTACTCCTTGCTTAGTTGGATACATGAAACTAGTGGCTGCTGGAATTTCCAACCAAATTACCGGTCTAATTCAACTAACAAGGAATAGAACTGTATTGACAAAATACAATTTAAAACCTCTGGTAGAATGAGAATAAAGTGTCTTGCAGTGGCAATTACTAGTAGTATATGTTTTCAACCTCCAGAACAATATTCACTTTGCTATTAGGCACTGTGCAGTGAATATGCACTGTGCACTTCGCTCTTATACACTTCTGCTAACATTCTGCTATTCCGTTGTATTCTTGATTTAACTGTACGATTCTGTGGTATCCTATGAATTGACCTCTACTGCAGTGTTGATACCCTTGATAGGCAGTCTCAAGGACATTCAGAAAATTAATGCTGCTAACTTCTCCGACTCCAGGTTTGATAGAAGTGTTATCAATGCTGTACTGTGCTGTGTAATAGTACTAGGGTTCATCAAAGTCTCCAAACTAGCTCCAAAGTATCTTCAGCACTCATTGTTTAATCTGACGATCTGCATTGGTGCATCTAATTGTTTATGCTTGAACCATGCAGTTCACATCGCATCGCCAGGTTGTATTGTTGGTGATGCTTACAGAACAGTTCCTACAAAGATAGTTCAAGCAAAGACGATGCATGTACAATGTATAGTTATTGCCTCTCAGTCGAGAAAATGCTTTCATCAACTCTGGTGTGGTTTTCGCTTTGGACCTGCACTGTGTTTCTGAAAAGATGAATCTTTAAGCTCAACCAGCAGCTCAAACAAGCAGGCCCAAAATTAACATACAGATCTTTTGATAATGGTAAATGCATACAGCAGTTCGGTCTGTCAGAGCAACAAACCGAGAATGACAGAAGTTTGTTTTTACTGTGAATTACAGAAGTTTCAGGCAAACAAACTGTTGAGAACCTAAGTTTCAGACCAACAAACTGAGAATTCACGTTCACCTATAGCACCAATGTTCTGGACTACAGAAGTTTCAGATTCTTTGCAAGTACTTCAATAAAGCGCAAGAATATCCCCGTTCTTCCTTAGTTTATTGGCGTAAAAGACTAATCTGATTTCTGCATCCCGGCAGTTGAATGAACCCATTGGACTACAATAGGCGAAGCAATCCCTTGGTTGCTTCAGAGTTGCAGGATTCTGTACTGGCGAACACAAGGTATCAAGAATCGATTTGCTAGTCAGCTTGGATCATAGGAGATCCAATCTTCATAAGACAAGAATTTTCGGGCTGCATGATCACATTCCCAAACAAGATATTCAGAAACCTTCGAAGTACAAACAAGACTCATTCTTCGAAGTTCAAACCAACTGACTCAGACTCAGCAAACACTGCAAATTTCCAGAACGCAACATTGCCATATCAACAGGAACCAAAAATTCAGATAAATCACATTTCAGATGAAGAGCACAATCAAGGAGTAGAAACAAGCATTCATATATTCCATTCCAAAAAGATTTCTCAGTCACACCATCATCCAACCATTCACCAAAACCTAACCTAACCAACTAAAGGATGGATATTACTAAGATGGGGAAGAAGAATCGAATCAAAAAACAGGAGTAACACAGTTCTTGGATTCGAATCGACAAAGAGAGGATCCCCTAGAACTCCTGGGAGGCGGAGCCGATGTCGGCCTTGTCCTTGCCGCCCTTCTTGGGCAGCAGCGTCTGGTGGATGTTGGGCAGCACGCCGCCGGCGGCGATGGTGACGGCGCCGAGCAGCCTGCTCAGCTCCTCGTCGTTCCGCACCGCCAGCTGGATGTGCCTCGGCACGATCCGGTTCTTCTTGTTGTCCCTCGCCGCGTTCCCGGCCAGCTCCAGCACCTGCGCCAAATCACACCCGTGAGAAAAAAAATCCAAAAACCCCAAGCGGCGCACGGCGTCGGCGGCGGAAGAGGGAGATGTGAGATGGGGGGTTACCTCGGCGGCGAGGTACTCTAGGACGGCGGAGAGGTAGACGGGGGCGCCGGCGCCGACCCGCTCGGCGTACTTGCCGGCCTTGAGGTACCTGGCGATGCGGCCGACGGGGAACTGGAGCCCGGCCTTGGACGACCGCGACACCGACTTGGACCCCTTCGACTTCCCCCTCCCGCCGCCGCCAGCGGAACTCATCTCCTCTACCGGAATTGACGGAGCGGCAACACGCGACGGCACTCTGGATCGCCGGAGTGACGGATGCTGCGGCAGTGGCACTGGTGGTGTTTTGATGTGGACGAAAGCTCGGCGGCGCGGAGGACTATATAGAGGAGGAGGCGGCGCGTGATTGGTGGAGGGCTCGGTGCGGCGGATTGGTGACGTGGACGCTTACGGCGCCGTCGGATCCGAGCGGTGTGGGAAGGGAACAGAGGATGGGCGGGATCGCGCGGGAGGAGGCGAAATATTTGGGGTTCGCGGGGGTGCGGGATTTGGAGGGAGATGAGAATTTTGGAGAGGCGATTAGTTCGCTACACGCGCGCGTTGTCTCGGTCTCTCGGCCTACGCGTGGAGGTGGGGCCCAGGTCGCTGACCTGTGGACCCAGCTCGGGTTTCTCCTTCTAGGCGATGGGGCCACTTGTCAGTTCAAGGATCTGGCCACAATTGTGGACCCATATGTCAGGTGGCCCATACGAAAAATGGGAGTGAAGAAGAGTAGCGAACCCGGTAGCCATGCTGGGCTAATTTGTGTTTTTTTGGGCCGAAATTTTGGGATAATTCACATTCCGTCGATACGAAAAACGACATAATTACATTTGATGTTTTCTCAAAAGAGAGAGAATAAACACATACAAATTTACTCCACTACATATGTAAAATACAGTAAAGATAAAATTACAAAAACGCTTTACATATCCCTTACTTTTACTATACCAAACAAACAATAAACAAGTAAAAAATATCTGAAAAACTCCATCCACAATTATGCACTCATGATTTCATCAACAGCTAATTAATCATTTCCCGTTGACGACCCTGCAGTTCTTCCTGATCTCGCCCTGGTCGCCGGTGAGCACGCCGACGCGGCCCATCTTGCGGACGGCGTTCTTGAACTCCCGGAGGAAGTAGTCCTGGCCGGTGAGGTCGTGGATGAGCGCAGCGGCGTGGCGGTCGGTGAGCAGCGCGGCGTCGGAGGCGAAGAGTCCCCGGCCGAGCTTGAGGTTGACGAAGTAGTGGGCGTCGAACCGGGCGGGGCTGCCTGGGTCCATGGGCACCGCGGTGGCGTTGTTCGACGGCGACCCGCACGTGGCCCGCAGCTGCGCGGCGTAGGCGGCGTTCAGGGTCGGGTCGGCCGACGGCGACGCCGCGCCGGTGAAGTTGAAGAGGCGGGCGCCGAAGAGGTTGCAGTGGCCCACGCCAATGGTGTGCGCCCCTGCAAGCAACGAATTTGCAAGCAACTAAAAATTTGATCGTATAGATGTATTCCCTCTTTTTGATGGGAATGTGGACCCTCATCTTTTCCCTTATGCTTGGTATCATTTATTAGTAATTAAAAAATTTATGAATGAAATTTTTATATACGTGGCATTAACTATTTAAAAGCAAATGACGTAAAATAAATAATGACAAAAAAAACATAAAATCAACTTTTAAAATTTAAATTTTGGTTTATACTCATAAGCATACGTCAAACAATGAAGCTGTTAGAATTTGCCTTAAATGAACCCACATGGCACGTGATATTTTTCATAACTTTGTAGAAGTATTTACAGAGTAGTGTGAAACATGCTTATAGTGTAAATTAAAACATGTCATTAGTTGTACTTCCTCCTTCGTTTTGGAATATAAGGAGTACTAATTGTCCATCAACCATCATTTATTCAATCTTTTCTCATATTTTCTTAACCGTATCTCATTTATTGATAGGAATCATAGTCTTTTCTGCTAAGATTTTAGAGTAACGTTTATATTTTGGAACGAAAAAAAGTGAGCACAATGTATTTGCTATTTGTTCATGGGAATGTGGTAGTTGTGCAAACAGAGGTTCCGGTAGATAGGGCGCTACTCGCTCGGCCCCTGGGTGCTAATTAGATTAGCACTTCTGATCATACTTACCATAGTACAGTGCCAGCAACTGATTAAGCAAGTCCAATGCAAGGTAGCTATGATTGACACCCCAACATCACACATTTTCGCATGGTCCACTTAATTCAGCTATAGCTGTTCGTCTATCATCCGCTATTTCCAGCGCATGCATGAATTGCACACACTGCTGATTGATGAGCAAATCCAACATTATTCACATCAAAGTACAATCCAAAAACAGTGAGATCCTACTCGGCTAACTTAATCAAAGCTGGCATTTGGAATTTGGCACTTGGGATGGAGTACACAGCACTGTTCAGCACTTAACTGAAACCACTCAATGATGATTTAGCTGATGGACACCATTGAACAACACACAGATAATGTAATCCAATCTCTATCTATCTATCTTGTTCTAATGTCGTACAGGTGCTTGGATACTCTCTTGGATATGGATGTTAGTTAGAAATGGCAGCTTGCATGTATGCAGCTAGCTACTATTCAGTGGTAGTTGTTAGTTGTTAGCTAAGATAGTAGGATCGAGTATATGAGTTTCTAACAACCGCTACAATGCAAGCAGAGGAGATACATAGATATAGCGATGCAAGCTTAATTGGTAAGTTGGTAGCTAGTGTGCACTAGTGCACAACTGTAACACACTGCAGATGCTAGAATTGGCAGGACCATATGTGTTTTTGGTGATTTGGTTGTTAGTGTAGTACTACTTATAGCTTGTTAGGATCACTGGATCATCAGTGTTATATATATATATGATGCCTGGTGAGACATTAGCCACTTAATTCTTTAGTGGCAGCCTGCCTGATTGGTTGCTTGGGCTAACACAGCACATGGCAGGCATGATGCATGTTGAATTGGTATATGAATGGACGGATCATATCATCCGGTGTTCCATTAGGATTCGATTCATGAAGTGACAAATCATGCATGATGCCAATGGTCTTGTCATGGATCACATCGACTTTACATTATTTATGCTCCTTATATATAGTATACCTGGCCTAAGTACATGGCGGATGTTCTGTTTTTCCCTTTTCTGTTTGACAAAATGAACTTGTTGTTAGCTCCTGATGATGTGAAACTAACACTTAAGTACGAGGCGATCGATGAAACCCTTCCTGGTCAGTAGTAGGGCGAGCTATCTAGAACTACAGTGTATGCTGGATTCATTCCTGGCTAAGCTTATCAGAAACGGACGGTCACGAGCGAGTACACGGCCGGTAATCAAGGGCGACCGCCCGGCCGGTCGTTGCGTTGCACCGACACGTGCATGCATGTGTAGCACCACACAGATACGCGTGCGGCGTGCGCGTGTGGCGGTTGCACCGTCACTTTCGCTGCTACAACTTGGCCTCCATGCATGGTCTCGATCGTCATCATCATTTCATATACCCATATACCCGGTATACTTACGCGTATCTTGTCTTAATCTTAACTTCTTTCCTCCTCTCTCTACTTTTCTAAAAAACAGCCTCTCCGGAAAAACCCTAAAAAAACAGGTATAAAGGAAACTAAATTGCAATATTATCTTCTAATATCCGGCATAAAAGAAAATGATCATCACACATGTGTACACTTTTATCTCCCAACGGCCTGTTAACGTGTAACGAGTATGTACACACGTAGGATGTCGCCAACGAACATACGCGTACTATGGTCCGTTTGATTCTCTAACAAGGATTAGGTGCACATATAAAATGAAATAAATAATTAACACATAATTAATTAAATTTAAATTATTAAAAATTTAAAAATAAATTTATTTGATTTTTATAATAACTTTTATGTATTTTTTTATGAAACACATCAGTTTAAAAATCGTGCGTATTAGAGTTTACTACGGGCCTCTGTATTTAGAGTTCACGCATATGGAACGGAATGCATGCGGTCCACGACGACGGGCCGACGGCCGGTCGCCATCTTTCCGGCCGGCCGTGTGTGGTACGTCGAGGACGACACACTTGGATCCGGATCGATCGGTTCATGGGCAAGCTAAGTGCGCCGCAGATGTGCATGCCATGTGCTCAATCGCAACAAACATGTTGCCACGCGCATGCCTTTGAGGGAGACCGATCTGCTGATCATGATGAAGCTGATTTTGCCATATGCCACATTTTTTCTTAATTAACCCCTCCGTCTCAAATACTACTACTCATTTGATGATGAGGATATCATACTACTCTATTTTTTAACCCAACCATAGTTCTGACCAATACTTCTCATTAAATGAGTATATTATAGTTTTTTTTCGTTGGAAGGGCTACTTTCGAACCAAAGAGGTTTTTAAGGAATTTTGGAGCAATTCAATCTATAGAAATTTTTTCTGTGTACTTACCTGGATCAAAGCAATAGATATTCAACTATTCTATAAAATTATTTGGATTGGCTTAAAATATATGATTTTTTTAGCTTTTGACACCAGGTCTAAACCTCCCAAAAAATCATTTATCTCTGTCTCTCTTCTGATTCTTAGTATTTGAGGGGTTATGTCATTCCGATCTTTTTTAATTCATTTAATTCATAGTATTTGATGTGTTATGGTATTCTTATATTTTTTTATATTTCCTTTTTTAGGTCCCATATTCAAAGGAACGGTCTTAATTTGTTTTTTTATATTTTGGATAGAGGGAGTAGTTTACCGGTTGCATGCATTTATAACCAGTTCTTGACAATATTTAGGGATTTGGAGATTTATGGTATAATAATCCAAACTTTAAAGAGTTGTTCTGAAGGTAAGAGCCATCACAAATATACCAACTAGAAAAAGGGTCAACAACATGTGTAGAATCACTCATTGTACTCAGGTGTCCCCACTTAAAATAAAATAAGGCCTAGATGCAGGATCTCTTGGTCTCTCCTTTGTCTTGTTCTTTCCTTTCATCCCATTCCATCTAATAGGTGGGTCCCGCATTCCATTAGCAGTGCTAGCAGGGTTATAAGTTTCTTGGCATTGTTCCGAACCAGTTCAAACCTCTTGTAAGATTAAAAAAAGTCCAATCCTCCTATATGGTAACTTCTTTCGTTTCAATATTATCCCATTTGAAATAAATAAAATATATTTTATAAAGATATGTTTCATTCATCCAAATTATTTATATTTTAGAAAAATGAAAATATCCCTCTAATCAAACGCTCGTGCTAGTTCTAGAGAATAAAAAACATTGCACGTCCTGTAAAGGCCAAAATGGACTTGCTAACGTAAATGGTCAAGAAAATAATTCAGGGTGCAGATTAACATAGTTTTTTAACAGTAATTGTTAACTTGATCGGTGTCCTGATCCGTTCGATTAGTTGTTCTGGATTTGCCGGGTTATGACTTCACTTTATTTTATATAAAAATTGTTAATCTGTTTAAATTTATTGCTCCTCAGTCTGACTTTTCCTAGCAGTCAGTCGACTAAACGTGAATAGTAACGAATAAACTAAACTTGCATAGTTTAGGGTGTAAATTTGCATGTTTAAACTCTGTATTATTTATTTATGTATTTATTTTTTTGGTTTGATGGCACGATACTGTGGGAGTGTGTGTTAGTGTGTTACTGTTACTAGATACCTGAGAGGATGACGAGGTCCTTGACGTCGAGGCCCTTGCCGGCGAAGTTGGACTGCAGCGTCGTGAAGTTGTCCGACGGCGCCGGGAGGTTCGCCAGCGCCTCCGACGCCAGTGACACCACGCCGTCGCGCCGGCCCAGCTGCACGTCCCACAGGTCCCGCCCGAACTGCACGCATGCAAACGCGTCAACAATGCTCCGCCGGCCGGCGCCAGAGGTGATGACGGGGATGCACGTGCGAGAGAGAGGCTTATTGCTGACCTGGTAGGAGACGGCGTCCCTGGCGGCGAGCGCGACGATGTCGGCGCAGGAGACGACACCGGGGCAGACGGCCTCGAGGACGGCCTTGGTGGTGTCGATCACGTCGTACCCGCCCAGCGAGCTGTTCGGCGCCGCGTCCTTCTCCGCCGCCGCGCCCCCGCCCGCAGTGTCGATCAGCACCGACGCGTCGCACCCCTGCACCCACCACATACCCGTCAGCGAGCGGCGGCGGACGCCATGAACGCCGTCAAGTTCGTACAATCCATATATACCCTGACGAAGCAGTCGTGGAAGAAGAGGCGGAGCAGCTTGGCGGGGAGCGCGGCGGGGTCGGCGGCGACGCGGGCCGTCACGATGTCGCGCACCACCGCCTCCGCCGCCGGGCATACGTGCCGGTAGTAGTGCGCCTTGAGCGGCCCCGTCGCGCTCGCTCCCCCGACGCACGCGCCGACCACCGCGACGACAACCGCCAGCACCATCGCCGCCGGCGCTGGCAGCCGTCTCATCATCGGCGCCATTGCACCTTTGCTCGATCGGTAGCTACACGTAGCGCTAAGCAAGCAAGGCAGTAAGCTGGTCTGGTATGGTGGTGGTTGTGAGTGGCCCGTGACTGGTTTCGCAGCAGCGAGTGATGTGTGCAGGTTGGCGTTGGGATAATGGAATCTAAAATAGAGTAGGAGCTAACAACAATAAGCTATATTATAGGTAACGTGGAGGGCGTCCGGTTGGACCTTAATAAAGGAAGTATTTAGAAAAACAACTTCTACAAATAACTCTCAATAAATGTTTATCCAGATTTATTTTAAAAGTTAATTTTTAAACGAAGGATATAGAGCAGAGGCAAGCATCTTTTTTCTGATGTGGATACCAAGTGGCAACAAGTTCACAGTAGCTCATAGACAATACTTGATGAATTCTCTCGTGGTGGTCTCGTCATTGAATATGTTTTAAGATTCATGTGAAATGAATTATCCTCCTCCGTCACGGCTACCGATGAGAGGTTTTTTTACTTCAGTTTTGGTATGCACCACTCGAGATGTTTTAAGGAAAAATTACACGAAATGCTAACTTTTGGATCTCTCCAACATTCATACTTCGTTTGTCTCCAACGAACTTCGGCTAACAAAGGACCTGCGTGAGCATCAACACTTCTTAATGATGTTCTATCCTAAATTTAGATGATTTGATAAAAAATCATGTTTCAACAGATCACCCAATCCATCATCTAAAATAGATAATCACCTAAATTGTATCTTTAGTCATCCAAATGAAGGAAAATCTCTCCATCACCCAAATAATTAAGGTATAACATTTGGGTGATCTCATGTATACATAATACAAATAGGTGTTATTAACATTTAGATGATCTCCTATCCATCTCATTTGGAAGATGTGATTTAGGTGGACTGTTGATGATACTTTTAGGATTTCAGGTTAGGAGTGGGGGATGATGAGGGGTTTGGAGGCAAGGAAGTCGGAGGTGTTTCCTGGCTTGGGATGACTGGAGCGGCAACAGTTCGTATTTGTCGCTTAGGCTCTACCGTAAGAAGAGAAGCGAAGCGTATGTATTTTAATATTGTTCTTTTTTACTTTGTTTTTCAAAAGTTTTGGAGGGGTGGGGGTGGTCTTTTAGCCCTAAATTACTCATTTATCCTCATGAAGCCCCCTCCATTGGCCCCTACTCTTGCAGCTCAAAATTCTTTTTTTTTTTCGAATAAGAGCAGCTCAAAATTGTGCATGCCACTGCTGACGTAACGACGTTAATATCTTTGACCACCTTTGACCATATGATCAGGAGAGGGACAATCACCCGTCAACAATCTCGTGCAACTATTTTCTTTTTCCCCAATCAGAACTGATCTTAAAGTAACCAACAACATCAAACGTGTGATTACGGATTAATCCGGCTGGGAAAAAGATAGATCAATTGCCCTTTTGGATGATGGTGATAGTGAGTTGTAATCAGAGTATCGTGAAAACAGGATTGTTTATGCAGATGGTTTGCAAGACTTAAACAGAATTAGACATTACTAGATTAGATGGTAGTCGATTGTTCACAGTTGGTGATGGATCAATTAGTTGGGTCAAATCAGGTCATTTTCTTGCTCCCTAGCTGCTCCAGAAAATGCAGATGCTTCCACAGGGATGTGATTAATATGGTGCAGTTGTTTCAGGTTTTTGGCACCAATCCAGCAATTGCATGGAAGTGGACTTGCTACCACACGTACTAAGGGGTATCTGAAAAAAAGAAAAGAAAAATAAAAAACTTTGCATGATATATTTTTAAAGAATAAAATTATATAAAAAATTTCTACGTGTTCATCTGTAACAAACGAATGGGTCCATTTATGAATTCTATATTTTCTATGAATTTTGGAGGAATCTTAATTAGCCTGAGACAGAAAACACTTATGAAAATAGATACACAACGGAAACATAAATTTTAAGTGAAAAATCTTTGTAGGAAAAAACCACGGGCGTCAATCGATAATAATCACTAATTGAAGAGTTGATTACAAATATAAGAGAATAACAATGAAAACATTACCCTTCACGTACTACTTACAAAAGAATATAAAGAAAAAAAAGACACATAATAGGAAAAGATATAAAATTCTACTAGGAAACTAAACTGAATTCGGATCACATATTTAACAATCTCCACCTTAAAACGAATTTCTTCTTGTAGCATAAAAAATAATCAATCATTAAAATACTTCATGTAGGTAAAATCGTCGTGTGCCAAATAGTCTTTAGGACTACACTGTAATACTCACAAAGCTTGAGCAAAGCTCAAACTTAGTAACAAAAACTGGCTTTGTAATCGTATAAGCTGGATTATCATGAGTACTTATCTTGCATACCTTGACATCACTTTCAACAATCACACCTCGAATAATATGATATCTCACATTAATGTGTTTTGTTCTCTCATAAAACATCTGATCCTTTATAAGGCATATAACACTTTGACTATTACAAAATATATCAATGCAAGACGTAACTTCACAAAGCTCAGTGTACAAACCTCTAAGTCAAATAGCTTCTTTACAACCTTAAGAAATAACCATATATTTTGCTTCAGTAATAGATAAGGCAACAGTTACTTGCAAATTTGCCTTCCAACTAACACACAACCTCCAATAGTGAAAACATATCCTATGAGCGATCTTATTCTATCCAAATCTCCAGCAAAATCTGAATCCACATAACCAACAAGTCCATCTCTAGATCTTCCAAACTGGAAACAAGCACTAGAAGTACCACGCAGATATCTAAAAATCCACTGAACCGTTTTCCAATACTCTTTGTCAGGATTAGCCATGTATCTACTGACAACACTCAATGCATATGATAAGTCAGGACGAGAACATACCATGATATACATGAGTGAACCAACTACACTTGAATATGAAACTCTAGACATGTACTCAACATCATAATTGGACTGTGGACATAAATCTGAAGATAAACTGAAATATGCAGCTAAAGGAGTATTCACTGGTTTCGCATCATGCATATTAAAACGATGAAGAACCTTTTCAATATAACATTTCTGACTAAGATATAACTTGCTAGATTGTCTTTCTTTAGTAATTTTCATACCGAGAATTTTCTTCGATGCGCCTAAATCATTTATCTCAAATTCATTACTCAATTGTGCCTTAAACTTTGCTATTTCTGATTTGTCTTTTACAACAATCAACATAAAGAAACAAATATATAGCTGAATCATCAACAACTTTGAGATAAACACACCTATCAAAATTAGATCTTCTAAACTTTTGAGAAAGCATGAAAGTGTCAAATCTTTTATACCCATGTCTAGGTGATTGTTTCAATCCATAAAGAGATTTCTTCAACCTATAGACTAGGTTCTCTTTTTCAGAAACAACAAAACCTTGAGGTTGCTCCATATAAATGCCCTCTTCTAACTCCCCATGTAAAAATGCAATTTTAACATCTATTTTCTCTAGTTCATAATCATGTGTTGCAACAATACTAAGTAAAGTGCGAATTGAACTATGCTTCACAACAGGGAAAAAGACATCATTGAAATCAATATATGAAATCTGGCTATAACCTTTAGGAACTAACCTTGCTTTATATCTTGTCTCATCACTTGGAGATATACCTTTCTTTCTTTTGAAGATTCACTTGCAATGGATAGGCTTCTTCTCATTCGGCAATTTCACCAATTCCGAAGCACGATTCTTTTCAAGTGACTCCATCTCATCATGCATAGCAGTTATCCATCTATTACAATTATCACAAACAATAGTATTAGGATATGAAGAAGGTTTTACAATACCTTCAATTTCTTCTGTCACACTTAAAGTGTAAGCAACTATATTCGCTTCTTCAATATATCTTTGAGGTAGTTTAATATTTCTTTTCGGCCTATCTTGCGCAGTAGAATGTTTTGGCGACTGCTCAACAATAGAAGAATCAAAATCTTTATTAACAGGTGCATCTTGGTTAATAGCAACATTTTTTTGGTGTATGCCCTAAACTGATGAAGTGCTCCACCTGCATACTTGCTTTCTGCTAACTCACAACAGGAACTTTAGTAGAAGGTTTGTCATGTAACATAACTGATTCATGAAAGAAAATGTTTCTACTAATCACAATCTTTCTAGTTTCAGAACACCATAACTTGTAGCCTTTCATACCAGACAAATAACCTGTAGGATCGAACTCCCAAACTAAGCCAACTAGAGGGGGGGTGAATGGTTGATACACCCAAAAACCAAATTTTCGCGAAAATAAAACTTAACCTATGATTTCAATGTTGTGCGGTCTGACCGATTGAAGGCCGCCGGTCTAATCGCCTTTTAGACCACCGCACCCGGAAAAACACAAATCGAAGAACTCTCAAAGTAGATTGAAACTATATTGATTCTCTCTGTGTTTACAAAGTGCAACAACAGCAGTCCTCACAAAATTTCAACTAAAACTCGAAACCCTAAACTTTTCTCAACTCAACTCTCTCTAAAACTTGATACCGAGAAGCCACACCTCTCCTCTCTATTTATACACAAGATGCGCAGCCCAAAGCCGCGAATCCTACTCATACAAGAAGTCCTAATCCACTAGGAAACCTTCCCGTACAAGAAACGAACTTTACATATTCCACACGTCGCAATCATGGACTTCCCAAATTTGAAACTCCGTATTCCATACGCACACAATATCTCCATCGTATGCCATATGGAAACTTCACCAATCACATGCATCAATCTCTACCCTTTAGTATCCCGCATGATCTCCATCTTGGACATCACCTTATCTCCAAGTTGACTCCAACTCGATCACCGGCGACACTTTTCCGAGGCGTAAAGATTACCTGCACATAATTAAACAAAGAAACTATATCCGAGCACAAGCTATCTCCAACTTGACTCATTGTCAGCATAAAACACTATTCATACGTATAGAAACACGAAACTTTCATGTATATGCAAGGAAACAACTCGAAACCAAAACCGAAACAAAATCGGCTCGGTCGGACAAGTGTCGGCCGGTCGGCTCACTGTGCCACCTGGTCGACCGCACAAGGCCCTCCGGTCAGGCGCTACAAGCCCGGTCGAGACCGGACAATGCAAACAACAGAATAGTGTCACGCTCCGCTTTTCTCTCTAAGTTAAAATTACGGTGAAAAATCGTAAAGAAGAAATTGCCGAAAAACTAAAAAAAATAAAAATCCTAAATGAAAAATCCATTTAATAATTGGAAATGGCTTGGAATTTTTCTTAAATTTCCCATGTTAAAATACGCTAACAGAATTTTTATCGAAATTTTCGAGCATCGGAAGCAATTTTAAAAATTAAATTAGGCTAACTGAATTAATTTCCTTAAGAAAAAGGGGTTTTTCTTTTTCCTCCCTTTTTCCTATTTTTTTCCTCTGTGGGCATCCGGCCCACTTCTCTCCCTCTTTTTCCCCTCCTCCCCGCCGGCCCAGCGGGTTGTCGGCCCAGCCGACCGGCCCAAGTCTGCCTTCCCCCTTCTCTCTTTTTCCTTTCTTTATTTGGGCCGGCCTAGTACTGTTCCTACCACGCGCGCCAAGTCGCTCGCCCTCCCTTCGGGCTGGGGCGATGACAAGCGGGCCCGCTTGTCATCCCAAGCTTAAGCCGCCAAGCCGCAGCCGTGCATGCCGTGCGAGCGGCGCATCTCCGGCCACGTTCCCGCGCATCTCGGCCACGTTCTCCCACATTTAACCGCGTCATCATGTGTTCCCGATTTTACTCCACCGTTTCCCTCGCTTTCCCCATTCCTCCATTCATCATGTGCGTCGGAACGGCCGAGTTAAACTCCATCACTCGCAGCCGCCATTAATGCCGAGCCCCGACGGTTTATGTCCGTTCCCCGCTTCTCCCGGCCATGCCCGATCTCCCTTGTCGGCCTATAAGTTTCCCCGTACTCCGGAACACGTCCCACACTCTCACTCGTTCGCATTCCCTCACTCCCATGCTCCCGCATCGTGCGTCGTCCTTTTTCCGCCGCCGAGCTCATTATTTTCGCCATTCCCACCGAACCGCCACTCCTTTCGCCGAGCCACCACCACCTCCACCTTCGCAATCACCGGAACACACTCCCGTTGCTTTTCCCCAATTTTTGATCGACGAATCGCACCGTTGTCGTCTTTCTCTCCGAGTTCGGCCGACGATGAGAAGCGCCATTTCTTTTCCTCTCTTTTCTCCCCTTGCTGAGCTGGCTCCGCTGTGCACCGCTGCTCGTGCGCCCGCCCAGCATCGTCGCCGCCGCCGGCGCAAGCCGCCGCTGCCGCCCGGCCAAGCCACGGCCAAGCCGTGTGCTCTCCCGTGTGGCCGATCCAAACCGGCCAATCCGGTGCCGCCACATGGCGCGCCCAAGCCGGTGGACTCGGTCCACCGTGCACCCATGGTTTTCTCTCTCTTGCGTCACTGTTCAGTGGGTCTCGCAGTGATGTCAGCCCTAAGGCGCTTGCGTCATAAATCGTTTTTCTTTTTCTTAACTAGTAAAAAGGCTGAAAACTTGTAAAATTCGCAGAAAATTCATCCGAACTCCGTTTGAGTCCGTTCAAGTTGCAACGGATTCTTAAAAATGTCAAAAATATATTAAAAATGGTTTAATTGTCTGTTTTAGCTGTCTAATAGCCTGTTTTTGCCGTGCTTTGTTTGTCGGTAGATTCTGGTTCCGAGGACGTTCCGGTTTACTTTGAGGTTGTCGCTGAGGTTCCATTGGATAAAGATCAAGGCAAGTCATTTTCCTTTGAACATATTGTACCTATTTTGCAAATTCCTATTGTTTTATCTATTGCATTACATTATTTTATAATGAAATCGGGATGGGACCTATAGTATTAAGCCTAGGTTGTATACCCTGTTTATTTGATCACCTGGGAATCAATTTGTCTAGAATCAGGGTTAGGACATGCTTATTATGCCTAGTACAACTAGATCATAAAAGGGAAAATTAATTTACTAGAATTAGTTCACATAAAATGTCGGTCTTCGACCGGATGTACCGTTGGTACTGTTAATCAGTAAATTAAAACTTGATTATTATGGTGGGCTATGGGTGCCCAGTTTTGCAAGTCGCACCCATGGCAGTTAAGGACCGGTTCACGAGAAACCCTGGAAGAATTATTAGTACGTACCACAAGCCAGCATGGGCAACGGCTGGGCTTGTAGTGTACCTTTTCCTGGCCGACGCATCCAGGCGAGGATGAGCGTGATGGAGTGCGGATGGACCGGAAAGGTCTATGCGGCCGCGATTCACCTAGGCACGAGAGGGGGCCGCCTACCCCGGATTACGGGTAGGGGCGAAACCCGAGGTGTGGTGTTGCTTGGTCGGGAGGGTTATTCAAATGGTCCTGTCACAGACCCCTTTTCGATATGCCATGGTGGTATGTTGACGCACGAACACGTGTTGTGGGGCTGTGTCTTGTGGGTACAGGTGTACACCTCTGGCCAGAGTGAAAAAAACTATTCGAATAGCCGTGCCCGCGGTTATGGGCGATCATCCAGATTCACCGCGATTAGTCTCACTAAAATAATAACTTGATTAAGTGAAATTGAGATAGAATAGTTGGAAGGATTGGGCCTGACTCAACGTGGTGTAGCGTTGAGCAGAGTGTTAAAATATTGTTTAATTACTTTAAATTACTATTTTTACTGCTTTCAACTTAATTCTGTGAAATGTCTGCTTTATGCAAAAGTTAAACCTAGCCTATCCTTGGAATTTAACCCTGCATTCATACCTTCTTTCGGTATGACTTGCTGAGTACGAGGTTGTACTCAGTCTTGCTTCCCTTTTCCCCACCTCAGAGCTAGAGGATGAAGCTGCCGATGGGTTTGCTGCTGAGTAGGCTCGTCGCTGCCGTCAAGGGTTGCCTGTGGAGTGGAGTCGTTGCCCCGCAAGAGTCGAAGCCTAGTTCATAAGTTTATTTTATCTTTCCACTGCATATGTAAGACTTTTTAATGTTTTTTAAGACGTGGTTCGTAAATACAATTTGTCGTTTGTGTATCCTGGCGGTCCCGGACGGGTATTTTTAAATACACATTCGGCTTGGAAATTCTGGTGTGAATTTCTGGGCGTGACAAATACTGTTCATGTCCGAAAACCAAATATTTCCAAATCCATTTTGCCAATAATCTCCAAATAACAAAACCAATAATCACAGATGCCAATTGTTCATCACCATAAAAGAATCAAACACACTTTGATTTTACAATCTTTCCCTTGATGAACACATTGGCAAACCAAATAAAAATGTTTTGTTGATGTTTTGAAAATTAAAAACAAAAATGGAAAAAAGCATCGGAGTGCTCAAAAATCAAAGAAAATTTCTCCTCCTTTTAAAAAGAAAGAAAATCCTTTGAACTTGAAAAACTTACACTCTGTTTTTTTAACTTGTTGTCCTCCCATTTATTCTCCCCCTTTTGACAATGATTTCATCGAGCATAAGAATTATATTCATGATTATTGAAGATCTTAGCACCATACATAGAGCAAGTCATGTCATGTGTTGTAATAATAAGAAGATGAACTCATCAATTATATAGCAAATATGCACTAGAGTATAGTCATGAATCAAAGACTTTATAATTAAGATCAATAATGCAATCAAAATTCATGCATTCAAATGATTTATAATGCAACATCTTTACAAGCACATAGGTTAAAAAATAAACCCAAATATATATACCTATTGCAACCATTACTCTTTCTCAAATTAACCTTTTTGCACATAAAAATCAAGAGAATTTTTTTCTCATATTTATTTGAGCCAAAATTTTCTTTGCTCATATTTTTTCTCTTAATTATTCCGGGTACGTCCTTGTCGTCAAGACTGTTTCTAAGGATTCGGTACCCATTATTTTTGCTTATGTCGAATACGTCCTTGTCGTCAAGACTGTTGCCAAGGATTCGATATTCATTTTTTCTCTCTCAAAGATAATATTTTATTCTCTTTACACAATGAGCAATTTTAAATCAATTTGAGGAATAGTAACTCAACACAATGCATATATAAGCATTTATAAATCAACACATGCACTAGTATCAACATAGCATATTTCATTAATTTAAGTAGGATATTAAGTTTCATGCATCATTTCACTCAAAAATAAAATCTAGATCACATAAAAATACTAGAACACATATAAGCTATGCTAGTGACAAATAAATCTTCATAGTATTGATAGCATGCACATGAAAATACAATATGTATGGATAAAGCTATCTTTTTCTCAATTTATATTATTCAAGAATTGCTTGATAAAAACAAGAGCACAAATCTCCCCCCAAAACATGCCAAAAGGATGAATAATACCCAACTCTCCTCGAAGAAAAGCAAAGCGAGAAGAATCCAATGGTTTAGTGAAAATATCAGGAAGTTGCAACTTTATGTCCAAAAACTTCAATTCAACATCTCCCTTTTCAACATGATCCCTCAAAAAGTGAAAGAGAATATCAATGTGCTTGGTGCGTGAGTGTTGAACATGATTCTTAGCAATGTTAATGCCACTTGTATTATCACAATAAAGAGGCACTTTCTTAAAAGCAAGTCCATAATCTTTCAAAGTAGAAATAAGCCAAAGAATCTGTGAACAACAACTAGCAGCAACAACATATTCAGATTCAACAGTTGATTGAGCTACACTAGATTGTTTCCTAGAAGACCATGTAATTAATGATGTACCAAGAAAAATGACATGTTCCGCTAGTACTTTTTCTATCAATTCTACAACCAGCAAAATCAGCATCGGAATATCCACTTAAGCAAATAGAAGAAGAAGTAGAATACCAAATTCCAAACTCAAGTGTATGATTCAAATATCTTATTATTTGCTTGACCGCTTGACGATGTGAAGCACGAGGAGAAGCTTGAAAGCGTGCACACAAACACACAACAAACTGTATGTCTGGCCTAGAAGCAGTTAGATACAACAAAGATCCAATCATGCTTCTATACTCCTTTTGATCTACGGCCTCACCATCTTCATCGGGATCAAGAACATCAATAGAACTAATAGGTGTAGAGATTGGCTTGCAGCTCTCCATCTTGAACCTTCGCAAAAGATCTTTGGTGTACTTTGTTTGATGGATAAACATACCTTAAGGTGTTTGCTTAATTTGCAATCCCAAAAAGTATGACAATTCACCCATCTGTTGACGAGAAATTTCTCTCACGCGCTGGCTTGGGAGATCTGCTTAGCTCCAGTGCAGGTCCTTCTTGGCTACCTATGCTGTTCAAGACGTGCCAGTTGGTTTGATCTGTTAACCAACAGGAAAAATAAGATACGTGCATTAAGTGTTAGGTTAGATCCCCACTGGATCGGCTGAGGGAATCCATGAGCATATATATGCTATTCTAAAATATATTTAAGCCAATTGACTGGAATGGATCGGCTATACCAAGACAACATCAGCCGCTTAACCCAAATACAGTAAATGATAATAAATATATGTATTCATAACATAGCCGATACTGGAAAGCTAACTATGGATCGGCTAGTACTCCGACGATTCTTATGATAAGAAATCATTCTTGAACTAGATATACTTAGCCTAGGAAATCGGCTGTCGGCTGCTGCTAGCGGGCCAATTTCGGCTCATGATGTCCAACAAGAATGGGATCTTAATATAAGAGACAGTCCTAACATAAATCTAGTAATAAATATACTAAAAATATATCAGGGCAGGTAAGGCCGGCTGAAACCCCGGCACTGTCTCTAAACATATAAATCTAACCGAACAGATCATTGGAAGTTCTAAAAACGACTTAATAGTTCAACATTGATGCAACATTAAGTATAAAAGAACAACCTGATCTATTGTAGCTGATTTATACCTCTCGAGACGGTGGATACCGCATATAAACTAGTTCAACCTTTAGATCTAGCCCTATCAACTGCGGGTTCCTGATAGAACTGACCGATGGCAGGATAGATCTAAATATCGCTCCAGTTTATATGTGATATATGGTAAATAGCGCAGTATAAACCCCTGAATCTAATGTGTCATTACGATGGAAGCATTAGAATCAGTAGAACATACCACTAATGACAAGTATTTACCTGGATTTGGGGATCGAAACGATGCATCCTAGAGCCAAATCAATTGCTCGTCTGAAGAAAAGGTTTGGCGATGCACCGAGAGTTGTTTGATTGATTGTTGTTTTTTTACGGGGGTCTTGGGTCCTATTTATACCCAAGAATAACATTATCTGTACAGACCCTGGACTCTATCTAAACTACTATTTAAAATACGACGATATTCCGGGAAGGACTCACGCCGCATTACAATAAACAGTTTAAACAAATTCCTAATTTACAGATACAATTGCCGTTACAGGACTCTACCATAGATGGCAATATCTTTTAACGCGCAAACTGATAACCGAATCCTTCACTTTATCTCCAAGCACTTTCATCGAAAACGGTTTTATCTTCTCCTCTGACTCAGCATCGGCTATCGACTATCCTCATCTGATCCAACCTCAGCCGATTGATCCTGTAGCCGATCGTTACTCAGTCGATTTGAGCATAGCCGACACAGCCTCTGCTTCTCCGCCAGCTGATCCGATTTTGTTTTAACCTCGCTAGAACTTAGGGGTCCGGTTACCAAATTTAGGCGTTAACACATGCCCCCAAGTCTGTGATACGAAGTGTTGCGGATTTGTTGCCTGTTCAAATTCCCCCTCTTTTCTGACCTAAACCGTTTCTGTGCCCCAAATGCCCTTTAAATAGTCCGTTACCTTGACCGAAATGATTACGCCTTGAAAACGCACTCAAACACTTTGCAAACAACCTTCTTTTCCTCTCTCCTCTCCGGCGATTCACCGGCGCTCTTCATCACATCCCGGCGATCCTCGCGAACCAGGACCCAAATTCATCTCCAACGACCCAAAGGTGGCCTCCAACACCGCCGCCGCGGCCGCCGCTGCCGCCGTCACACCGGCCGCCGCCGTGCTCTCCTGTCAGCGTCGCCGCCGCCGCCGCCGCCGCCGTCGAGTTTCCGAGGTACGCCCGTCGGTTCAAAACTCTTCTTCTTCAGATTTCCTTTCCAGCCATGCCTCCTAGTGTTGTTGAGTTCATCATGCCTTCAGCTGCTCTTGATTAGCAATTTTTTCTTTTCCAAACTGTAGCACCTGTCACATCAAGTAGTCATTCCAAGTTTGGCTGAAGAAAAGAGATACTTTCTCGGCCCTATTGGCAACACTGACCCAACCGATATAATCATAGCCGAAACCAACAGAATCCCTTACAACACTAAGAAGCCATCCCTAGCCCACTGGAATGGGACTTTCAAGTCGTGGCCGACCACAGACGCCTCTTGGATTGAGTGGTATAAGAGGGTGCAATAGGCCAAGTACGCTCAGTGGGAGGAAACCGGGATAGCCCAGTGCTTGGCTTTGTCTGTCGCCAGCATGGAGAAGGATGAGCCGCTGATGTCGGCTGCGGCGTACTTTTGGAACGATAGCTTCAATGCCTTCATGTTCCAGCAGGGGCCAATGATAGTCACTCTAGCCGACGTATACATGACGACCGGACTGGATATCCTGGTGTTGACTAACCCTGGAAACCTGAGCCAAAAGGGGCAACATCAATTCAAGACCAAAGCCATCGGCGGGTGGAGCGGCTACATCGCTCAAAACATGAAGGATGGATCGGTCGGCCACAGGGAACACACCACGTTCCTTATGATGTGGTTAGAAAAGTTCCTGTTCTGTGGATCGAGCTACGGGCCGACCGCCAACCGGCAGATCATAGCCGAATCCCTAGCCGACGGGAATAAGCTCGCGCTAGGGAAGTACCTCCTCGGCTATCTATATCAAATGCTACACCAAGCCGTCGCGAAGATAGCCTCCAATGCTACTGTCAACACTGGTGGCCCCTGGTGGTTCCTCTAAATCTGGCTGGTGCTGATGACGCAGAAAATAGCTGGTCGGTTGCCCCTGACTGAAGCTGCTTTCCCAAGATTGGAGCCGATTGAAGTTTATGACGGCAACGAGGTCACCACCACCAGGTGCATGAGCTACGGGGAGGCAGCGGCTGTGCATGCGGGCTCAAAGCAATGGGCCAATCTGCTAGCCGAGTGGTTCATCGCCATGTACGACGGGCTATCGCACGAGAACCGCACCTGGTACTTTTACCGGGATCAGGCACTGTTCGAACTATCAGCCGACTTCAATTGGGAAGACATCAACTCAGCTGACAACCCAAAATGCACGGAACTGTTCACCGTCGCTTTGACCCCCTACATCCTGCCGACCGGGATCCACCAGGGCCGATCAGTGGCCAGAAGTTATGAATTTTACTATCCGACGTCGGCTGCGAGGTAGTTTGGTCTTGGGCAACTGCCCGTCGGCTTCTACTATGTCGACAAGATCGAGACAAGGGGAGTCGTGAGCCTAGAACTGATAATGCATCGGCTGCTGAACATAGCCGGCCCTCCCCTTGGCAGCATCGGCGAGATGATTCTGGCGCTCAAGAAGAGCGCATTCTACGACCAATGGTGGGCCGAGATCAAGCGGCATATCTTTCATCAACGGTCATCTTATTATGTCGATTTGCTGTTGCCCGAAGAAATCCCCTCGGTAAGTTTTAAACTCCAAATGATTCCTCTTTTCTTATCATCGGCCAATGTATCCGACTAACACTTGTCCTCTTTGGTTTGTAGGAGACCGAGACGGAACGGCCGACGGTGAGTGACTCCGGGATCCCCATTGAATACCGCCTAGGTGTTCTGGATGGGGACGGCCTTGCTCCATCAGCGATCGGCTGGGACGCGCCGAAATTGGCGTCACAAGAAAAGAGCTGTGCCTCCCGCACAGCCATCGGCCACGCCTACCCCCAGGAAGCTGAAGGAGAAGAAGTCGATCACACCGGCCAACAGTCTCCCCCTTGGACCCGAGCGTCAAGCAATTTCTTGATGACGCCGTCGCTAGCGAGGAGATACCGGTGGCTGTTGGGGCGGCGGCTGAATCTGAGAGCTCAAGCCATGAACCTGTCAACGCTCCAGCCGACGTCCTGCCAGTTCCGAGTCCTCCCGCGAAAAATCGACTGGTATACTCTCGCCTCATCAAATTCGGTCTTATGATAATATCACTTGCATCTGACCGAACACATCCTTTTTAGGTCAAGAAATTGGATGGCCGCACTCCGCGTCGCGCACCATCGGTAACCACCCTTGCAATTTGATTTATAAAACTTAGCCGATTTGACTGCTAACATCCCTTTTTGCAGCCTCCACGATCTCCATCGGCTGCCCCCCAGGCATCGAGCAAGTGCACCGTGACTGCTGCGGGCGGCGGCGATGACGCTGATGGTGGGATCCCATCGGCTGCAGGCGACGAACCAGCCGAGCAGGCCGCTCTGGCCCCGATGCCCAAGGTAAGCCGACTGAGTTTCATAATTGGCTTTGTCGATTTGAATACTCCTCTAATCATCATCTTCCCTTTGCAGAACATAGCCGACCTCCTCAGCTTCGATCTGTCGGAGTTCGAGGAGTCTGGCAAGATCGGCGAGGAGGTGCTGGTGACACCGGACGAGGATCTGAGGGCCAGTCTAGCCGACATCGGCAATTTGCTAGAGGCCTCACTGGACGCGCTGGTAGCCGACAGCAGCTCGATCCGCGCGCGCTTCTGGGAGATCCAAGGCCAGCTGCCAGAGGCGATAGCCGACGCCATTGTGCCGGCGACCTTCCTTGAGGCGCACCAACTCAAGTACGAGCGGGCCCAGTAGCGAATAGCCGACCGGCGGGAGAATCAAACACGGTCGGCAACCGTCCAGTCCACCAAAGAAGCCATCGAAGCTCAGAAGGCCACCTTTGATCGCCTGAAGACTGAGCCGGCCGCAAAACTCGAGCAACTACTCTCGCGCCAGGACCAGCTGATGGCCAATCTCGTTCAAGTCACAAACGAGATCGATGTCCATAAGGAGTACATGGCCGGCCTGCCAGCCGAGATCGACGCACAACGTCAAAGCATTAAGGCGGCTGTGGCGCATCTCTGTGACTTGGTGAAAGGCATTCGGCCGGTGGCTGGGTCCGAAGCCGACGACGTCAAGGCCATCGAGGAAGTGGACCGAATCAGGCGGACGGCGTTGTCGGCTATAACTGATTTCCTGAAGAGATGAACCTGTGATATCTTTAGTATTCTGAAATCGGCTACTGCTTTATGTAATATATCCATCCAGCTTTTGTAATCAGCTTCACCGAACGTTTAAACATAGCCTGCCCGTTTCTAACCCGTGGTCATGAATGAACTCGGCTTCGGCTTCCTGTAAATATTCATCTGACTTTTATAATCGGCTTCTGCCCTTGGCTTGTTTAATGTATCTTGTCAATTTTTGCAACTGTGCTTGTAAACGAGATCGGCTCCGGCCGCATGTACTATCTCGATATGACTGTCAATTCTAAATTAGCTGTGCCGAAATTGCCTTCGGCCTCACGTGTTGCACTAGGCTTGCCGATTCCGGAACCACGCCGCGGCTAATGACCCCAACACCTGGTATTACGACCTCCGATCTCAACCACTTGAAACGAACTTAGGGCCACGTCTCTCGCTTCCCCGAAATCGGCTTATAGCTCATACTTAGCCCAACCGCTGCGCCGATCCCAAAAACCTTCCGATGTCTCGCTCCCACACTTCTAGATTGACTATCGATTACGAGGCCTGAAAATTTTTTTGGCTTCCATCTTTTCTGTAATTGGCTTTGTGTATGTATATGCCCCCCAAATTTTGTTGATAGCTTCGGTGTCGACAAAATTGTGAATCCAAGCCATTTGCACCTCATTGTCGTCGCTATCGGCCAACCGTTAGCCGACCGTAGAAAACTTAGGGGAAAAATGTTGCATAAAAATGCCTAAAGGCGATGCCTTATTGAAACGAAACATCGGCTGTCATAAATCGGCCAAGCACACAGAGCCGAATCATGAGTTGATCCATACACTTGGGTAGTACTTCTTCAAGTATTTTCTGTTAAGAGCCCTTTCAAATACTTCTCCGTCTAACCCTTCTAGCATGTAAGCTCCTTTAGAGACGCATTTGTGGATCTTGAAAGGCCCTTCCCAATTTGGTGACCACTTGTCGAATTTGTTGTCTCTGGATCTGATCGGCAATATTAATTTCCAAACGAGCTCGCCCTCTTCAAAAGATTTAGGCACCACTTTTTATTATAATGTCTGGCTACTCGTTCTTTATCCCTTGTAACTTTTTCCAAGGCCCTCATCCTGGATAAAACTAAGTCTTCTGATTCGTCCATCATTAAGTGATAATAATCATCGGCTGTGAGTTGGTCCTGTAGTTGAATGCGCCTTGAGCCGATGAAGCTTTCCCATGGTAGCACCGCCTCATGCCCGTAGACCAGCTTGTACGGAGGGACTTGAATTGATCCATGGCATGCCATCCGATATGCCCACAGTGATTCGGCTAATCGGCTGTGCCATTGCTTGGGGTACTCAGAGATTTTTCTTTTAATCAATTTAATCAAACTCTTATTTGAAGCTTCGGCTTGCCCGTTGGCCTGAACGTTGTACGGGGAATAATTGAATAGCTTGATCCCCATGCCTTTGGCAAACTGAACAAACTCATCCGATATGAATATAGATCCCTCGTCAGTTGTAATGGTTTGCGGGACGCCAAATCGGTAGATAATGTGCTCTTTAACAAACTCGATTGCGTCCTTAGAATCCACTTTCTTCAAAGGGACTGCCTCCACCCATTTTGTGAAGTAGTCTGTTGCCACCAGAATAAATTTGTGTCCTTTGCTTGAGGGTGGATTGATCTGGCCGATCATATCAATACCCCATCCTCTAAACGGCCAAGGCTTGATGATTGGGTTCATAGCCGACACTGGTGCTCGTTGTATGGCGCCAAATTTCTGACAATCCTGGCAACCCTTATAATATTCGAAACAAGCCTCCAGCTGTTGGCCAAAAATCTCCTGCTCGGCGAAATAGCCAATTCATCTTATGAGCCGATTGATGCGTGCCACAGATCCCTTCATGCACTTCTCCTATAGCCACTTTGGCTTCATCGGCTTCCAAACACCTGAGCAACACGCCATCAATCGTCTGATAGTACATATCTTCATCGAGCAAAACATATCTTAGCGCCTTGTATCGCAGTTTCCTTGTAGCCGATTGAGAGGGATTTTTAAGATAGTTGTAGACTTCAAACCTCCACTCGTCAGCTCAGCAATTTCTATTTCAATCTCTTTTACCATCGGCCGATAGCCCGATGCCCCTTGAGCTAAATCGTTGGCTTCTGTATTCTGTTCCCTAGGGATATGTTTCAAAGTAACTAGCCGAAAACCGTCCATCAATTCACGGCATTGTTGATAGTAGACCATCAGTGCATCGTTTTTGCACTCATATTCTCCTGATAATTGGCTGATGATTAGGAGTGAATCTCCCATTACTTCGATGGCGTCGGTTTCAACTTCTTTGAGTAGATGTAATCCTTTAAGGATGGTTTTGTACTCGGCTTGGTTGTTTGTAGCATGGGGGTTGATAGCGAAAGCAAATTCGAAACTTGCCCCCCTGGGTGAAATAATGACTAAGCCGATACCACATCCATTGGTGCAAACCGAGCCATCAAATGTCAATGTCTAAGGCATAATTTCCACGGAGCCGATTGAGTCATTTCTGTGCTCCACAATAAAATCGGCTATAGCTTGTCCTTTGACTGCCCTGGGTGCCTGATACCTCAAATCAAACTCTGTTAGCGCAAAAATCCACTTCCCAATTCTTCCCTTCAACACTGGGGCTGATAGCATGTACTTAACTACATCGGCTTTACAGATTATTGTGCACTCGTTGGATAGCAGATAATGCCTTAACTATGTACATGAAAAATAGAGGCATAGGCATAGCTTCTCCACAGGTGAATACCTTGTTTCTACGTCTAGTAGCCGTCGGTTGAGATAGAAGATGGCTTTTTCTTTGCCCTCAACTTCTTGGATTAAAACTGAGCCGATTGACTTGTCATCGGCTGATAGGTACAGCTTAAACGGTATCCCTTTTTGTGGAGGCATTAGAACTGGAGGAGAACTTAGATAATCCTTGATGTTGTCCAAAGCCTTTTGTTGCTCTGCCCCCCATGTGAATGCTTGATCGGCTTTCAGCCGAAGCAGTGGTGTGAACGACTCCATCTTTTCTGAGAGATTGGCTATGAATCGCCTAATGAAGTTGATTTTGCTGATCAAAGATTGGAGTTGTTTCTTGTCCTTCGGAGGCTTGACAACCACGTCATCAATGTAGATCTCCACTAATGAGCCGATCATGTCATGAAAAATATAGTTCATGGCCCGTTGATATGTTGCCCCTGCATTCTTCAAGCCGAATGTCATTACCACCCATTCGTACAAGTCGATTGCGCCAGGACACCGAAAGCAGTCTTGTCGATGCCTTCGTCGGCCATAAATATCTGATTATAACTGGCATTGCCGTCGATAAAACTAATAATCTTGTGGCCTGAAGCAACATCAACGAGCAAATCGCTATTGATATTTGGTATTCGTCCTTAGGGGTGGCCTTGTTTAGATCTCTGAAATCGATGCATACCCTAAGTTTACCCTTTTTCTTCAACACTGGGACAATGTTTGAGACCCACTCGGCGTATCGACAAGGCCGAATGAATCCCGCATCATATAACTGAGTGATTTTGGCTTTGATTGCATCGTACATATCGGCTTTGAACCTCCTGGGAGGTTGTTTGAACGGCCGATAGCCTGCCTTAATCGACAGTTGATGGACCACCATTGATCGGCTAAGACCGGGCATCTCGAAGTACTCCGAAGCAAAACAATCTTTATATTCTTTTAATAAATTGATGAGCTGGGATCTACAATGAGGAGATAGATTTTTGCTAATATACGTCGGCCTCGGCTTGTCACCAGAGCCGATGTAAAATTTCTTCTAACTCGTCGGCCGACGTAAAACCTTGCCCGAGCTTGCCATCGTCTTCGTCTACGGTGTCCATGCCGAAGACGCTTGAGCCCTCCACCATGTCTTGTTCAAAGTAGCAGCTACGTCTCGTCATCTCCAATCGGCTGTATTGTGAAATTGGACACATTTAGAAAATCGGCTTACCAGATTTTCCCAGACAAATAATAAATGCCTTTGATTTCCCAAAGCGACAAATCGGCACTGACGACGCTAACTGATCTATCGGTTGGTACGATCTCAATCTTGTCGCCGTCCCATTGGATCAGGCTCTGATGCAATGTAGAAGGAACGCAACAATTGGCGTGTATCCAGTCCCTTCCGAGCAGCAGGCTGTAAGACCCCTTCCCGTCGATGACAAAGAATGTTGTGGGTACGGTCTTATTGCCGATGGTCAGTTCGACATTCAGGACGCCCCTGGTTTCTGATGGGTTGCCGCCGAAGTCTTTGAGCACCATATTGGTCTTTATCAGGTCTTCGGCTCCTTTGCCTAGTTTTCTGAATGTTCCACAGGGCATTAGATTGACTGCGGCTCCCCCATCAACTAGCATCTTGGACATCGGCTTGCCGTTGACGAATCCTTTAACGTACAACGGCTTTAGGTGCCGATTTTCGCTTCCCTCGGGTTTGTCGAAAATAGCTTGGTCCGGTGAGATTGCTAGTTTCACTAAGTCGTCTTCGATAGTGCCTGCATCGGCTTTAGGAGCACTGAATTCGGCTGGCAATATGAACACCATGTTGACCGATGCAAAAACTTTGCCTTTTCCTTTGGTTGCCCTCCTGGTTTGGTCTTGGACTCTCCTTGGCTTGCTCCTCGTCGGTTGCGGCGGTTTTCTCTTTGGAAACACATCGCCTTTTGATCTTACCCAGCCGACGGTGCTGTTCTTGGATCATTTGCCGAACTTCATCTTCTCTCCCTTAACGCTTGAGTCGTTGAATTCTTCTTTTCTGCGTCTTTGTGAAGAGATCGAACGAGGACTATTGGGGATTGGCCGATTCCTCGTCGACGGCCTCTTTGTCATTGCGGTTGTTGTCGTTGTTATCTACATCGACGAAGAAGTCTTGATGGATCGGGCTGAGCCGATCATGGACGGACCGCCGCCTCTGATTTAGCCGAACGGCTCTAGGGACGAACCGGGTTGGGCTTACAGCCGATGAGCTCCTGTGCTCGTCGCGGCGATCGGTTCACGTCGGGCAGTCATCCAGTGTCGACAGCCTCATGCTGGATTCCCAGTAGTACCTGAAAGAATCACAATGCCAATGCGGATCGGCACTGTTGTGGCTTGCCTCGTACCGGCAGCTTTGGGTTTCCGGCTTGTGCCGACGAGGTGCTTCATCGCGAGCTTCTTCCCGCTGAGACCGGTGCTGAGGACGACGTCGACTATTGTCTTGGACTGGCCATCAGTCAGTCGATCTGATAACGGGGCGCACCATGTTGATTGGTGCGGCGTGATGTCCAGTCGGCTCGCCTTCTGCCCTGACCCCGATTGATGCGTTGACTAAGCCGTACGCCATTCTGTTCTGTCGATCGGCTCGCCTGGGGCTACTTGAACTATGTTGACCGGGAAAGGGTTGCCGTCTACCTTCATCGGCCGATTTGAATCGGCAAACTTCAATTTTTTGGTCTCAATTGCCGACTGGATTTGCTGCCTGAAGACTTTGCAATCGTTAGTGGCATGGGATGTGGAGTTGTGCCACTTGCAATATTTCTTCTTCTTTAGTTCTTCGGCCGATGGGATTACGTGGTTTTCAAGGAGCTGTTTTTGTTTCTCCTTGAGCAGCAAGTCAAAAATCCTATCGGCCTTGGTGATGTCGAAGTCATATCTCTCTTCTTTGGCCGTCTTCAGCAGCCATTGGCAGACGATGGCCTTTTTGTTCTTGGCCCATTCGGTTGCCGCCACCTCTGTGTCATCGTCATTGGAATCGGAGTCTAACTCAACGACGACTTGAGTTATGCTCTTGACGGCCTTCCTGGTGTCTTGGAATCTTTGTTCGTGGGCCATCACCTTTTGTGCCAGATGCGCCAGGCTGTCAAAATCCTAGGCAGACAAGCGCTCACGGATCGGCACGATCAGGCCATGGAAGGCCAAATCGGCTAGCTGGGCATCCGACAAAGTGCTGTAGCATCGGTTCCTCATCTCTCTAAAGCGTTGGATGTACTCTTGAACCGACTCGTTGTGTTTCTACCTGATACTGGTGAGGTCTGGCAACTTCATTTCATGGTTGCCGGAGTAAAAGTAGCTATGAAATTGTTTTTCGAGATTGGCCCAGCTCTGAATTGAGTTGTAAGGCAATGAAAAGAACCAGGTAAAAGCCAATCCCGAAAGGGACAGGGGGAACAAACGAACTCTCAAGACGTCCGTAGCCGATGCTTCGCCACACTGCGCCAAGAATCGACTGACATGCTCATAGGTCGAAACGTTGTCTTGCCCTGAGAACTTCGAAAAATCTGGGATCTTGTATCGGTTGGGCAACAGAATCCGCTCAAAATGCTCTGGATAGGGATACCGATACATGTTCCCTAAGTCCTTTGGCTTGAGGCTGAATTGATCGCGCATGACGTCTGCAATCAGATCGGCCCAAGTTCGGTTGTCCTGCTGTATCGGCTCATATGGATCATATGGTGCGGGTGCTTGCCAATACAGTGGTGGTGGCGTCTGAGGCCTGTAGTGATGATCTTGGCGACCTCCTTGATACTGGTAGTGGGGTGGATGATCAGCGGGAGGCGGCCGATGCGCCGGTGGTGGCGTTGGTGGACCTGGGAACAGCTGTTCGGCCACCGGCGTTGTACTGTCTGTCTAGGCCGATCTGGGTAACCGGCTCTAACTGCCGATTGTCGTTGAACATGTTAGCGATCTGGTCCTGGGGCAGCGGTTGTTGCCGGTTCATCATAGTGACCACCGGTTTCGCAGCCGATTCGATTGGATTCGGTTGGCTGAGGACCCCTCCTGGCAGCCTTGGTTGTGTTGGCGGTGGAATCGGCCAATTCTGGGTGACCAACGTCCTATAACCAGGAAACTGGCCATCTGTGAAGTACGTCGGCCTTCGTTGCAGCTGGTCGGCTATCTTGGCGTCGACCACAGTAGCGATCATGTTGTTGAGAGTGTTGACAAGGATGCTACTCTGGTTGACCAGCGCGTGATGGACGGCCGAATCGATTCGGTCTTGCAAAGTATGCAGGGCCGAATCATCTTGTTCCTGAACCGGCTCCTCCACCTTTTGTTTGCCCTTTGATCCACTGGAGGATGATGCCTTGAGCTCGTCTATGCTGAACTTGTACTTTTGTTGTACAACACCAGATCTCGTCTGGGTGAATGATTGTAAGTAGTTGGCCTGGAGCTCTTCCACCATCTTCTTGTAATCGGCTTGCTGCTCAGCCGATAATTGTTCCATCTTCACAGGCACGATGTTGTCCTGAGAAACATTGGGGCTCTTGGAGTCGACCATCTTGTCGGCTGCGTCAATGCGTCCTAGCCGAGTTGACAAAGAAAGTCCCACTGGGCGTGCCAAGAAGCGTGTTGACGAGAAATTTCTCTCACGCGCTGACCTGGGAGATCTGCTTAGCTCCAGTGCAGGTCCTTCTTGGCTACCTATGTTGTTCAAGGTGTGCCAGTTGGTTTGATCTGTTAACCAACAAGATAAACAAGATACGTGCATTAAGTGTTAGGTTAGATCCCCACTGGATTGACTGAGGGAATCCATGAGCATATATATGCTATCCTAAAATATATTTAAGCCAAGTGACTGGAATGGATCGGCTATACCGAGACAGCATCAGCCGCTTAACCCAAATACAGTAAAGGATAATAAATATATGTATTCATAACCTAGCCGATACTGGAAAGCTAACTATGGATCGGCTAGTACTCCGATGATTCTTATGAAAAGATATCATTTTTGAACTAGATATACTTAGCCTGGGAAATCGGCTGTCGGCTGCTGCTAGCGGGCCGATTTCGGCTCATGATGTCCAACAAGAATGAGATCTTAATATAAAAGACAGTCCTAACATAAATCTAGTAATAAATATACTAAAAATATATCAGGGCAGGTAAGGCCGGCTGAAACCCCGGCACTGTCTCTAAACATATAAATCTAACCGAACAGATCATTGGAAGTTCTAAAAATGACTTAATAGTTCAATGTTGATGCAGAATTAAGTATAAAAAGAACAACATAATCTATTGTAGCTGATTTATAGCTCTCGAGACAATGGATACCACATATAAACTAGTTCAACCTTTAGATCTAGCCCTATCGACTGCAGGTTCCTGATAGAACTGACCGATGGCAGGATAGATCTAAACATCGCTCCAGTTTATATGAGATATATGGTAAATAGCGCAGTATAAACCCCTTAATCTAATGTGTCATTACGATGGAAGCATTAGAATCAGTAGAACATACCACTAATGACAAGCATTTACCTGGATTTGGGGATCGAAACGATGCAGCCCAGAGTCAAATCAATTGCTCGTCTGAAGAAAAGGTTTGGCGATGCGCTGAGAGTTGTTTGATTGTTTGTTGTTTTTTTACAGGGGGTCTTGGGTCCTATTTATACCCAAGAATAACATTATCTGTACAGACCTTGGACTCTATCTAAACTACTATTTAAAATACAACAATATCCCGGGAAGGACCCACGCCGCATTACAATAAACAGTTTAAACAAATTCTAATTTACAGATACAATTACCGTTACAGGACTCTATCCATAGATGGCAATATCTTTTAACGCGCAAACTGATAACCGAATCCTTCACTTTATCTCCAAGCACTTTCATCGAAAACGGTTTTATCTTCTCCTCTGACTCAGCATCGGCTATTGACTATCCTCATCCGATCCAACCTCAGCCGATTGATCCTGTAGCCGATCGTTACTCAGCCGATTTGAGCATAGCCGACGTAGCCTCTGCTTCTCCGCCAGCCGATCCGATTCTGTTTTAACCTCGCTAGAACTTAGGGGTCCGGTTACCAAATTTAGGCGTTAACACCATCATGCTTAAGAACAAAAAGAGTTTTATCAATTTTTCCCATTTGAAAACCTTTTTCAAGCAAAAAGTTCTTAAGTCTATCATACCATGCTCTAGATGCTTGTTTCAAACCATACAAAGCTTTTGATAATTTAAAAACATGGTTAGGAAAATCAGAATTTTCAAAACCTGGTGATTGTTTAACATAAACTTTCTCCTGTATGAAGCCATTTAGAAAAGCACTTTAACATCCATTTGATACAATTTAAAACCTTTTGAAGCAGTAAAAGCTAACAAAAGTCTAATTGCTTCAACCCTAGCAACAGGAGCAAAAGTTTCATCAAAATCCAAACCCTCCACCTAAGTAAAACCTTGAGCAACAAGTCTAACTTTATTTCTAACAAGTAAACCATCCTTATTTTGTTTATTTTATAAAACCCAACTTGTTCCAATAATATTATGTCCTAAAGGTGGTTGAACTAAAGTCCAAACTTTGTTTCTTTCAAAATTTTCAAGTTCTTCATGCATGGCGTTAATCCACAATTCATCAGTTAATGCATGAGTAACATCTTTGGGTTCAAAAGTAGCAACAAAAGCAGAATTTGCAAAGTCATACACAGTTACCTTAGATCTTGTAGTCCGCTCATGTAAATTATCTATTATTTGTTCCGACGGATGTTTTCGTTGAATGTGCAATGGAGCAGTGATTTCATAAGTTGATTCACATTCTATACCTGCACTGATCGTAGTCGCCGACAAATTCCCTTGATTGGAGTCAGCATCGAATCCGAGGTGATCGGCCTGCCGGTCGGCCGGGTCTCTCGGCCGATCGGCCGGGACCTCACTCCGATCTGGCCAGGTGACACTCGGCCGGTCTGACTGGTCAGGTCGATCTCGTCGTCTTCGTTGTCACTTTCGACTTTGAAGATACGACCATCCTCCCCCTGAACCTGTGGCAAAGTACCTGAAAGTACCTGAAAGTTCTGGTCTAGTACCAGGACTAGCCTCATCAAAAGTAACTTCTGAAGTCTCGACAATTTTGTTAGTCTCCAAAACAAGTACACGATAACCACGAGTGTGTGCGGGGTAACCAAGAAATAAACCATCGGTTGAACGTGATTCAAACTTATCCAAATTTTCTGATTTCAACACAAGCACTTGCAACCAAAAACACGCAAATGTGAAACTTTGGGCTGGCGACCAAATCGAAGCTCATAAGGTGTTTTTCCAAGTTTTGATCTCAAGAAAATACGATTGGAAACATAACATGCAAGTGTTAATAGCTTGTAAAATTTCCTAGGAGTGTGATATTCATCAAGCATGGTTCTAGCCATCTCAACCAAAGAATGGTTTTTTCTTTCAACAACACCATTTTGTTGAGGAACACAAGGAGAAGAAAATTGATGTTCAATGCCTTTTTCGTTCCAAAATTGTTAAAAAAAGCGTTTTTAAATTCACCACCATTATCACTTCTAATCGTTTTCAAAGAACCAGGAATTTTACAATTCAAGCGAAGAACCAAACTCCGAAAGTGCCCAAAGGCCTCATCCTTAGTTGCCATAAAGAAAACCCAAGAATATCGAGAAAAGTCGTCAACAACAACCAACACATACCATTTTCCTCCAATGGATTGCACTCTAGCTGGACCAAAAGTGTCCATATGTAAAAGCTATTCCGGTGCATCGGTTATCACAGAAAGAATTGGAGTATGTGAAGAAGCAACCATTTTACCATGACGACATGGTGCGCAAACCAAATCAAGATATTTCTTAAGTTTAGGCAACCCACGAACAAGATCCAAACCACTTAGTCTAGACAAATGATCAAAACCAACATGTCCAAGTCTGCGATGCCAAAACATCAAATCTTTGTTGAATTTCGCAACTAAACATGTAACAACGAGAGAAATAGGGTTTCCAAAAGCAGCTTTAAAAACTTTCCCATAATGAGAAATGTTCAATACAGAATCACCAGAAAAATGAAACTTCAAAATTTGTGAACTTAAAGTGAACTTCAAAATTCTCATCAACAATTTGTGAAACTAAAAGTAAATTATACTTTAAGTCCTCGACTAAAGCTACCTCTTTCAATTCAAATTTGTCACTTATCTTGACTGATCCGGTAGCGAGAACGGCACTTGTAGAAGCATCTCCAAAGATTATCGATTCAGTCTTGGATGCCATCTTGAGGGAGGAGAACCAATTTTTATCTCCGGTCATGTGCCGCGAACAACCGGGGTCCATGATCCACACGTTCTCCTTCCTCGCCACCAACACCTACGCAAAAGAAGATGTCGAAGCCTCAGTACTGGGGTTAGTCAAAAAAAATTTAGGAATCCAGTACTGAGACACACGTCCAACAGATCCAATCGGCATATATCCATGTGCAAAAACAGTTTTAGAATTTTCAAAAAAATTCCTTCGGAGCCGGTCTAACCGTTGGGGTACTGCCGGTGTGACCGCGTGCCACCGACGGTCTAACCGAGGCAGTGCCGTCGGTCCGACCGTTTGCCACGGCCGGTCTAATCGTTTGACCCATTGTAGTCTGACCGGCCTTCCCAAGGAAAAGCCAGATTTTTGCCACTTTGATTTTGCAAAATTAACCTCTTGTCGAAACCAATAGAAATTGAGGGTGCAGTCAAGTTTGCCAAACACGATGGGTTAGATGGAAAACAAGGATTAGACAGGTTCGGGCCCTCTCGTGAGGTAATACCCTACTCCTGTTTCGGGGATTCGATCCATCGAGTCTTTATTGATCTCACGATCTCGTGTGTCTAGTAGCTCGTATGTGTTCCGCATAAATCTGATATCCCTCAAGGGACGCCTCTACCCTCCTTATATAGTCTTGGAGAGTAGGGTTACAAATCGGAGACTCTATCATATTCTATGTCGGACTCCTCAATCTTGCCAAGCTATGACTATGAGCCGTTACCTTATCTCATCGGTAACGTAGTACCCAAGTCATAGCCGGTTTACATAATTAGGAAACATAACCTATCCCATATTACTAATCAGATAAGCTTGTCTTATGGGTATCCGGTATCCATAATCTCCACAGTAGCCCCCGAGACCTTCGCAGTCGACGAGATATGCCTCAACTCGGAATAACACACGGCCGAGTGCTCCTTTGGCCGAGTGGTTTTATTGCCGAATGGCTTCATCATCTCTACCTGAGTCTCCCAGGCTCTTCATCATCCGATAAGAAGACTGTGAAGGGCTGAAAAATACCTCAAAAAATTCTCAAAAATAAATATGTAGGTGCATCTCCTGATGCACCTAATTAGGTGTAGCCCCCGACTATGTGTTTAGTTAAAAACAGACTAAGCATATAGTCAAGAACTATAAAAATCATACTCATATAAATGCTTAGCTCAAGCTAAAGCAATCATAAAAAATCATATAACACATCACTCGGCAAGCTCATGCTTATCCGAGTAAATTTGCCCGAGTCGTCTCGGAACAAATAATTTAATTAGCCCTCACGGGTAAGAAATCAATTCACTCGGCAAGCTCATGCTTATCCGAGTTGATTTGCCCGAGTTATCTCGGAACAAATAGCTCAATCGACCCTCGTGGGTAAAAACACTTGACAAGCTCATGCTTATCCGAGTTAACTTGCCCGAGTCATCTCGGAACAAATAATTTAATCGACCCTCATAGGTAAACAATTTTTTCAGTCATCTGAAAAATACGACCAAAATATTAAATAGCTCCTGCCATAATATTAGTCTTAATCTAAAAAGATCTTCACCAAGGTAGAAAAATAGCATTGATATAATCATTTAATCAAATGCTTAAAAACCAAACAGTCCCTGTCATCAGGATAGCCATGAAAAGCTTAACTGTTTGTCACCTTTCAAATTGCATCGTGCCAACTTCTCATGAAGTTGCGCAAACCGCGGTACGAAAGGATTCTAAAGTTGGGCTATGTGACACGTGCATATTGCCAGGGCAAATATGCTTAAGTCCATCCACTTAAGTCCCTAAGGACACGTGTCAAGCCACACCTTAGCTGGGTCATAAGTCTCTCATAGGCTCGGCCCAATCGCGAGATGACTTAGCAAAAACCCTCAAGTCTTTTTATGAAGCCTCGAGGTCATCCCCGCCACTTTGTCTTCCCAAAATTTCCTCTTTCGTGCCACTGTTCACAAGCTCTCCACGGAGAACCCTAAACTCGCGCGCGCCCAAATCCATCCATCTAGGAACTCTCATTCCACCACAAGCCATCTTCCGCATCCAGCCTCCAAGATTCCCTTGACGAATCCCCATCTCCCGTGCCAGATCTATTCTCCCCCAAATCGCATCCATGGTGGGAGAGAAAGAAATCCCCTTCGATCAATCGGCGACCTCGGACGTCAAGGAATCGACTCTCCGGGAGATGGTGAAGAATGGAGTTCTTCCGGCCAAAGAGATCATCGGCTGGCGTCCGGCGGCCGGTGAAGAGTTCCCCACTCCAAACACCGGTGAGATCGTCGTTTTCACCTCTTTCTTCTACTGTGGCTTCGGCCTTCCCACCTCTGAGTTCTTTCGGGGTCTCCTTGAGTATTACGGTCTTCAAATCTATCACTTGAATCCCAACTCCATTCTTCACATCGCAATCTTTATTCACGTCTGTGAAGCCTTCCTTGGCATCCTTCCCCACTTCAACCTTTTTCGCCGCATGTTTTATATCAAGCCTCATCCAAGCAAGGATGAGCCCTGCGTCGTCGGTGGGGCCGGCTTTCAACTCCGCGGAACTCTCCGCAAAGATTATTTCTCTCTCCCCTTTAAATCTTCTAACAAAGGCTGGCATGCGAACTGGTTCTACATCTCAAATCTTGAACCCAGTTTGCCCAACTTTGTTGGCCTTCCACCGCTCCGAGGCCTAACTGGAGCTGTGTTGGTGGCCCAAGATTGGGATGAAGCCAACAAGCTCTTGGCCAATATCCTTGAGATGAAGAAAAAGGGCCTTCAGGGAGAACAAATCACTCGGCACTTCATCAAGAACCTACTGGCACCTATTAAAGAAAGATCCAAGCCTGCATTCGAGTATGAGGGTGAAAGAGACCCCAACCGGGAAGACCGCGATTCCTTGAGCTACGAGACCCTGAAGACTCGCATGTACAAAATCTTTTCTTCTGGGATTGTGGTTGAGCGCAGCCACATGTTGCCGCTTCTCCCATACAACTTGTACCGTCCTCCTCCCCGTAAGCGACTCGACTTCTTTAATCTCTTTCAATCTTAATCTTGCATCTCTTAGTGTATAAAAAATCCTCCTTGCATGCGAATGCTTTCATCATCTCTAAGCCGTACAAGGTGCATCATGACGATGCGCCAGCTCGGCTGCCCAGAAGCCAGCCGGCGACGTCAAGATCAAGAGTGAACTGTCGGCAAGAGAGCGCGCCGATAAGGATATCGCAAGCGAGCGAGCAAAAGGAGGCTTGTGATCGATGACTCGGACGATGATGTTTCAGCTCCTCAAGCTGAAGTAACCCCTTCGAGGCCATCCACCAAATCCGCACCTAAAATTCGCCGATCAGCCAGGTATGTCTCATAATTGAAATCATGTCCTTGTTGAAAATCTTTCTGCCTTTGTCCCGATTGTTCCCATCTTTTTTCTTGCAGGAAGCCTCAGAACATAGATCCCACCGGGCAAAGTGAGGCCTCAAAGCCATCTGCAATGGCTGAAGAGACAAAGCCCGCAGAACAAGAATCTTAGGGCCCTCTCCCGAGTGAGAGCGCTCCAAGTGAGAAGCCCCCACCTCCCAGTGAAGATATCCCGATGGAGGAGCCCTCGACTGCCAGCCAGGAAACCCCTGCTGGAAACCAGTTGGCAGAAGAAGAGATCCCGACTGTCACTCAAGGCGCCCCGACTGAGAGCTAGTCGGGTGTGAACCAAGAAGAAAAAGGCAGCCGGGAGGTACCAATCGAGGACTCGGCCACCGATGCTGGTAAGCTTCAAAGCAGTCTTCTGACTTTAGTCTTCAATCTGTCTTTTCTGTCTTTATTTGTCTTCTTTAAATCGATCAGCCAAAGAAGAGGAGATCCCCAGGCTGCAATCTTCAGAGACCTGGATCCCTCCGATTAAAATAGAGTGGCGCGACTCCGAGGGCTTGAAGCAGGGCATCATCTTGAACAAGCAGAAAGAGAATGAAGAAAGAGATATGCTTGTGGACAGCCTTAATGAAGCTACCCGGCTGCTAAATGTAAGCATCGCTCTTCTCTATCATAACCTCACGGTTTCTTTTAGTCGACTAACTCTGAACTCGCGTGCAGAGAGTATATTGCCGATCAATGGCCAAGTCTGACGTCCTCGAGAAGCTAGTCCCCCACTTGAATTCCCTGGAGAACATCCAGCGGGAGCTCAAGGCCACTCGGGAAGAGGCTACATCAAGAGAGGCCGCCTTGCGGAGAGAGATTGCCGCGCTCCGAGAAAAGAACTTGACCTCCGGGGTTCAGTCGGGAGTAAGTTTAATTATCTTGGTCTCTTTATGTCTCTATTTGTAATCATTCTTGATCTTGATGTCAGCAAATTTTCTTGTTGCAGAGAACTTGTCAGAAGTCCACATACTCCAGACCCAGCTGGAAAAAGCTAATGCTGACAAAGCTGAGTTGCAATCTGAGTTCGAAGGTAAATTCTTTTAAGATAGCATTCTTCATTTTGCTTCATCTTCGAGTGTCTGTGTAATCATATGTCTCTTGCAGCTAGTAAAATCAAGTCTCAAGCCCAGTTTGATGTTTTTGCTGAGCAGGTCCGAAGGGCCGAAAGTGTAAGGCACGACATTGCAAATGCAGCTACACTGATCCTGTTGGCGCTGTTCCAGCATGGACTCGGGACAAGCTCACTGGATGTCGTCGAAGTCTTCTACAAGCTTAGGAGGGCCCCGAAAAAGTACACAGCTAATATCTCAGAAGTGGCCACCATGGGAGCAGGCTTCGCTCTTGCGCAAGCCAAGTCACTCTATCCTCGGATAGATGTTGACTCAGTCGGAAAAGGCTTCGCCGACGGCACTTCAGATGAGCAAGCCTTAGAGTTGATCAGTGAAGCACAGGAGTCGGCCAAAAAAGTAGCTGCTGATGTAGTTGATAACTTTCGATCTTAATAACTTTGTGAATGTTGCTTGTAACCTCTGATGTGAACTTGTAGATATCTAGCTTGTTTATGTTAATGCCTTGACCCGAGTCTTCATAGAAAATTTCTTAAGTAATTTTCGTCCGACTGTCACCAAGCCTAAGATTGATTAGGTCATCAAAAAATTTCTCAGTCCTTATCTATTCAACTCGAATCAAAACACTAAACAATGATAAACCAAATACAAACAAGTTGTCGAAGAAAACCATGCTTTATTGACGCATGTATAGCCCCCGACTGTCAACTCAAGAAGTCATTTTGCTTGAGGTTGGCAGTCGAGAATAACATGAAACTTAAAGAAATTTAAGCATAGTATCGTCGAAGATGTTTGAGCATAGTATCGTCGATATGCTCCTGGCCGAGTCACCTCAGTGATTATGTATGGTCCTTCCCATATTGGAGATAATTTGTGACGGTCTTTGGTGGTCTGAATCTTGCACAGAACTAAATCGCCGACAATGAAGGCTCACGCCCAAACATTACGACTATGGTATCGTCTAAGTCCTTGAAGATATCTTGCCGACTGGATCAAGGCTGCCTCACGGGCCTCTTCCAGTTGGGTCAGATCATCCACTCGGTCTTGATCATAGCGCTCGTTGTTGAAACTGTGGACTCGAAGAGATTCGTACTCCATCTCATTTGGCAGCATCACTTCTGCTCTGTAAACCAAGAAGAAAGGAGATTGACCAGTAGCCCAACTGGGTGTAGTCCGTAATGACCATAAAACCGAGGGTAGCTCTTGAACCCATCTGCCGACATAAGGATTTAGCCTGTCAAACACTCGGGCCTTGATGCCTTGAAGAACCATGCCATTGGCGCGCTCAACCTGCCCATTGCTTTTGGGGTGCACGACTGATGCGTAGCATATTTTGATGCCGAAATCTTCACAGAATTCCTTGAAAACGCCCCCAGTGAATTGAGTCCCATTGTCAGTTATAATTCTGTTTGGGACACCAAAGCGATGCACGATGTTGACGATGAAGTCTCGTGCCTTGTCAGCGGTGATCGTAGCAACCGGCTTAGCCTCGATCCACTTGAAAAACTTGTCGATCGTGACGAACAGATGTGTGAATCCTCCTGGAGCCTTCTTGAAAGGACCGACCATATCCAGGCCCCAAACTGCGAACGCCATGATAATGGAATCGTCTGTAGCTCTTGGGCTGGAACATGGCTTTGCCGAGCAAAGAACTGGCAACCTTCACATGTGCGAACCACTTTGTCAGCGTCGGAGACCGCCGTGATCCAGAAGAAGCCTTGTCTATAAGCTTTGCCCACCAAGGTGCGACCTGCAGCATGACTGCCGCATACACCCGAGTGGATGTCTTGTAATAGTTGTCGTCCTTCTTCGGGCGTCACGCATATCATTAGGACTCCAGAAGGGCTTTTCTTGTATAGCGCAGAATCAACCATGACATAGCCCTGACAGCGACGCTGGATTCGTTCGGCCTCATCCTGGTCTTTCGGCAGCTCTTGCTGAGTTAGAAAGTTGATGAGCGGAGTCCTCCAGTCGGTGTCGAGCATGGCAACCTGGTTTGTAGCTTCCTAATTAGGAGTTGATTTGGCGATGACAGTCGGCTTGTAAAGGTGTTCTACGAAGACGTTAGTCGGGGCTGCTTCTCGCTTGGACCCGAACTGCGCCAGCTTGTCTGCTACCTCATTGTTTTGCCTCAAGACGTGGGATAGCTCCAATCCATCAAACTTGTCTTCAAGTTTGCGAACTTCTTGTCGATAGGCCTCCATAGTTTCATTTAGACAGGACCAATCTTTCATTACTTGATTGACTACCAGCTGGGAATCTCCTCGCACAATCATGCGTCGTATCCCGAGTGACACGGCGAGTCGCAGACCATGCAGCAAGGCTTCGTACTCAGCGACATTGTGTGATACGGGGAAATGAATATGAAGAACATATCGCAGCCTTTCTCCAGTTGGGGAGATCAGCATGGCTCCCGCTCCCAAGCCAGTGATCCTCTTGGATCCGTCAAAGTGCATGGTCCAGTATTGTAGGTCTTCCCTAGGTACATCTTCTTGTTGTTCGGTCCACTCGGCCAGGAAATCCGCCAGGGCTTGTGACTTTATAGACGTCCTCGCCTTGAAAGTTAAGTCCAGCGGCATCAGTTCCAGAGCCCACTTTGCGATGCGCCCAGTCACCTCCCGGTTATGGATGACATCGCTGAGTGGAAAGGAAGTGACGACGGTGACCGAGTGACCCTGAAAATAGTGCGCCAATTTCCTTGCGGTTATCAGAACACCATACAATAATTTTTGTACCTGGGGGTAGCGAATTTTGGCTCCTGCCAGCACTTCGCTAACAAAGTAGATTGGCCTTTGAATCTTCTGGACTCGTCCTTCTTTCTCACGCTCAACGACAAGAACTGTCCTGACCACCTGGTGAGTTGCTGAGACATACAACAACAGGGGTTCCTGAGGCTGAGGTGAGGCTAGGACGGGCGGTGTCGTGAGAAACTCTTTGAATTCTTCAAAGGCTTTTTGGGCTTCCGTGGTCCATTGGAAGTGATCGGTTTTCTTCAGTAACCTGAAAAAAGGCATGCCTCGCTTGTCGAGTCAGGAGATGAATCGGCTTAGCGCCGCCATGCAGCCAGTGAGCTTCTGGACGTCCTTCTGGTTACTCAGGGGCTTCATATTCAAAATAGCGTTGATTTTCTCTGGGTTAGCTTCGATGTCGCGATGGGACACCATGAAGCCGAGCAGTTTGCCTGATGGCATGCCGAATGTGCATTTCTTCGGGTTCAACTTCATTCTGAAGGCCCGAATGTTTGCGAAGGTTTCTTCTAAGTCGGCAATCAGGTCTTCCTTCTGCTTGGTCTTGATGACGACATCGTCGACATAAGCTTCCACGTTTTTCCCGATCTGCGTCTGAAAGCATCTCTGGATCATGCGTTGGTACGTGGCTCCGGCATTCTTCAGACCGAAGGGCATCATGATGTAGCAGTAAACTCCAAACGGCGTGATGAATGATGTTTTCAGGCAGTCGGATTCTTTCAAGCTGATCTGGTGGTAGCCCGAGTAACAGTCCAAAAAACTCAGGAGCTAGTAGCCAGCTGTTGAATCTACGACTTAGTCGATGCGAGGCAATCCGAATGGATCTTTAGGGTAGGCTTTGTTGAGATCGGTGTAGTCAACGCACATGCGCCATTGCCTTGTCTTCTTCCGAACCAGGACCGAGTTAGCTAGCCAGTCGGGATGGTAAACCTCTTTGATGAACCCGGCGGCTAAGAGTTTTGTGAGTTCTTCCTTGATAGCATCTTTTCGATCCTAAGCAAAACGGCGTAATCGTTGTTTAATAGGTTTCGCGTCATCTTTGACGTGTAAAGAGTGCTCGATCACCTCCCTAGGAACACCCGGCATGTCAGATGGTTTCCAGGCAAAAAATATCTTTATTATTTTGAAGGAAGGTGACGAGCGCGCTTTCCTATTTAGGATCTAGCTTAGCGCCGATTACAGCGGTTTTAGAAGGATCAGATGGATCAAGGGAGATTTTCTTTGTTTTGGCGTCGTCTTGTCCCGACTTGGCTATCTTCTTCGTGGGGATTTCACCCTCTTCAGGTTGATGCAGCCAGTCGGATTTCCTGCTGGCCAGATGATCTCTCACGAGATTGGGCCATATCACAACTTTCTTTGTCACAGGTGAAGGCTTGTTTGACGTCGCTGCGTAGGGTGATGACACCGTTGGGGCCGGGCATCTTCATGCAGAGGTAAGTGTAGTGTGGTATCGCCATGAACTTGGCGAGCGCAGGTCTTCCAATGATTGCGTGGCAGGTTCATGGCCACCTCAAAGGTGATGTTCTCCGTCCGGAAGTTCTCCTGAACTTCGAAGGTGACTGGAAGGTTAATGTGCCCGAGTGGCGTGGATGACAGCCCTAGGATAACTCCGTGGAAGGGGCTGAACTTGGCTTCAACTCGGATCTTGGGATCTGCCTCTCGTCCAACGTCTTGGCGAATAGGATATTGAGGGCACTGCCCCCATCAATGAGGACGCGCTTGAGCTTTATGTTTCGGACCACCGGGTCTAGTACCAGGGGATACCGTCCCGGGTGAACCACTCGGTCAGGGTGATCCGAGTGGTTGAACGTGATGGCCACCTCTGACCAACGTAGATATTGTGGGACTTCAGGTTGTGTCACGTTGACCTCGCGGTCGGTCAGCTTTTGCTTCCTCTTGGACTCATAAGCCTGCGGCCCTCCGAAAATATGATTCAGTTCGCCCACGGGATCTTGAAAAGGCTCTGAGTTGCTAGTCGGGTTGTTCTTCTTGGTTCTCGATGGGCCGGCTTCGTCAGTCAGCTTCTTGTTTAGTTGTGTCGTGTATTGTTCGGCGAACTGCTTGTAGACGAAGCAATCCTTGGCCGCATGCTTGTGATGTGGATGATGCGTGCACTGAGCGTTCATGATCGTGTCGTAGGCTGCAACCCGGGGACGGCGTTGGGAGTTGGACATTGTAGCGACCAGATCCTTGGGCCGGCGCTTGCGATCTTTTTGGCCGTGATTATTGTTGCCGTTGTCCTTCTTAGGATGCCGGCTGCCTCCCGACTGCTTGTCGTCCCTTTTGTCGTGCCGATCTTGTCGTGAGGCCTTGATCGCGTCATTGGATTTCGCGTAGGAGTTTGCTATCTCGAACATTTGTTTTACCGTCTTCGGTGAATTACGCCCAAATTTCCCGATCAGCAACTCATCACGGACACCCTTCTGGAATGCGGCTATTATGATGTCATCAGTGATGTTGGGGATCTTGTTGCGCTTTTCCGAGAAGCATCGGATGTAGTCTTTCAGCGGCTCGTCTGGTTTCTGGATGACGTTGTAGAGATCGAAGTGGGTCCCAGGTCTTTCAAAAGTGCCCTGGAAATTGGCGGTGAAGTGACCCCGGAGCTCACTCCACGAGCTAATCGAGCCTCTCGGCAAGCTCGTGAGCCAGTTCCTGGCTGAGTCGGCAAGGGCGACGGGCAAGTAATTGGCCATGGCCTTGTTGTCTCCTCCTGTTGCGCGGATGGCGGGGGTGTACACGGTCAGCCACGCCTCGGGGTCGGTCTTTCCGTCGTACTTCTCGATTCCTGCGGGCTTGAAGCCACTCGGCCAATCCACTCGACGCAGGTCCTGAGTGAATGCAGGTACTCCGTCATTGTTGTAGTCGGGCGATCTCCTTCGGTCTTCATAGGAGCGCTGCTCACGCTCTCGATGGCGCCGGTCAAGGACTTCCCGTAGATCACTCGGCGGGGTTCTTTGCCGGCTGCTACGGTAGTTGGAGTTATAGCTGCGACGGATCCGATCGTGGACAGGTGGTCGTCCATGTCCTCTTTCGCGAGAGTCGGCCGATTGTTCTTGATGGCGGGGGTCTCTTGACCTAACGGCCTTCTTGGTTTGTCCGGGCCTCCTGTAGTCCTTCGACCGCAGCGGTGGAAGTCGGCTTCCGTCAGGTGTTTCAGCGACGGACTCAGTCGGTCTTCGTGCTGAGGTGGAGGGAGAACAATTGGCTGTAGCTGCAACGATGGTCTTGATCTTGTCCAGAATTGGTGTTACCGTAGCGGGAGCTGCTTCTATAACGGTATCGAGGAGGGTGAGGGCGGCAACGGCGTTCTGCTGAGGCGTCTGGAAGATGTTGGTGTTGTCGACTCGTGTCTGAAGTATAGCCTCTCGGGCGGATCGCCCAATCGTCCTCAGGTCTCGTTTTCTCCTGTTGGCTTCTTCCCTGCGCCTATTCTCTTCCTCCATAAGCTTGCGCTCTTGCTCAAGCTTGGCTTGTTCTTCTTCCGCAATTCTGCGGGCCATGGCCGAGTCGGTCTCAACCACCTCAGCCATGAGGATGTTGAAGAACTTTGGCTCATAATGCTTGTCGAAGTCGGAGTCGTTGGCCTTGTCCATGGAGATGTCGTAGAGATTATCGAAATCTGAAGAGTTGAGGTACTCATCGAGCTCCATGGATGAGCATGATCCAAGCGGTTGGAGGATGACGGCGACTTTCCTTGAGCCCGGATCGCTTGGGTCTAGATCGTTCCAGTCCGGGTCGCAGCTTGATGACGATGGTTCTTCCAAGTGGATTGGTTCCAACATGGAAGACAGAAGACTGCAATAAATCTTAGCGGCGTTTGGTAACCCGAACGGCGCCGAGAGATTTTCTCCTCCCAAGCGGATGGATTCCAACTCGGAAGTCAGGAAGTTGTAATAGATCTTGGCGTCGTTTGGTAACCCGAACAGCGCCGAGCGGATTCCCCTCCCGACTGGTCCGAATCCGAGTCGAGGAGGGAGAGCTCACTGAATCTATCGGCGGTGAAGTCATCAATGCCTGATAAAGATCCCATTGCACTTGTCGGCGAGATGGAGAAGAAGTCTTGACGCGCGAGCCCCTAACTGTCGCGCCAACTGTCAAAACTTGGTTTTGGCAATAGAAATTGGGGGTGCAGTCAAGTTCGCCAAACATGATGGGTTAGATGGAAAACAAGGATTAGACATGTTCGGGCCCTCTCGTGAGGTAATACCCTACTCCTGTTTCGGGGATTCGATCCACCGAGTCTTTATTGATCTCACGATCTCGTGTGTCTAGTAGCTCGTATGTGTTTCGCATAAATCTGATATCCCTCAAGGGACGGCTCTACCCTCCTTATATAGTCTTGGAGAGCAGGGTTACAAGTCGGAGACCCTATCATATTCTATGTCGGACTCCTCAATTTTACCAAGCTATGACTATGAGCCGTTACCTTATCTCATCGGTAACGTAGTATCCAAGTCATAGCCGATTTACATAATTAGGAAACATAACATATCCCCTATTACTAATCGGATAAGCTTGCCTTATGGGTATCCGGTACCCATAATCTCCACACCTCTCTTTCCTTTTTCTGTTTGCGTGCTAATTGAAACAAAAACCATCAAGATGACCATCTTTACCACAAAAAGAGCAAGAAAACTTTTCTCTAGTGGTTGGTGGTTTTGAAGTATTAGTTTTAGTTTCTTTTAAAGTGGCAGAAAGAGAAGGCATAATTTCAGCAGACTTAAAAACTATTTTCACAACATTAGGTTTTGTCAAAATTTCACCATGTTTAGTCATTCTCAAAGCGTTGGGAGAATTTTTGGTGAAATAGTCATGAGCATAAAATCCTATTCGCTTATTTTCGCTACACACTTTAGATTGATCCAAAATCATGTTAAGTTGTTTCTTACCATCAGAAATTTTTTGCAAGAAACTTTTCAAATAAGGAACTTCATTTTCAAGATTTGCACAATTTTTACAACCAATCATGACATCTTTATTTTTGCGACATTTAAAGCAAGAAACTACCTCATCTTGTTTAACAATGTCTTCCATGTGCTTAACACGAGCTAAAGCATCTTTTAGTTTTAATTCATTAGCATCACATGTTAAACAAGGTTTAGTAGCAAAAACTTGAGAATCATTGACATCTCTAATTTTTGAAATTTCAAGCATTAAAACCTCACAATTTTTGTATTCATCATCATTAGAAATAAGAGATTTTAATTTAGCAATTTCAACATTCAAAGACTTAATCACAAATTCTTGTTTTTAAACATCTTTTCGCATTTTTATTTTTTGCACTTAAAACAAGAATAGCTTCCTCAAGAGAGCTTACCTCATCTTCCTCATTTTCGAAACTTCATCTTCGCGAGTCATGAGGCAAATCCGGAGATGTTCTTGTCCTTCTCTTCCTCACTATCAGAATCTATGTCGCTTAATGGTTCAAAAGCGGCATAGACTTTGCTTAGCACTCTCTTCATCATCTCCTTCGAGCGCTTTCCTTTGGGCTTGTCGTCCTTGGCCTTCTCCCCGCTTTTGTCTTCCTTTTTGCCTCTCCTAAGCTTGGGGCAGTTGGAGCGGATGTGATCCAACACGCCGCATTCAAAACAATGAGCTCGTCCACCTCTTTTTCTGAACCTGACTTTATTCATAGCTCTAGAAAGTTTGTTAGCAGCCAAAACCAAATCCTCGTCCTCGAATTGCTCGAGTTGCTCATCGGACATGGCATTAATTAAAGCAAAAGCACTGGGAGTTGAAAGAAGAAGCAACATCAGAAGAAGTTGAGGAATAAGAAACCAAAGCACTTAACTTAGAATCCGTTTTTCGAGAAAGAATATTTATCTCATGAGTTTTGAGTTTTGTATAAAGTGAATTCAAAGTCAAAGTAGCCATATTAACAAATTCTTGAATTGAAGTAACTTTCATCTCCCAAATAGACATGTCAAGACCATTCAAAAAGTGGCGAGAAATCTCAGATTGAGGATAGTTTGTATCATAGGCACAATCAACAGATCTAAGATTGCTCAAAATTTTGTTAAACCTACCAAGATAATCATCCAAAGCTTCAGGAGGTTTCATCTCAAATTTTATATATTCCTTTTTGAAAAGATCTCGACGAAAGTTTCTTAAAGCAATCCAAATTTTATTTGCAGTTTGAAGATGCAAAACATGATTAAAATCTGAACGAGAAATCTCATTCAATAAAATATTACAAGCTTTGCAATTGTTATTAAATTCAGTTTTCAAAGCCTCAGAATTAATAACCTCAGGGATCTCATAAGGAATAGCTACCTTTTGCCAAACATTATAGACTTGAGCCATGATATAAGATTACATCTTACTACACCAATAAGCGAAATCCGTACCATCGAAAACATGTGGCTTAGTAGAAAATTTATCAGACATGGCTAAAAAAACTTTAGATCGATAAATATCCAAAGAAGAGAAACAAGGCTCTGATACCACTTATAGGATCGAACTCCCAAACTAAGCCAATCAAAGGGGGTGAATGGTTGATACACCCAAAAAACAAATTTTCGTGGAAATAAAACTTAACCTCTGATTTCGATGTCGCGCGGTCTGACCGGGAGTATTGCGCCGGTCTGACCGCCTTATCACCTCCAGTCTGACCGCCCGAGCAGCTCCGGTCGGACCGCCCGTGTAGCCGACTTGCCTGGACTTGGCCGATTCGCCTGATGTCGCCGATGCGCCGAGCGTAGCCGATGAACGCCGGTCTGACCGCAATAATCCGCATGGTCTGACCAGTTGAAGGCCGCCGGTCTAACCGCCGTTTAGACCGCCACACCCGAGAAAACACAAATCGAAGAACTCTCAAAGTAGATTGAAACTATATTGATTCTCTCTGTGTTTACAAAGTGCAACAACATCAGTCCTCACAAAATTTCGACGAAAACTCAAAACCCTAAACTTTTCTCAACTCAACTCTCTCTAAAACTTGATACCGAGAAGCCACACCTCTCCTCTCTATTTATACACAAGATGCGCAGCCCAAAGCCACGAATCCTACTCATACAAGAATTCCTAATCCACTAGGAAACCTTCCCGTACAAGAAACGAACTTTACATATTCCACACGTCCCAATCTTGGACTTCCCAAATTTGAAACTCTGTATTCCATACGCACACAATATCTCCATCGTATGCCATATGGAAACTTCACAAATCACGTGCATCAATCTCTACCCTTTAGTATCCCGCATGATCTTCATCTTGGAGGTCACCTTATCTCCAAGTTGACTTCAACTCGATCACCGACGACACTTTCTTGAGGCGTAAAGAGTACCTGCACATAATTAAACAAAGAAATCATATCTGAGCACAAGCTATCTTCAACTTGACTCATTGTCAGCATAAAAACACTGTTCATATGTATAGAAACATGAAACTTCCATGTATATGCAAGGAAACAACTCGAAACCAAAACAAAATCGGCCTGCAGTCGGACAGTATCGACCGGCCTGACCGGCTGTGCCCACCCGGTCTGACCGCACAAAGTCCTTCGGTCAGACCCGCAGTACAAGCCCGGTCAGACCGGACAATGCAAACAGCAGAATACTGTTCACGTCCGAAAACCAAATATTTCAAAATCCATTTTACCAATAATCTTCAAATAACAAAACCAATAATCACAGATGCCATATTCATGTTCATGTTTCATTAGATCTATACATTATAAGTAATATTGTTTGAAGAGAAATCCCTAGGCAAATTGCTGTAAGTTATAATGATTACTATGAAGCTATAATAATTAAGCTTATATAAAATTCAGATGAGATTCAATTCGTACAATTGCAAGCTGCTACTGCTCTGAATACTGATTAAGGTTGAGGAGCCATCGCTGTCTGTACGTTGAAAAGATGGTTCAGAGGTATTTACCTACCATCAATGATTCAAATATAGGATTATTCTAATTAATCAAGGTCATCTAAGTTTGGTTATTTTCGCCTGTTTTTCCCTTCTGAATCGCATGTGTGGCTAGGCAACAACAACTCAAAGAGGATAATGAAGAACATAAAAAAATTGGGCAACAAATACTACATACGCAGAGACAAAACTCTGCACCCAAATCACTCTGAATAATTGCTCTGTCAAGCAAATCTATGAGCTCTGTTCCAAAGCATGCAGAGATTTGAGATTAAGGTCGGTTAACTATTCAGTAACAATGTAATAAGAAAGAAATTAATTAAGCTAGAAATGTAGTGACAAGAGGCCAACTGTCTCGGCATGTATGGTTGATCTGATTCCGTAGTCGTCATCAGCATATCAATGTCGATTGCTTAATTATCGATAAGTGAGTATTATCTTATTCTCTTAATTTTGTGGTTGAAACGACAAGGTCATCCTTGATTGTCCAACAGTGTGTAACAATACTGTAGTACGTGAGGTAGCAATCATTTGATTTGGGCATCCACGGATTATCGGTCGTAATCAGTCGGTCGATCAATCACACAAACATTATAATTTGTCCGGTTAACTTTAAACTCTCTGTATTAGAATTGTGACTACTACTACTATTGTTTAGATATATAGAATGAGTTTGCTTTTCAGCTTTTCAGATATAATATGAGTTTGTTTAAGCTTTTATTTTTAGCCTTTTTTAAGCCTTACTGACAGATTATATTTTACTATTAATTTTTTAATAAATTTATATTTTACTATTAAAATTTTATCTTCTCAGCACCTAAAAATCAGCAAAAATTTATTTCAGTCAACTTTTTGGTTTTTCATTCATTTTCTAGTTTTTTCGAAAACAGACTTGAAAACTTCTTTCTGCAAAGCTGGAAAGCAGTTGGAACAACCGCGGCCATAGTAATTACGAAAATACGTGAGAGAAACTGTTCGTACAACAAGGTGTACATGCTAATTATAAGCAGGGATACAAAGTACTAGTACTAGTTGCCTAAAGAAGATTAATTAAGCAGAAACTAAAGCACATATATCCAGTGTGATTAATTAACTGCGAGAAGTGGCAGAAGCTCAGCTAATCAGCAAGCTGGATTGATCAGAAAAGATTCAGAGGCGCTCCAGCTGCGGGTTGTACACGTCGGCGGGCTGCGGCACCTGCTCGTGCGGCAGCGGCTTCGCCGTCGCCGGCGCCGCCTTCCCCTCCTCCCCCCTCCTCGCCGGCGGCGTGGTCACGCCCTCGCCATCTCTCTGCCCTGCCGCTGATGGTCCCTCTTCCCGCTTCTTCTCCTCCTCTTTCGCCACCACCGGCGTCCCGCCGTCGACGCCGCTGGAAGTCTCGCCTGTGCTGCCGCCGGCGGCGGCGGCGGCGCCGTGGTCGTGGTTGCCCGGCGTCTCCATGACCAAGAGCACGCGTGTTCGTCGTGTGTCCTAAGCTAGCTCGCGTCGAGAAGAATCCGGACCGGAGAGGCTTGAGCTGTCACTGGCTCACTGCTACTGGTTGCGTCCGTCTCGCTATGCACGCCACGCGTCCGTCCACGTGGCAGAGGCACGTGGAGAGAGAGCGAGGTCGTCAGGCGACACGTCGTCAAGACCCAAATGAGTTGGGCCGGAACTGTGTCAGCCCATATTAGATGGGGGGTGCTGATTGGCGCCCATGCTGCTCCGCGGCCAATTCTCCCCTCTAGTCTGTCATTACGTATACGTATGTATATAATTTGATGTTTTAAAAATACACATACAAATTATATCTATATCTATATCTACATTCTAATATTTTCATTAAAATTTTGTTTTACGTGGCTATTTTGTCCTTGAGTTTTATAAAATTAACCCGCAGTCTGCCTGACTATTTTACAGAAAACCCTTTGAGTGTTTATAAAATTAACCCGTAATCTGTCTGGCTATTTTGCAGAAAACTTTTTGAGTGTTTATAAAATTAACCCGTAGTTCGCCTGACTATTTTGTAGAAAACCCTTTGAGTGTTTATAAAATTAACTCGCAGTCCTAATGCTGAAATAAGTCTCAGGTGAAGATATAAAAAAATATAAATTGAAATTATACGAGGCTTCAACTTTGGAATAATTATGATAAAATAAAATAACGCCCATTGTAGATAGTGTTTTAATCTAATTTTGAAATTAACCCATAGTTCTAATGCTGAAAAGAAAGGAAGGGCTTGGATAAAAAAAGACCTATTGCGCTCCTTTCTCCATGCGCTCCTCCTTCCCATCCCCATCCACGCCGCGCCCCGACTTCATCCGTCGACGCATGGATACAATTGCTAGTATGTGTGTATATATATATGTATATATATATCTATAATCTATAAGTATATATAAAGCAAGTAGTATTTCTATTCAAAATTTTCGTCGGCCTGACTATTTTACAGAAAAATTCTTGAGTGTTTATAAAATTAACCTATAGTCCCAATGCTAAAAAAAAGAAGGGCTTGGATGAAAAAAAAAGACCTCCTGCGCCTCTTCCTCCCGTCCCCATCCGCACCGCGCATGTGCCCCTCCCTCCCATCCCCATCCTCGCGGCGTCCCGACTTCACCCATTGCAACGCACGGACACAATTGATATATATATATAACTATCTATAAAGCAAGTAGTGTTTCTACCCAAAATTTTCGTTTACCTGGTTATTTTGCAGAAAACCCCTTTAGTGTTTATAAAATTAACCTGCAGTCTCAATGCTAAAAAGAAAGGAATGGCTTGGATAGAAAAAAGACATCTTGCGTCCCTCCCACCCGTCCCCATCCGCGCCGCACCCCTTCCTCTCGTCCCCATCCGCGTCACGCCCCGATTTCACCCGTTGCAACGCACGAGCACAGTTGCTAGTGTGTGTATATATATAACTATCTATAAAGCAAGTAGTGTTTTCACCCGAAATTTGTTTTGCCTAACTATTTTGCAGAAAACCCCTTGAGTTTTTTCGAAATTAACCTGCAGTCCGCCTGACTATTTTAAAAAAACCCAGTTAAAGAAGAAAAGAGGTCATTTTGTAGAAAACCCCTTGAGTGTTTATAAAATTAATCCACGGTTCCAATGCTGAAAAGAAAGGGAAGGCTTGGAATAAAAAAAGACCTCCTGCATCCCTCTCTTCCGTCCCCATCCACGTCGTGCCCCACGCCGCGCCTGCGCCCCTTCCTCCCGTCGCCGCTCGGAGCTCCCGCGCCACTGTTTGGACTTTCGCCCTCCGTTTGTTTCCCTCCCTGCATCATCGTCCCGTTGCAACGCACGGGCATTTTGCTAGTGTGTATATATATATATATATATATATATATATATATAGACACACACACACTAGCAACTGTGCCCGTACGTTGCAACGGGTGAAGTCGGGACGTAACACGGATGGGGACGAGAGGGGGTGCAGGCGTGACGCGGGAGCTCCGAGTAGCGACGAGAGAGAGGGACGCAGGCGCGGCGTGGATGGGGACGGGAGGAAGGGGCGCAGGCGCGGCGCGGATGAGAACGGGAGGAAGGGGCGCAGGGAGGGAGAGGCGCATGATGTCTTTTTTCCATCCAAACCCTCCCTTTCTTTTCAGCATTGGGACTACGGGTTAATTTTATAAACACTCAAGATGTTTTTTTAAAATAACCAGACAAAACAAAATTTTGGGTAAAAACACTATTTTCTTTATAGATAGTTATAGATTATAGATTATAGATATGGATATATAAGCTCTCCTCACACGTCACATGATATCGACGCGTGTCGACTGTGACGCATGCCAAGACATGGATTAGCAATCTCGTATTAGATGGGCCGGAGTAGGATAGCCGAGGACGTGCGGGCCATGATGGAGGATGTGCCGAAACAGTTAGGCCGAAATGAGGCCCATGGTCGTGTCAATTTCTGCTACTCCATCCGTCCTTCCTTTTTACACATACCAATAAAAAAATAATATCCACACTTTATCAAATCTTAATACAATTAATCTCTACTTTATTTACTCTGATTCTCGATGTAATTATTTTTTAGTTTTATTAATTACGATACAATAATTATTAAAAATTAAATTTATTTTACAGGAGCTAAAAGTAAAAAAAAATAGATGAAACCGTATCGGCTGTATTGGTTGGGCTGGACGCCAGGTTTCACTTGGTGCCAAGGTTGGCTTTGTCCAGCTCGTCGCCTAAATGAGGCCGCCGCCGCGCGTGTTCTCGTCGCCGACATCACGGGAAGAACCGAGCCACCACCGATACGCTCTCCAGTCTTCACCCAGACGTCCAATTCTGAATCACGTCGGATGACTACATCACCGCCGGCGTGAAGACTCAAGGGAAACGGGGTCAGGTAATCAGCATTCCTACGTTCTCGGTATCACCAGGGCGGATCCATAGAAAATGTCGGGTGAACCATGACATACCCTAGAGTATACGTATAAAGGGTATAGTATATAAATATATATTTATATGGTAAAAAATAAAAACATACAAAAACCGGAATCAATCGAGTGTCGCAACCGCACGACGCGCGTCGCCGGTTGCCCTTGCCCCGCCGGACGCCGCGCGGCTGCCGCGCGGCTCCCGCGTCCCGCCGCGCCACCGGCCCCTTACGTCAGCCGCCCGCGCCGCCGGCCTCCCATGCCGGCCGCCCGCGCTGTCCCCCGGCTGCCCCTGATCTGAGTAGAAGGAAGAAGAAACAAAGAACAAGGAAGAGAAGAACAAGGATAAGGAAGGAAGAAGAGACACATGTACTACTTTGCTGCTGTTCTGCGCACTGTAGCTACTAGCTAATATAACAGATGAGACAGCCAGGCACCGACCCACTGCACCGTCCAATGCCTCCATGACCATGTGCACATAAAAATGGATTTATTTAACAAGGGTGTGGTCTTTCGTTTTTAGTTCCTCTTTTGCTCATGCACTGCATTGTACTGCACATCGTCGTTGAGAAACTTTTGACATGTTAATATTTTTTAGAGCGGTTGGATTATGAAGAGACAAGGAGATATTACATCTCTTTTTTAGAAACACGCTACAGAGAAGGCGCCAACAGCTACTGCTTCAAACACTGGCCTATCTCCGGTTAAAACTTTTGTACAAGAGCAGAATCAAGAGCAAGATGGAGTGGTCGTTGAAGAAATTACAGGTCGTGTGCCCTCGCCTCCGCCATTGCCACCGCCTACATCACAACCGTCGGTTTATGACATCAATCGTCTTCCACATGATCCAGGTGAAAGGCAACCCATTGAAAGTTATCAAGTTAATGATCAAGATGCAATTCGAAGAGCATATATTATTAAAGGTCCATTTAAACCTTTTGCACATGATTTTCCATCAAGAAAAATTGGAGCTAGAGATTGCCGATTCAATTTTGTATGGATGTATAATCATGAGTGGCTTGAATATAGTATCAAGAAGGATTCTGGTTTTTGCTTTATATGCTACTTGTTCAAGAAGGGTACAAGTTCAAATACATTTGTTGTTGATGGATGGAATAATTGGAATATAGAAACAAAACACTTCTTAAACATAGTGGTTCTATGGCACATAATGCAGCTCAAGAGAGATATATTGGTTTTATAAACCCCAAGGTAGCAATTGATTATCACATTGAGAAGTGGACTGATGAGGATCTTCGTCTTTACAAGAAAAGATTAACATATTCACTTAGATATATCAAGTTTCTTTTGCATCAAGAATTGACATTCCATGGACATGATGAAAGTGAAGAGTCTAGCAACAGAGAAAACTTTATTGAACTTTTGAAGTTTCTTGCCGGAACAGTGAAGAAGTGAATAAGTATGTCTTGAACAATGCTCGCTGGTAATTGTACCTTAACTAGCCCAGACATACAAAAGCAAATTATTAATTGTTGTGCCATAGAAACTAGAAAGAAAATAATTAAAGAACTTGGTGATGAGCCCTATGCAATTTTAGCTGATGAGTCTAGTGATATATTACATAAAGAACAATTAGCTCTTTGCTTGCGTTATGTTGATAAATTGGAAAGGCCATGTAAGCATTTTATTGGAGTTGTTCATGTAGATGATACTACCTCTCTATCACTTAAGGATGCAATTGAAGTTTTACTTGTTACTCATGGCTTGACAATGAGTCAAATTCGTGGTCAGGGATATGATGGGGCTAGCAATATGAAAGGAGATATTAAAGGGTTGAAAACATTGATCATGCGAGAATCTCCTTTTGTTTATTATATTCATTGTTTTGCTCATCAACTCCAATTGGTTCTTGTTGCTGTTGCCAAGGGAAATACTGATTACAAGAGGTTTTTTTATCAAAATATCTATATTGTTAAATATTGTTGGAGTTTTTTGTAAGCGTCATCACATGCTTAGAAATGCTAGACTTGAGAGTGTCAAGAAAGCACTTGATTGTGGTGAAATTGAATTTGAAAGTGGATTACATCAATAGATGGGTTTGCCTAGGCCTGGAGATACTCGATGAGGATCTCATTACAAAATTGTATGCAACATTATTACTATGTATGAAGCTATCTATGATGCATTGGCTGATCTTGGAGATGATCATTCACATAAGGATGATTGGACCAAAATACATTTTGTGCTTGAAGCATTTGAGACCTTTGAATTTGTTTTCTTTGCACACTTAATGTGTCTTATTCTTGGATACACAAATGAGTTATCTAAGTGTTTGCAAAAAATGGAGCAAGATATTCTTAATGCAATATCATATGTTAATGTGTCAAAGAAAATAATGCAAGAATTGAGATCTGACGGTTGGGATAATTTTCTTAAGAAGGTCACTTTATTTTGTGATAAACATGGTGTTGATGTTCCTACAATGGATGATGATTATGTTCCTTATAGAAAATCAGCAAGGAGAGCTCGTGCCCAAAAGCAAACCAATGATGACCACTTCAAAAGAGAAATATATATTGGTGTCTTTGATCAAATAAGTCAAGAACTTGATAATCGGTTTGATGAAATTAATATGGAATTATTGTCTTGTCTTTCGGCCTTCAATCCTTCTAATTCATTTAATTCTTTTGATTCACAGAAGCTACATAGACTAGCTGAGTTCTACCCAAATGAGTCCCAAATTATAATTTGTTGAAACTTGAATTACAGCTGCATAATTATATTAATGACATGACACAAGATGATAGTTTCAAAGGTTTAGAAAATATTGTTGATTTCTCAATTAAGCTTGTTGAAATAAAAAGACATAAGGTGTATGATATGGTCTATGAGCTTCTCAAATTGGTATTGCTTCTACATGTGGCAACAACAAGTGTTGAAAGGACATTTTTTGCAATGGTTTTATTGAAAACAAAATTACGAAAGATGAAAGATAGTCTTTTGGATGATTGTCTAGTCACTTTCATTGAGCGAGATATTTTTTTTCAAGTTGATGAAAATGATATAATTAAGACATTCATGTCCCTTCGAAAGAGTCGAATAAATTAGTTAGAAAAATAGCATGCATGTATTTTCAGTTAACAGTATGGTGTTTGAACTATTTACATTTTATTTAGTGGATCATTTCTATTTAATTTAAGAATTAAAGCTTTATCGTGTTACTTAGTATATATATATACTTAATCACGTTGTTAATTTTATAATTATTGCCAAAATCTTGTGTAGAATTTTTTTGGGCGGCATACCCTAAGCTAAAATCCTAGATTCGCCACTGGTTACCACTAATGCAAAATGAAGAAAGCGTTGAGCTGATTGCAGTTTCTGCTTCTTCTTCTTCTTCGACCCCGTGCAGATTGGCACAAATTTCCCTTCCTATGTTCAGGTCCTGTATACTTGTGCAAGCAAATCTTGTTAGTTCTTACTCCGGATTAAATTATAGATCACTTTTTTTGCAAGAAGATAAACATAAAAGAAATATAAATTTACAAGATGAAATATTATATGTCAGCCAAAAGATCAGTGTGGACTTAAAGTTCATAATTTAAAAATTTAAAACCAATGTTTATTGAGCAAATGGTTGTTTAAGTTAATAAAGGAGCAAGATGTTTGGCAAGACTTATTAAAAAGGAAATACTTTAACAATCAATCAATAAATCAAGTTGAGAGAAAACAAGGGGATTCTTATTTTTGGTCGGGACTTATGAAAGTTAAGAGTAGATTTTTATATATGAGTTCCTGGATAATTAGTAACGTTGAACAAGTCAGATTCTGGGAGGATAAGTGGATAGGAAATATTTTCTTTTAAGAACAGGTACCCATGTTTGTACTCTATAGTTCGAAGCAGAAACTCTTCAGTTGCAAATGTTGTCCCGCTGAATGTTTCTTTTTAGAAGAGTTTTAGTAGGCCAGAACTTGGTCAATTGGCATAACTTGTGTGCTTCAATTGTGCATATTCATTTGATAAAATAAAACAATATATTTAGACAATTTTTTTTATCAAAACGGTCAATTCTCGATTCGTTTTATGTACTTAGCTTTAATTAATAATGGTTATATTGAGAGAAATAAGATTATCGAAACTTAAGATGCCTCTTAAGATCAAGATTTTTATGTGCTATTTGCTTAAGGAGTAGTGTTAACAAAGAATAATTTGGCTAGGATGAATTGGAATGGTAGTATGAGATATTATTTTTTTTGAAAAATAAGACGATCTATCATTTATTCTTGGATTGCCATTTTGACATATTTCTCTGGAGAGCAGTACATATTTCTTTTGGTTTATATCCTCCACATAGTATATCTTATATATTGAGAAATTGGCTTGTGGGTATTGATTAAAAAACCAACAAACTTATCCTTGTAGGAGCATCTGTTATATGTTGGGCTTTATGGCTTAGCAAAATGATATGGTTTTTGATAAATCACCAGCTAAATCTTTCTTATATGCATGTATATGATTAGAACAACAAACTAATAAACGTTGCATGTCGTAAACTTGAGTCAACGGTTATGCAGATTTTTGCCAACTTTGGATGGAGATTCACAAATAAGATTCAATAATTGTAGGATCTTTATTTAGTGATGGTGCATATTAGTTTGTGTTTGCTTATGTTATTTGGGTGTGCTTTTATGAACTTGTTGTTGATGTGTGCTCATTATTGAGTGAACTCTTTGTCATAGTTGGCTCATTAAGCATAAGGAAGGATTTTATTCCATCATTAAAAAAAAGGTTCTTACTCCGGATTCACCCATTGGGCAGGGTGGTCGAGAGGCGGGTTGACCGGCCTCGCTACAGTCAGTGTTGCCTCACAACCCCATACCTCTCTGGTCTCTCCTAGTTCTAGTTCTAGCCATTAACAACCAGCTCATCATCAACTCATAAGATTACTTAAGTATTTTAACTTGGGATGAAAATGTTGACCAAAATTTTTGACCGACTAGCACCATTTTTGACTATTTCTGATTTGGCTATATATAAATTTTGATTTTTATATTTTCTTTAAGCATCATATTGTAGTTCGCACAAAAGAGTTAAATTGTAAAATATGAAAATTGCCGACTGACATAAAACGTTTCTGGACAAATGATACAGTTTTCGGCCATTTTCATCCTTAACTCTAAGCAGGAGGCATCCATCATCGTCTTGTTTTCGGGAATATGCTCACTGCCTCACCCGTTCGATTTTGATATTTGTTTAACCGATCATTTTTGTTGTTAACTCGATCGCTCGATACTTGTGTGATGTACCGCTACCATTGCTATGAGCCGGTAACTATGGTTTGTGTGCATGGTGCCACGCGCTGGACGTTGATGTCCTAGCGATCAACCAGTTAGGGCTATCTTTTTGCTAGAGACCGATCCATCTTTATTTGGAAAGTTTTTTTTGAAAGAAAAATAGTACAAATACAGAGGTAGGGTTAGGCTTCCTTTACAGACTATACAGAGAGGGGTAAAACGTGCTCAGAAGTTTAGCCCCGGCCAAACCCCAAAGTCTTGCTTCTTCTTTGATTCTTATCATTAGGTTTGCCAAAGATTCTTCTCTGTGGTCAAAAATCCTCTGGTTCCTGTTCTTTCAAATCTCCCATACGACTAGCAGGATAAGTGATCTCAACCCTTTCTTTGGCACCCCCTCTGTGGTTGCTAGGTTCTCCCACCACTGATGTACCGAGTTTGCCTGCCCCCACTATGTTGGCTCTAGTTGTGAGTACCCTACCCAGATTGCAATTAGTTGCCAAATCCTTCTAGTAAATCTACAGCCTGCCACGAGGTGCAGTGCCGTCTCGGGGTTCTGCTCACACAAGGGACAGTGACCATTGTTATGTCATCCTCTTACTTCCAGTCGGTCAGATGTCCAAACCCTGTTCTGAATTATTAGCCATGCATGGACTTTGCATATACCCAGGGCCCACACTTTCCAAATTAAGGTGTTGTAGATTGTGTTCATTGTGCTGCAACATTGTGCCTGATATGCCGAGGCCGCTGTATAAACTCCATGATTGGTGAACTTCCACTGAATTTAATCGGCCTCTTCATTTTGTAACTGTACACCCCGCACGGCCTCCCAGAGAGCTACAAGTTGGAATACAAGGTCAATCGTTATTGGCTTGTTTGTGAATAAGTCCAGGTCCTGTACCCATGCGTCGTTTTCTTTTCCTTGGCAAAGCGATTTGTTTCTGTTTTTGGAAATTTAGAAGGCTAAGGGCATGGCGTCCTTCAGCCTTCAGCCGCCTTCCAGCCAGGCTGAATCCTAGAAACGTGCTGTTCTTCCGTCACAGACAATTATCTTAGTTGCCGCAGCAAAGAGATTCCTGTCAGCCTCGTCACATGGTGTCTGTAAACCCACCCAGGGTTTTGTTGGGTCCTTCAATTCTTGCCAAAGCCACCACAAATGCAAGGCCCTTGTGAATTTCTGCAGATCTAGTATTCCCAGACCTCCCTGAGTGGTGGGTAGACATGTCCTCGACCAGTTCACCTTGCACTTCCCCTGCTCCTGCCCATAGAAAGCGGCGGTGTTGCTTATCTAGCTGCTCCAGGAACTGTTTTGTAACTTTCAGGGCCGTGAGTAGATAGATCGACTGTGCCGTGAGCATTGATTTGACTAGGGTTCCTCTTCCCGCCAGGCCCATGTTCTTCCCCCTCCAACCAGTTATCCTTCCTGACATCTTGTCAAAGACGGGTTGTAAATCCGTCCTGCGCAACCTTCCCAGCACCAAAGGAAGTCCTAGGTACTTGATAGGAAAATTTGCCCTCACTACCAGGACTCCCTCTAGGACCTCGTCTAAGAGGGCCTCCTCGCATCGAATTGCCGCTACCTAGGACTTTTGGAAGTTGGTGACGAGGCCTGTGGCTTCCCCAAAACTTTCCAAGATACTTGTGAAGGCAGTTACATCACCACGCGTGGGATTCAGGAAAATGATGGTCTCATTCGCATACATGGATATCCTGAGCCTTGGGTCATGTCCCTGCAGCTTAGAGATCAGGCCAAGCTGATGCTTTGGATATTATTGCCTGTAGCGGGTCAATTGCTAGGATAAACAGGAGTGGGGATAGGGGGTCCCTATCAGCTTTTTGAAGTGATCTAGAATAGCCACCTCTTTGTCATGGTGCATGATAGCCCATCCATTGTCTCTTTGGAGCCTCTGTATGGTGTTCTTTCTTCGACGCGCATTAGCACTTAGGTGGAAGAATTTCGTATTTGCATCGCCCTCTCTTATGTGCGTTATTCTTGAGGATTGTTTTTTCCTTGCCCTCTCTATCAACGCCAGTGCAATGACCCTTCGCTTTAGTCCCGCACGCAGTCTAACCTCTTCATCGGTGAGGTCTCTGCTTTCTTGAGCTACCTTCAATCTCTAGATAACATCTAAAGTCATATGGAATTGGACTTTAGCCTCCATGCAGATATTGGTAGCCCATTCTTTGAGGCTCTGTGACGTGCGTTGAAGCTTATAATTCAGGCGATGCATTGGCTCTGTGTGAGGATTAGGCTCGCCCCAAGCCTCTATCACTTTGTCCTTAAACCCTAGGAGCCTCACCTAGAAGTTCTTGAACCTGAAAGGGTGTGGTCTCCGTGGGCTACGAGGATTTGACAACATTAGGGGGCAATGATCTAATAACCCTATGGAGAGAGCATGTAGGGTGTGATCAGGGAAGGCCAAGTCCCATTGTTCATTGCAAAAGCAACAATTTAACTTTACTAGAGTAGCCCGTCGCTGTTCATTGCTCCATGTGAGTTTTCTGTTCTGAAGTGGGATCTCCTGTAGTTCACAACAATCTATGGTGGAGCGGAAGCGCCTCATCCGTGCAAGGTTGATGTTGCTATTGTTCTTGTCTCTTACACGGTAGATCATATTGAAGTCGCCTTGGAGTAGCCACCCTTGTCCCGCGCTTGGCTTTATGGATCTGAGGTGACTTAAGAACACATTCTTGAGGCTATTTCGAGAAGGCCCATAAACCCTAGAAAAGTGGAAGGTGTCTCCTGAATTTAGCAGCGTGACCTTTGCTGAGATGGAGAAGCGACTAATTCTTATGTTTTGAACCTCTAGAAGGCCGCTGTTCCATAAGAGTAGGATGCCACCTCTAGTGCCTCTGGCAGGCTTGAAAGCATATTTGTCTAACTTGTAGCCCTAGGAAGCATGCCAGGTCGTCCTCGATGTTTTGTAGTTTCGTCTCTTGTAAACAAGCCAGACTGCAACTTGTATCAAGCATTAACTCGTGAATGACATTTCGTCGTGCCGGCGAGTTTAACCCCCTCATATCCCAAGAGATGATGTCTAGACTTTTTGTCATGTCGAAAAAATTAGGGAACCCCCTTGGTTATGCCTGGCCTTTGGTTGGCCTGGCCCCTCAACGCAGCATCGACCCCAAAGGTTTTCACCACTAAACCAGGGGTTGGTGAATTTTATTAGGGTTGTTGCGTTGGCCGCATTGACCCAGTCGTGTGAAGCCCCTTTGTTCGGACCCTGTTCAGTTTTAGATCTTTTGGCGGCCCAGATGGACATGGCAAGGTCCGTTATGCGTCAGTAGCTGTGAACTCTCGGGCGTCCCATCAGTACACTGACCTAGAGAGGATTAAAGGCTGGTCGACCGGTCGGTTTTTCCATCGGCCGGTTCAGAAGGAAATCGGACCGACCCGACTGGCTCTAGGGTGGGCCGTCGGTGGCATCCGTTGCAGTGACTGTAGCCACCGATCCAGGTGCTCGACCATGAAGCGAGAGCCGCAACAAGCTTTGGTCCGCCTGCTTCCCTTGCATCTCCCCTGCCAAGATTGCGGATCGGCCAGTGGGTAGGTCTCTAGCGGCCTCTCTGCGCGCGTCGGGACGACGGAGAAAGGCCGGTGGTTCACTGCGCGGCGACATGCCGGCCGCTGTGGGGTCTCCTTCGGAGAGATAGACTCTCACAATACCACATAACCTCCCAGGAGTCCGGTTATGCGTGAAATAGTATAGATACATGAACTTTATTTATTATTACAAATTAATAATGTATAAGTACAAGTTTGACAATATAAATAGTCGCGACACTTCCATAGGGATAGCCCGAGTATAGAGTCGTCCTAGATTTCGTGTTCTTCCTTGGCTTCGGGATTTCCTGAAGATGTTATATGCAAGGATGAGTCCCAATGGTACTCAACAAGCCAAACTGAACTCAACAATACATGGATAACTATGCAATATGTTTTAAAAGAAATTATAAATTATAAATTTATTTTTAGCATGAGGGTATATTCTATTCTTCTTTTTTAAAAAAATCTATGTAAACATTTAAGAACATGAATTGTAAACTTAATTCTAGCCTAATTTTATATTCTACCCCTTCTTATAAATATGCAAAATATCTTTAAAAAGGGACAACATAAGTCTAAATCTTAGTTAGCCAGACTAAAGGGTAACATAGCATTTATATAGTTCTAACCTTTTCTGATGTGTGAACGAGACCGGTGGACTATCTTAATAGGGACACCAAACCTAACCAGTGAATGACGATCAATCCCCTATTTAATAGTTGTTCGTCACACACTTACCCCGGCTTGGAGAGACCTGTGGACTATCTTAACAGACGATACCAATCTGGTTAGTATTGGCTTTTTATCCGATGTTTACATAGTTGTTCTCCAATAAGACTTTATCAACACTACAATCTCCAATGCTGTTATGCGCATAAATAAATCTCCTGAGTCCCCAGGGAGATCGGAGAGAAATATATAAGTGCCATGCTGGTATAACCGGTCCATCGGATGGGCAAAACTATGTCCTTATTCTGGCATAAGAGTTTTTAAGTTTTCTGGCATATAGCCAAAACCATTCTCATATCACATGAGATGATAGGACTTATGTTTACCTATCACATAAAATAATAGATCAATTTTCTATTTTGTCACATGAAATTGCTCCTTTTGAGCATGAATGAAATATTAGTACATGTGATAATGTTTATTCTATCATGGTGATAGTTTTAAACCTAGTCCTAGTTATCAAGGTATTTTCTAAGGAGAAGGAGAATATATCTATTAACATGAAATAATAACTTCCTCCTTTTCTACACAAAATGATAAAATGTTTCTAATGCATGAAATGATAACTTACATGAATTAGAAAAGTCCTTATATTCATATGACATATTATTATGCATAGTCTGGTGAATGAAATGATAAATTTTATTTATCCAACTTAACTAACCCATCCTACAAAATATATCTAACTAAATGTACTATTTATAACATGGAATTCATTATTCTTAAATGTTCTAAATGATCAAGGATAGTTTGACTTGCCTTCAGGACCAATGGTCTCGAATTCTTCTTCTGCTTGAATAGTAGTGGAGGTGTTTGTATTGACGATATAGTCGAGCTTGGTTTCCTAGATGAACTCGACATCACGATCTATCGGTAAATGATAAAATAAATCAAACAATCAACTCAAAGGGACAACAAATAGATATAGAAATTTAAAAGAAGTTTAAAAGGTAGTTTTTGAAGTTTTTAGAGGGAAGGTTATTTGTTAGACCCAAGAACCTAGAATTTATGTTTGAATGGAATAGGAAAAGAGTATTTAGAATATTTAAAAGAAGAAAAAGGGGTAATTTTTAGAGTTTTAAATAAGAAGATTGTGTACTAAATGTTAAAGTTTAAATTTGGACTTGAATAGAGTTAAAAGAAATATTTCAAACATTTTTAAAGAAAAGAATAAATAGGTTTAAGAAAAATGGAAAGGGTTTAAAATTATAAAATAAAGTTTGGAAAGAGTTAAATGAGTTAAACTATTTTTTTTAGGATTATTTGCCAAGTCCTAAGATTTAAAATTTGGATTTATTTTAAAACGAAATGATTTATAAAATTTAGAAGTTAAAAAAATATCTCTAAAAAGGAACATAGACAAATTTGATGGAAATAAAAAAAATTTAAGTTTGAAAAGTTTGAAAGGGGTTTATTGGTCAACTAGGGGAAGAATTTTAATTAATAATTTTCTAGTTTCTTAATCTTCTTTTTTTTCTTTCTCTTTTTATTTACTTTTTCTTTGTTTTTCTTCCGTTTACTGTAATCCTTTCTCCTTTCTTGGTTTCTCTCTGCTTCCTTTTTGTTCTTTCTCGGGGACGGCTGCTGGTAAGGGGAAGAGGGCGTGCGGCGGTAAGGTTGGCTGGGATTTAAAGCTAGAGGGCCTATCACCATCTAGTCTTGGTGAACTCATTTTTGAGCTTGATCGGGTCGAGGAAATGGTGAAATAGCTTGGCGCTAGCGACCCATTGATGGCGGCGACGCACGTCGCCGGGGTATTCTGGCGATGGTTCGACCAAATCAGTGGGCTTGGGAGCATCTAAGCGCTACGAGGAAGCTTGTTATGGGTTTGACTTGGTCAGAAAAGCTCTGAGATAGCCTAGCACCGTGTGCACATTGGCGGCCGAACATGGGATGTATAGCGGCCTCGCCGGCGGCATGCTTCCGGCGATTTATTGATTCAACCAAGTTAGGGAAATAGAAGTTCTAGATGTTTAGATCATAGGAATACCTTTAATTGGAAGAGGATTCAACCCAATGCGACGAATTTTGAGGAATTGCCCGCGTGACTCAAGTTTAGGGTTCTTCGGATTCCTTTGAAATTCAAGCAATCCATGGGGTGGAAATTGGGGAAAATCCTAGAGGGAAGTAGAGATGAGGATGAGGAAGGGATTTTGTATCAAAAGTTTTGCCCGTGGTGCTCATTTTATAGGGGTAAAGGTCGGTCACTCCACGGCGGCAATGGCGGCGCCCGAATGCCGGTTCGAGGAGAGGATAAATTTGATGACGACGTCGGTTTAATTGCGTGCTGCCAGCTAGATGGAGGGATGAGGATAGTCGACACTGGTGTTGAACTTCGGTGGGCGGGCGACGCCCACGATTTGGCAACCGTAAGCCGCGGCGCCCATCGTCGGCTAAGCAGGGAAGGAAAGGAGGAAGAAGAAGAAAGGAAGGGAAAAAAAGAAAAAAAGAAAAAGAAAAAGGGAAAAAGAAAAATGGAGGGAAAGAAAAATAAAAGGAAAATGAATTTAGGGAAAATTTTAGGAAGAAATTTGATTTAGAATTTGAAATCAATTAGACTTAATTTTTAGAAATTTCTCAAATTAAAATTCAAATTAAGACTTTTCAAAAATAAAAAATAAAGATTTAATTAATTTGTGATTTTTAAAAATAGAATTAGAGAAAGTTTGGAGAGGATTTAATTTAGAGTTTAAAATTAATTTGAATTCAATTTTTGGGAATTTTTGAATTAAAAATTCAACCGAAACTTTTCAAAAATAGGAGCAAGATTTGATAAGTTTAGGATTTTTAAATCAAAACAAGAAGAATAAATAAATAATGCAAATAAATTTTGAAGATTTTTAAATGTTTTAAAATAGAGCACATAATAAGTTTTGTTTGTATAAATTTTCTACGTAAATTTACATGCTTTTAAAAGGATGGATTTTGAGGCTGTTACAGCCGCCGAGGAGAAAGCAGCTCTTTGGAGGCAACCCCTTATCCGATCTCGAAGCACGGTGTCGAAACTCGGTTTCGGCAATAGAATTTTGGGATGCAGTCAAGATCGTCAAGCACAATGGGTTGAATGGAAAACAAAGTTTAGACGGAGTTCAGCCCTCTCGTGAGGTAATACCCTACTCTGTTTTGGGATTCAATCCGCCGAGTGTATATTGATCTCGTGATCTTGCGTAACAAAAGCTGAAAAGCTGATCTGACTTCTGATATCCCTCAGGGGACACCCCTCACCCCCTTTATATAGTCTTAGGAGGCGAGCTTATAAGTCGGAAACCCTATCTTACTCTAGGTCGATTTCCTCAATCTTACCAAACCGTGACTATGGGCCGTTGCCTTATCTCAATCGGCAACGTAACACCCAAGCCATAGTTGGTTTACACATTTGGCAAGGCGCAACCTATCCCTATCTCCAATTGGATAAGCTTGCCATGTGGATATCCGATTACCATAATCTCCACAGTAGCCCCCGAGTCCTTTTCAGTCGACGAGACAACTCAGCTTCAAACCAAGACAGTATACAGCCAAAAAACTCTTTGACCGAGTGCTTCTGGCGTCGAGTGATTCCATCATCTCTGCCTGAATCTCCCGAGTGGCTCCAAAGACTGTGAAGGACTGGAAAACATCCAAAAAATTCTCAAAAATAAATATCTAGGTGCATCTCTTGATGCACCTAATTAGGTGTAGCCCTGGACTATGTGGTTAGTCAAAATCAGACTAAACATATAATCAAGAACCATAAAAAATCATTCTCATATAAATACTTAGCTCATGCTAAAGCAATCATAAAAATCTCATTACCCGACAAGCTCGTGCTCATCCGAGTGAATTTGCCCGAGTCATCTCAGAATAAATAACTCAATCAACCCTCATAGGTAGAAAGCACTCGGTAAGCTCATGCTTATTCGAGTGGATCTGCCCGAGTTATTTTGGAACAGATATCTTAATCGTCCCTCATGGGTAAACAAGTTTTTCAGTCGTCTGAAAAATATGACCAAGTTATTAAATAGCTCTTGCCATAATACTGGTCTCAATCTATAAAGATCTTCACCAAGGTGGAAAATAGCATTGATATAATCATTTAATCAAATGCTAAAGAACCAAACAGTCCTTGTCATCAAGACAACTATAAAAAGCTTAGCTGTTGGTTACCTCTCAAATTGCATCGTGCTAACTTCTCATGAAGTCAAGCAAACCACGGTATGAAAGGATTCTCAAAGGTATAGGGCAGTCAGACACGTGCATATTGCCAAAGAAAATCTGCTTAAGTTCATCCACTTAAGTCCCTAAGGACACGCGTCAGGCCACACCTTAGCTGGGCCGCAGGTATCTCATGGGCTCGGCCCAATCTCGAGAAAAACTTAGCACAACCCTCAAATCTTTATACAAAGCCTCGAGGTCATCCCCGCCACTTCGTCTTCCGAAAAATTTCCTCTTTTCGCAGTACTGTTCACCAGCTCCCTGCGTAAAACCCTAGGCTCGCGCGCACCCAAATCCGTCGATCCAGGAGCTCGCCCTTCGCCATGAACTAGCCTCCGCATCCAGCTCCCAAGATCCCCTTCTCAAATCCCCATCCTTTTAGCCAGATCTGCCCCTCATCCAAACCACACTCATGGCGGACGATAGGAAAATCCCCTTTGAGCAGTGGGTCACTTCGGATGTGAGGGAATCCACCCTCAAGGAGATGGTGAAACACGGAGTGCTTCCTCCCAAGGAGATCGTGGGCTGGCGCCCGACGGTGGGTGAGGAGTTTCCTACCCCGAACACCGGTGAGCTCGTCGTCTTCACTTCTTTCTTTTACTGTGGCTTCAGCCTCCCCACCTCCGAGTTCTTTAGGGGGCTTCTTGATTATTATGGCCTTCGGCTCTATCATCTGAACCCCAACTCCATGCTTCACATCGCTCTTTTCATCCACGTATGTGAAGCCTTCCTTGGCATTTTTCCCCACTTCCAGCTCTTCTGCCGCATGTTTTACCTCAAACCGCATCCCAATAAGGACCAGCCCTGGGTCGTTGGTGGGGCAGGCTTCCAACTCCGCGGATCCCTCTGCAAGGAGTATTTCTCTCTCCCTTTGAAGTCTTCCAACAAGGGCTGGCACGCGAGCTGGTTCTATATTTCCAATCTTGAACCCAGCCTGCCAAATTTCGTTGGCCTTCCCCCCATGCCCAGGTCTACTTGGAGCACTGTGCCGGTAGCCCAAGATTGGAATGAAGCCAACAAACTGCTAGCGAAGATCTTGGAGATGAAGCAGAAAGGTCTTCGCGGTGAACAAATCACTCGGCATTTCATCAAGAGCCGACTGGCACCGATTAAGGAACGATCGAAGCCAGCCTTCGAGTATGAGGGCGAGAGAGACCCCAATCGGGAAGACCGTGATTCCCTCAGCTTTGAGATCCTAAAAATCCGGATGTACAAGGTCTTCTCGACTGGAATTGTGGTCGAACGCAGCCTCATGCTGCCAGTCCTCCCCTTGAGTCTTTATCGACCTCCTCCTCCGGTAAGCCGACTGAACTCTTTTTACTGTCTTGCAATCCTGATGTCACACTTAGTGTTGTAAGAAACTCTCCTGCAGAAAATGCCTCCATCATCTCGAAGCCCTACAAAATTCCTCACGACGACATGCCGACTTGGCCCGCCAAGAAGCCAGCCGGCAGCGTGAAGATCCAGAGTGATCTAGCCGGGAAAAGGGTGGCCCTGAGCGAGGACATGAGCAAACGGGCTAGCAAGAGGAGACTCGTCATCGATGACTCGGACGATGATGTCCCGGCCCCTCCAGCCGAAGCAACCCCTCCAAGGCCGTCACCGAAGGAGGCGCTGAAGATCCGCCGGTCGTCCGTACGCCTTATGACGAAGCTAAGCTCTTCGAAAATTTCTCTGTCTTTATTCGAACGCATTCATCGTTTGTTTGGCGGAGGCCCCAAGATATAGACCCTACTGGGAAAAGTGAAGGGCCTACGCCAAGCCGCGCTCGAGGCGTCCAAGCCGAGAAACCAAAACCCCGGAGCCCTCTCCCGAGCGAGAGCACTTCGGGTGAAAAGCCCTCGCCTCCAAGCAAAGATATCCCAAGGAGGGAGCCCTCGACCACCGGCGGGACACCCCAGGCTGGAAACAGTCGGCCACGGAGAAGCCCAGTGCGGCTCGAAAGCCTCGGCGAAGACCCGGTCGGTCAAAGTGAAGGAAAAGACCCGGCTTGCTCCGAGTCAAGGACTCGGCCACCAAAACAGGTAAGCCTTGAATTAACATTTCATATTCAATCTTCAGTTTAACTCTTTCATATCTTCATCTGTTCCTCCCGATTTATCAGCCACAGTAGAAGAGATCCTCAGGTTACAGTCTTCTGAAACCTGGGTTCCCTCGATTAAGATCGAGTGGCGGGATTCAGAAGGCCAGAGGCAGGGCATCATTTTGGATAAGCAAGCGGAAAGTGAGGAAAGGGATGCCCTCGTCAACAGCCTGAATGAGGTGACTCAGCTACTCAACATAAGCCTTGATCCTTTTCTATTGTTGTATCATCATTTCTTTTCAGTCGATCAACTTCAGATCTTGTATGCAGAAAGAGTACTGCCGATCGATGGCCAAATCTGAGGCGCTCGAGAAGTTGGTCCCGCACGTAAACTCTCTGGAGGACGTCCAGCGGAAATTGAAGACCACTCGAGAAGAGGCTGCGTCGAGGGAGGCAGCCCTGAGGAGAGAAATCGCCGAACTCCGGGAGGAAAACCTCGACCTCCGGGGTTCAGTTTGGAGTAAGCTCAGCCCTCTCAGTCTTTTAATGGTCTCTGTGTTGATTTTGGTTGCTGATATCCCTTCTTGTTGTAGAAAACTCATCGGAGGTCCACTCGCTTCAAGTCCAGCTGGAGGCAGTCAGCCTCAGCAAGGCCGAGCTGGAGACCGAGTTTGAAGGTCAGCTTCTTCAAAACAATGTTTGTTGCACTGCTTTGTCTTCGAGTGCTTTGTGTGATCATGTTCCTTTGGCAGCTTACAAAGTCAAGACCCGGGCTCAATATGACGTCTTACTTGAGAGGGTCAAACAAGCTGGAAGGGTCCGAGAAGACGTAGCTAACGCAGCAGCTCCGATCCTGCTGTCTTTGTTCCATCATGGAGTTGGGACCAGCTCACTGACCCAGTTGAAGTCTTTGACAAGCTTAGGCGAGCCCCTGACCAGTATTTAGCCAACATTTCCGAGGCGGCTGTCATGGGAGCGGGCTTCGCCCTTGCACAAATGAAGTCACTCTACCCTCGAGTGGACGTGGATTCAGTCGGGGAGGGCTTCGCTGAGGGAACTTCAAATGAGCAGGCCCTTGATTTGATTAGTGAGGCACAGGAATCGGCCAAAAAGGTGGCCGCCGATGTAGTGAACCACTTCCGGCCTTGATTTGTCTTGTAAACATTACACGCAACTTGCTGATGTAAACTTTGTAGATATTTGGCTTATTTATGTTAATGCCCTGACCCGAGTTTTCATGTAAAATTTCTTAAGTAATTTTCGTCCGACTGTCATCAAGCCTAAGCCTGATTAGGTCATCAAAAAATTCTAAGTCCTTAAACATTGAACTCGAATCAAGAAACATTAAACAATGATAAACCAAGTACGCACAGGTTGTCGAAAAAAACATGCTTTATTGACCTATGTACAGCCTCCGACTGCTAACTCAAGAAGTCATCTTGCTTGAGGTTGGCAGTCAAGAGGAAACATGAAACTTAAGTCAATTTAAGCATAGAATCGTCGGAGATGCTCGATGTTCCAGGAATTCTCCACCATAGACCCGTCTTCACGCTTTAATCGGTATGCACCTGGCCGAGTCACCTCAGCAATTATGTATGGTCCTTCCCATAAGGGGGATAACTTGTGACGGTCCTTGGTGGTCTGAATCTTGCGTAGAACCAAATCGCCAACGATAAAAGCTCATGCTCGAACATTGCGACTGTGGTAGCGTCTGAGCCCTTGAAGATATTTCACCGACTGGATGAGGGCTGCCTCTCGGGCCTCTTCCAGTCGGGTGAGGTCGTCCACTTGGTCTGGGTCGTAGCGTTCATTGTTGAAGCCGCGGACTCGGAGGGATTCATACTCCATCTCATTGGCAACATGGCTTCTGTGCCATAAACCAAAAAGAAAGGAGTTTGGCCGATAGCCCGACTGGGTGTGGTCCGCAGGGACCATAGAACCGAGGGGAGCTCTTGAACCCACTTGCCAGCATAAGGATTTAAGCGGTCAAACACGCGGGCATTAATGCCTTGAAGGACCATGCCATTAGCACACTCGACTTGTCCGTTGCTTTTGGGATGGGCAAATGACGCATAGCAAATTTTGATTCCAAAGTATTCGCAGAATTCCTTGAAGATGCCTCCTATGAATTGAGTCCCATTGTCGGTTATAATTCTGTTTGGGACGCCGAACCGGTGCACGATGTTGAGGATGAAGTCCCGTGCCTTGTCAACAGTAATTGTGGCAACCGGCTTAGCTTCGATCCACTTGGAGAACTTGTCGATTGCGACGAATAGGTGTGTGAATCCTCCCGGAGCCTTCTTGAAAGGGCCGACCATGTCTAAGCCCCATACCGCAAACGGCCAGGATAATGGGATTGTTTGTAGTTCTTGGGCTGGGACATGGCTCTGTCGTGCGAAGAATTGACAACCTTCACAGGTTCACACCACTTTGTCTGCGTCGGAGACCGCGGTGAGCCAGAAAAAACCTTGTCGTAGGCTTTGCCCGCCAAGGTGCGTCTTGCTGCGTGGCTTCCGCATATGCCCGAGTGGATGTCTTGGAGTAGCCGTCGTCCTTCCTCGGGTGTGATGCATCTCATCAGGACTCCGGAGGGACTTCTCTTGTATAAGCCGGAGTCAACCATGACATAAGCTTGGCAACGACGTCGGACACGTTCTGCCTCATCCCGGTCATCTGGCAGCTCTTGCTGTGTTAAAAATTTGATGAGTGGTGTCCTCCAGTCGGCGTCAGTCATGCGACTTCGTTTGCAGCTTGTTCGTTGGGAATTGGCTTTGCCGTAATAGTTGGCTCATAGAGGTGCTCGACAAAAACGTCTGTTGGGGCGGCTTCTCGTTTGGACCCGAACTGCGCCAACTCGTCAACTGCTTCGTTGTTGTGTCTTAGGACGTGTGATAGCTCGAGTCCGTCAAACTTGTCTTCAAGTTTGCGAACCTCCTGTCGGTAGGCCTCCATGGTGTCGTTTAGACAGGACCAGTCTTTCATTACTTGGTTCACGACCAGTTGGGAGTCCCCTTTCACGATGAGCCGACGTATCCCGAGTGAAACTGCGAGCCGCAATCCATGTAGCAGGGCTTCGTACTCGGCGACGTTATGTGAGGCGGAGAAGTGGAGGTGGAGGACGTATCTTAGCCTTTCCCCGGTCGGGGAGATCAGCACAACTCCTGCTCCCAAGCCGGTGATCCTCTTGGATCCGTCGAAGTGCATGGTCCAATATTGAAGGTCTTCCCAAGGTACATCTTCTTGCTGTTCGGTCCACTCGGCCAAGAAGTCCACCAGGGCTTGTGACTTTACAGACGTCCTCGCCTTAAAAGTTAAATCGAGCGGCATCAGCTCCAGGGCCCACTTTGCGATGCGCCCAGTTGCCTCCTGGTTGTGGATGACATCGCCGAGTGGAAAGGAAGTGAGGATGGTGACCGAGTGACCCTGAAAATAGTGTGCCAATTTCCTCGCGGTTATCAGAACACCATACAACAATTTTTGTACTTGTGGGTAGCGGATTTTGGCTCCTGCCAGCACTTCGCTAACGAAGTAGATCGGCCTCTGAATCTTCTGGACTCGTCCTTCTTCTTCGCGTTCGACCACGAGGACCGTACTAACCACTTGGTGAGTGGCTGATACGTACAGCAGCAGGGGCTCCTGGGGCTGGGGTGAGGCTAGGACGGGCGGCGTCGTAAGGAATTCTTTAAAATCTTCAAAGGCCTTGTGGGCTTCCGTGGTCCATTGGAAGTCGTCCGTTTTCTTTAGCAATCTGAAGAAGGGCATGCCTCGTTCGCCGAGTCGAGAGATGAATCGGCTTAGCGTCGCCATGCAGCCAGTGAGCTTCTGGACATCCTTCTGGTTACTCGGGGGCTTCATGTTCAAGATAGCGTTGATCTTTTCTGGATTGGCTTCAATGCCGCGATGTGACACCATGAAGCCGAGCAGTTTGCCTGATGGGACGCCGAAAGTGCACTTCTTCGGGTTCAACTTCATTCTGAAGGCCCTGCGAAGGTTTCTTCTAGGTCAGCAATAAGGTCTTCTTTCTGCTTGGTCCTGATGACGACATCATCGACATAAGCTTCCACGTTCTTGCCGATCTGCGTCAGAAGACACCTCAGGATCATGCATTGGTATGTGGCACCGGCGTTCTTTAGGCCGAAGGCATGGTGATGTAGCAGTAGGCTCCAAACGGCGTGATGAACGATGTCTTCAGGCAGTCGGATTCTTTCAAACTGATCTGGTGGTAGCCCGAGTAACAGTCCAAAAAGATCAGGAGTTGGTAGCCGGCTGTTGAATCTATGACTTGGTCGATGCGAGGCAGCCCGAATGGATCTATGGGGCAGGCTTTGTTGAGGTCGGTGTAGTCAATGCACATGCGCCATTGCCCTGTCTTTTTACGGACCAGAACCGGGTTGGCCAACCAGTCGGGATGCAGAACTTCCTTGATAAAGCCAGCGGCTAAGAGCTTTGTGAGTTCTTCTTTGATGGCGTCTTTTCGATCCTGCGCGAACCTGCGTAATCGTTGTTTGATTGGTTTTGCGTCATCTTTGACGTGTAAAGAGTACTCGATCACCTCCCTAGGAATTCTAGGCATATCAGTTGGTTTCCAAGCAAAAACATCTTTATTATTTTGGAGGAAGGTGACGAGCGTGCTTTCCTATTTAGGATCTAGTTTAGCGCCAATTACAGCAATTTTCGAGGGATCCGAAGGATCAAGGGAGATCTTCTTGGTCTTGGCATCGTCGGTTCCTGATTTGGCTATCTTCTTCGCGGGGATTTCACTCTCTGCCGAAGTCGATGCGGCCAATCGGATTTCTTGCTGGCCACGAGATCTCTCGCGAGATTGGGCCATGTCGCAGCTCTCCTTGTCGCAGGTGAAGGCTTGCTTCACGTCGCTACGAAGAGTGATGACGCCGTTGGGACCCAACATCTTCATGCAGAGGTTGGTGTAATGGGGTATCGCCATGAACTTGGCGAGTGCAGACCTTCCGATGATGGCGTGGTAGGCCGTTTCGAAGTTGGCCACCTCGAAGGTAACGTTCTCCATCCGGAAATTCTCTCGAACTCCGAAGGTGACCGGAAGGGCGATGTGCCCGAGTGGTGTAGACGACAGCCCCGGGATAACTCCGTGGAAGGGGGCTGAGCTTGCCTTCAGTTCGGCCCTCGGGATCTGCATCTCATCCAAGGTCTTGGCGAACAAAATATTGAGGGCGCTGCCCCCATCGATGAGGACGCGCTTGAGCTTGATGTTGCGGACCACCGGGTCCAAGACGAGTGGATAGCGCCCCGGGTGAACCACTCGGTCGGGTTGATCCGAGCGGTCAAAAGTGATGGCCACCTCCGACCATTGTAGGTACTGTGGGACCTCGGGTTGTTCCGCGTTGACCTCTCGGTCAGTTAGCTTCTGTTTCCTCTTGGATTCATAGGCTAGCGGCCCCCCGAAGATGTGATTCAGCTCGCCCACGGGGTCTTGAAAGGGCTCGGCATTCTCAGCCGTGTTGTTCTTCTTGGCGCCCGATGGACCGGCTTCATCAGTCGGCTTCTTGTTGAGCTGTGCCGCATATTGCTCGGCGAACTGTTTATAAATAAAGCAGTCCTTAGCCGCGTGCTTGTGATTGGGGTGATGCGTGTACTGAGCGTTCATGATGGCGTCGTAGGCCGCGACTCGGGGGCGGCGTTGGGTGTTGGAGGTTGCGGCAACTAGGTCTTCGGATCGGCACTTGCGGTCCTTCTGGCCCTGGTTGTTGTTGCCGTTATCCTTCTTAGGATTCCGGCTTCCTCTCGCCTGCTTGTTATCCCTCCTGTCAGGCCGGTCTTGGTGCGCTGCTTTGATGGCATCATTGGATTTGGCGTAAGAATTTGCTGTCTCAAACATCTGCTTCACCGTCTTCGGTGGCTTGCGCCCAAACTTCCCGATTAACAGCTCATCACGGACTCCCTTCTGGAAGGCGGCGATGATGATGTCGTCGGTGATGTTGGGGATCTTGTTGCGCTTTTCGGAGAAGCACCGTATGTAGTCCTTCAGAGGTTCGTCCGGCTTCTGGATGATGTTGTACAGGTCGAAGTGGGTTCCAGGCCTTTCGAAGGTGCCCTGGAAGTTGGCGATGAAGTGGTCCCTTAGCTTACTCCACGAGCCGATTGAGCCTCTTGGCAGGCTTGTGAGCCAGTTCCTGGCTGAGTTGGCGAGGGCCACAGGCAGGTAATTGGCCATGGCCTTGTTGTTGCCTCCAGCTGCACGGATGGCGAGAGTGTACACGGTCAGCCACGACTCGGGGTCGGTCTTGCCGTCGTACTTCTCGATTCCAGTTGGCTTGAACCCGTTCGGCCAATGCACTCGGGGAAGCTCCCGAGTAAAAGCTGGAACTCCGTCATCATTGCTGTCGGGTGATCCCCTCCGATCTTCCCGAGTGCATTGATCTCGCTCTTGGTAGCGACGATCGAGGACTTCCCGCAGATCACTCGGCTGCGTTCGATAGCTGGAGCTGTTGTTGCGGCGGACGTGGTGGTGGACAGGTGGACGTCCATGTTGCTTCTCGCGGGAGTCGGCCGTTTGCTCATGATGCTTCTGCGTGGACTCGTGGCATGGGCCTGTTGGCCTGGTTGTCGACCGGTCTGGTTCGGGCCTCTTGTAATCCCTTGACCCTAGCGGCGGGAGCCGGCTTCTGTCGGGCGTTTCAGCCACGGACTCAGTCGGTCTTCATGCTGAGGTGGAGGGATGACCGTTGGCCGTAGCCGCAACAATGGTCTTGATCTTGTCTAGGATTGGAGTCACGTCGGGGGGCGCCGTCTCGATAATGGTATCCAGGAGAGTGAGGGCAGCGACAGTGTTCTGTTGCGGTGTCTGAAAGATATTGGTGTTGCGGACCCGCGTTTGAAGTATAGCCTCTTGAGCGGATCGTCCGGCTGCCCTTAGATCCTGCTTCCTTCTGTCGGCTTCTTCTTTGCGTTTCTTCTCCTCTTCGGCCAGCTTGCGCTCTTGCTCAATTCTGGCTCGTTCTTCCTCCGCAAGCCTGCGGGCCATGGCTGAGTCGGACTCGGCCACCTCAGCCATGAAGACGTCGAAGCACTTCGGCTCGTAGTCCTTGTTGCAATCGGAGTCGTTGGCTTCGTCTGAGGGGATGCCATAAAGGTCGTCAAAGCCTGAGGAGCTGAGATACTCGTTGAGCTCCGAGGATGAGCATGAGCCGAATGGTTGGAGGATGACGGCGATTTCCCTTGAGCCCGGGTGGTTCGAATCTGGATCGTTCCAGTCCGAGTCGGAGCTTGGTGGCGTGGACTCCTCCGAGTGAGTCATCCTCGACTCGGGAGAGAAGCTTGGAGTAGATCTCAGCGGCGTTTGGTAATCCAAACGGTGCCGAGAGGTTTTCTTCCAAAAAGGTTGGCTCCGACGGGAAGATGAGAAGATCGCTGCAGATCTCAGTGGTGTTCGATAGTCCGAACGGTGCCAAGAGAGCTCTTTCGTCGGAGTGGATAGACTGCATCTTGGAACCCAAGATTTCGTTGTAGATCTTGGCGCTGTTCGGGAGCCCGAACGGCGCCGAGTGGGTTTCTCCTTCTGACTGGTTCGAATCCGAGTCGTAGGAGGAGAACTTGTCGAAGTCGTTGGCGGCGAAGTTGCCGAAGCTTGAAGAAGATCCCATCGCGCTTGTCGGCGAGATTGTCGAAGAAGTCTTGACGCGCGGCCCCTACCTGGCGCGCCAACTGTCGAAACTCGGTTTCGGCAATAGAATTTTGGGGGTGCAGTCAAGATCGCCAAGCACAATGGGTTGGATGGAAAACAAAGTTTAGACAGGTTCAGGCCCTCTCGTGAGGTAATACCCTACTCCTGTTTTGGGGATTCAATCCGTCGAGTGTATATTGATCTCGTGATCTTGCGTAACAAAAGTTGAAAAGCTGATCTAACTTCTGATATCCCTCAAGGGACACCCCTCACCCCCCTTATATAATCTTGGGAGGCGGGCTTACAAGTCGAAAACCCTATCTTACTCTAGGTCGGTTTCCTCAATCTTACCAAACCGTGACTGGGCCGTTGCCTTATCTCAATCGGCAATGTAACACCCAAGCCATAGTTGGTTTACACATTTGGCAGGCGCAACCTATCTCTATCTCCAATTGGATAAGCTTGTCATGTGGATATCCGATTACCATAATCTCCACAACTGGATATTGGAGCAACAAAAGGCGAAATTTTGTCCGATTACAAAGCTTTGGAAAGATCGGAGGCGGGGGGAGGGAGTCAGCACGCAGGCGATCCCAAATTTTCCCCAAATTCCGCCTAATATAGACGTTCCGGGAATATCCTTTGGCATGTTGGCGGCGAGCCCGCAGCTAATACGTAGGTAGTGAGGATACATGGAGCAGACGATCCACTCCGCAGTGCGACAATCGTCAGGGTTGGCCGATTAGGCAGCTAGGTCGTTGACCTCTTCTGCCGCTTCTGCCACGCCTTCCCCGAGCAAGGATAACAGAGCTGCGTCGGTGGCGCGTTGGTCGTCGTCGTCCAACCTGAAAATGGCCGTGAGTGCATTGATGATGTTAGGAGAAAGAGGACCATTGAACATCGCCACATATTGTTGGAGCACCCTTTGCACCGATACCTCATCGTCATCCTCCTTGGACAGGCCGAGGCGCCTGAGCAGCACCCGACGACACCGCTGCATGATTGGGCCAGCCAGCTGTCTCGCAATCCTCATGCTCCGCCTTGTCGCCACCGGGCGAGCCCTAGGTAGCCGTTCCGACCATGGCTCTGCCGGTGTCGGTAGGAGCGCCCCTTGCGGTTTAGAGAACAGGGCCACCATGCCGCCTGTTGGACTCGTCGCATTCATCCGTTGGGGATGCTCGTTGGCCTCATCATCGCGAGGCGCATCTAGCGCCCGCTCCGCCGAGAACGGAGTGGCCGCCTAGCCCGATGTGTTTTCTTGCAGATTGGTCGCGCCATCGTCGGCTTCAAGCTCCAACCTATCCGGCTCAAGCTCCAAGCGAAGGAGACTTTGTTCAACGCGCTGAAGAGGCGTCGGCTGGCATTGGGTCGTCGGCGGGAGCGCATCGACGATTCGCGTGAAGACTCACGTGAGGGGGATTGGGTCCTGAGATTTCTGGGCGGACCAAGCTTCATTCCCCTGGCGGCCACCGAATCCGGGAACGCGGCACTCCGGCAATAATTGGCGCCCGACGGCGACCGTGGTCTCTACAAGGACAAGGAAGAATTGTGCATTGCGTATAACAAGCGGAATTCCCCTTCCTTTTTGTGCACCTCCTTGCTGCCGAGCAAGTTTAGCTCGCCCACGTCCATGCCATCCAAATGAGGTCACCATCCATTGCCGCTCTTACCACCATCTCCCTGTTCCAGCATTTGGGGAACTTGTGTGCTCGCGGTGGTAAGACTTTTCCTGCGTCCTCCGATCTAGGGTGGTCATTGCCCCTCCCAAAGCCCCGGCCACGACCATCGCCATCGTCGTGGTCCCTACGTGGCCCTTCGTGGTTGTGTCTAGGGTGGTCATTGCCCCTCTCTTGAATCGGCCACGGCCGCAGTTACCCCGCGGCGCCTCCCTCTCGCCGTCGTGATCGTCTTCATCGTTTTCCACCCAATCTGACATGGCTAGGCCCTAAGAGCGACGCGCCGCTCCCTAGTGGCGCCTGTCATTGCGACCCGGGCAGCAACCGCGCCCTTCGTCGTCGTCTTCGGACTCGTGGCCACTCCACTGCTCATCATCTTCTCTGAGCCCGCCTAAGCGATCATGGACTTATCGAGGCGGTGGCGGATGGTGGGGAAAGTCCTCAATCGCTCTAGCCAGAACTTGGTCGCCGTCGAGCACCCCAAGGTGCCACGGAAGGCGGCGAATTGCCGGTTGAAAGCCCTCCTGTGCGTCCAAATCGATCGAGGCGGTCGTGTAGTCATGAATTTCCTCCAGGTGGATGATGACCAGATGCCGCACCCCTCTTTGCCACCGCTCGGGCGGATTGTCGGTGTCGAGCGCTTGTCCCACGGCGGCGTCGTGCACACGCATGGTAAAGCCGAGCCAGACCCTTTTGGGAATGATTCTAGGGTTCACCGTCCAGGCCCAAAGATTGATCGTGCGCGTGTTCCCCGCCTCCATGGGATGAACAAGATCTGTCTTGATATTCTCTAGTGCACAAGTCCTCCCTATCAGCCTTTCCGCGACATCGTCCACCCACGCGTGCATGGGCACGCTGTCCAAGCTCAGCCGGACTCGGAAGAGGAGGGCGACGCCGAGAGCACCGTGTAGGCTGCACCACTTGACGAAGTGGACCTTGACGCCACGCCTATTCACATAGCCCTTGGACAACGCTTCCTCATAGTGGCGTCGGTGTTGAAATTTGATGAGGTAGGCCTGCGGGTGATGGAGCGACACCACTACCTCTCCACAGTGTAGCCGGAATTCGTCCATGAAAGCTTGCTCGACGTCCGCGGTTCAATGTTCGGTGTGACCCACGCCGCCCATGAAACTACCGTTTTCTCACTCCATTCACGGAGCTCGCCGTCGACCATGAAGGATATCAGAATATAGCATGAATCTTCCTCCGACCGCGTGACCGGCGTCGGGGCACGACAAAAAGGAGGTCCGGGGCCAAGGAGGCAACTGAACGACCGGCAATCCATCGATCCGACCAGAAGAGCGTGGACTCCCCATCGCCCAACACGGAGAAAGTGGACGCCTTGAACATGTCGGCAACGGGATGCTCAATAGGGGCCTTTAGGCCCTCCTAGCAGGGATGCCTAGAGCGCTGAAACCAAAGCCAACAGGCACGTAGCACGATTCCCACCATCCTGAGATCAGGAATTCCGAAGCACCAAGGGCCTCGGGGCAACAGACGTTTGTCCAAGACACCCAGCACTAGCCCTCATGGGCTGAGTCCATGCCCATCCACAGAAAGGCGCGACGCTTCTTGTCGATCGCCTTGATAACCCAGGCAGGCAAGCCAATTGCCAAAGACACATGGACAGGGATTGCCGAGAGGACGGACTTCACCAGAATAGAGCGGCCGGCAAGAATGGTGAGACGACTCTTCCAAGGTGGAAGTTGCTGGGAAACTTTATCCACAAACGGCTGCAGGGCAGCCTTTGGCACTTTGCGATTGGAAAGCGGAATACCGAGATAAGTGCAAGGGAAATCGAAGAACGAGCAGGGGAAGCAGGCGTGAACCAGCTCTAGGTCCTCCAGCGCACAGCGGATTGGGGTGATAGAGCACTTAACGAAGTTAGTGCATAGCCCGAACGCCGTGCCAAAAACCGCAAGGATGCCCAGGATGAATTCGAGATCCTAGCGAATCGGCGAGAAGAAGATAACCAGATCATCCGTGTAGAGGGAGGCACGATGAAATAGGGCACGATCATTGAGGGGAAGGAAACCACCTGAGTGAGAGGCTTTGCGGAGCATCGCATTGAGCACATCTATGACTAGAATAAGGAGCATGGGAGAAAGGGGATCTCCTTGCCAAATACCTCTTCGATGGGGGAATCGCAGACCCGGCACTCCATTAATCAGCACTCAAGAGGACGAGATGCTCAGGATGAGGAAAATTCAATCGCGCCAACGCTAGCTGAAACCTAGGTGGGCGAGCACCTCAAGCAGAAAAAGGATTTTCTTATGATATTTTCATAATTCGCATATTATATATAGTTTGATCTGAGGACTCTATAAGATGCCAACCTCGACATGCTCATAGCCTTATATATCGCACAATTCTCTCTTTGCCATAGAGCAGCAGACTGTGAGAGTTGAATACTCCATGTAGGCCACCCAAGAATCCAGCTGTTTGATTGGGAAGTATCACGACTCGATCGATGACCTGAAGAATTCATTAAGCATGTAATTGTAACGTGTGCAAATTGAGCTATACACAACTTGAATAACTTAAGGGAACCAGATTGTGCATTAATGCATTGTGCTGCTCTTCTTGCTCCTGAGATGAGACTTGAGAGTTGAGAGAGCCCAACTGCTGCAAGATTTTTTCGCCGGGCCTGTGAAGGAACGCTAGCCTAATTTATTAAGTACAATGTTACAAGATGAGATAAAGAAATAAAGAGTTACAATTAAGAGGACCACACTAGTGAATTGGTATGGCAGGAACGGAAGGCAACCACTACCGGAGAAACGATCTCCGGTTCACCGACCAAAATTCACAATAGTCCTGGTTGCAATTGTATCCGAGACTAAAAACGTTTTTAGTCCCGGTTAAAAAGATAACGGTTCTCTAGGATCTTTAGTCCCGGTTGAATTCTTGTCAGAATCTGTCAGGCCGACGGCTATCTTTAGTCTCGGTTTGTAACACCAACCGGGACTAAAGATCCTATCTTTTGTCCTGGTTGGTGTTACAAACCGGGACTAAAGATCTAAATGATCTTTCCCGGTTAGTAACACCAACCGAGACTAAAGTGAAGGTGCTTATTTTTTAACCGAACCTAATAAAAATATATAAATTTTGCCACATGATTCAAATGGTCTGAAATTAATTTAGGATGATCTGTAATTTCAAAGGGGTGGTGTTGTATGTGGGTGGGTGATTGAAAATAGAAGGAAGCTTTAATTTAATCATGATATTATAATTACAAATCACCATATTGTTCCTGTTTTGTCCTATAACTTGGAGTCGGGTTTAAAACGGCCATAACTTTCGCATACAGACTCCAATCAAGACGTTCCATATATGAAAATAGATCAGAAAGTTTTTTTGGATACGTTCGTTCGTAGCTTTTTGCGCGTTCAGCAATTTTATTTTCCCCAAAAATGGCTCGAAGGTTGATTTTTCGATCCCAAAAGTTTTCTTTCAATTCTGAGCGTGGCTTCTGAATTTTTCACCGGCCACGTCTTTCGCTTGTTTAGGCTCAAATTTTCTGTGGTTACCTCTTTTGGTCAACAGCAGATCAAAAGAGAAAATAGAGAGGGGCAAAAGAGGAACATCAATGTCTAAGATTACCTATATTTGATTAAAATTTAATGCATGAATTATTATTATTGTTTTAAACCTATATTTAATCAAATTAATTTGGCCTTATTTAATGGATTATTTAATTCTTAACCCTAGCCGGGACCAAATAAATTTGGAAAAATAGCGGGAAATTACCTTAAGTCCCGGTCGGTGCCACCAACTCGGACTAAAGATGAATTGAAAATAGCGAAAAATTATCTTTAGTCCCGGTTGGTGGCCTGGGAGAAATCTCTCTCACGGGCTGGCCTGCGAGATCCGCTTGACTCCAGTGCAGGTCCTTCTCGGCTGCCTACGCTGTGCAGGGCGTGTCAGTTGATTTGATCTGTCAATCAACAAGAAAAACAAGGGAATATACGTTAAGTGTTAGGTTAGATCCCCACGGGATCAGCTGAGGGAATCCATGAACATATATATGCTATTCTAAACTATATTTAAGCCAAGCGACTAGAATGGATCGGCTATACCGAGACATCATCAGCCGCTTAATCCAAGTACAGTAAAGAATGACAAATATATGGATCAATAACCTAGCCGATACTGGAAAGCTAACAATGAATCGGCTAGTACTCCGATGAATCTTATAAGAAGATATCATTCTTGAAACATGAATAGCCTGGAAATCGGCCATCGGCTATTGATGACAGGCCGATTTCGGCTGGCGACATCCGACAAGAATGTGATCTTAACGTAAGAGGAAGTCCTAATACAAATCTAATAATAAATATATTAAAAGAAACATATCAGGGCAGATAAAGCCGGCTGAAACTCCGACACTGTCTCTAAACAATATAAATCCATCCGAACAGATCATTGGCAGCTCTAAGAACGACTTAATAGTTCAAACATGATGCAACATTAAGTATAAAAAGAACAACCGATCTATTGTAGCCGATTTATATCTCTCGAGACGGTGGATACCGCATATAAACCAGCCAACCTTTAGATCTAGCCCTATTGGCTGCAATTTCTCGACAGAACTAGCCAATGGCGGGATAGATCTAAACATTGATCTAATTTATATGCACTATATGATAAATAGCACAGTATAAACTCTTGATTCTAATGTGTCATTACAATGGAAGCACTAGAAACAATAGATCATACCACTAATGACAAGCATTTAGCTAGATCTGGGGGTCAAAACGATGCAGCCCGTAGCCAAACAAAGTACTCGTTCGAAGAAAAGGTTGGCGATACGCCGAAGGTTTGATTGATTGTGAATGATCTTAATTACAGGGGATCTCGGGTCCTATTTATACCCAAGATACAATTATCTGTACAAACCCTGGACTCTATCTAAACTACTATTTAAAACACAACATTATCTCGGAAAGGACCCATGCCGTGTTACAACTAACAGTCTAAACAAACCCCTAGATTATAGATACAATTGCCGTTACAGGACTCTATCCATAAGTGGCAATATCATTTAACGCGCAATTAACAACCGAATCTTCTATTTATCCTCAAACTTCTGTATTAGAAACGGTCTCATCTCTTCCGGACCTGGAATCGGCTATCGGCTGCCCCTGTCCGATCCAACCTTAGCCAATTGGCCTCGCAGCCGATCATTCCTTAGCCGATGCGACCCCTGTCTCCAGCCGATCCGACTCTACTTCATCTTCGCAGACTTAGGAACTCAATTACCAAATTTTAGTGTTAATAAACGCACATCGTCTTCACCACCGATCCAACACTTAGCTATTTTTTCCAGATCTTTCTCCCTCTCCTCTCAGCTCCCTCTCCCTCTCCCTCTCCCTCTCCCTCTCCTTCTCCCTCTCCCTCTCCCTCTCCCTCTCTCTCTCCCCTCAGCTCTCGCGACGGCAGGGGGAGGAGATGGCGGCAGCGGGGCGCCATTTCACCGACGGCGACGGGGTGCTATCTCCTCACCGACGACGGCGGGGTGCTATCTCCTCACCGGCGACGGCGAGCGGGAGCTGGTGGAAGGAAGGAATTCGGTAGCGAGCGGGAGATTTTGTTGTTGTTGTTGCATTTGTATATATGTGTGGAAGATTTTGTTTATGTGTGGACGATTTTGTTGTATATACGTGTGAACAAATTTGTGGATGATTTTGTTGTTTTCATTTTTTGTATTCAAAATAATTTTGATATTGTTGCATATACATGTATGTTATGTGTGTTATATATAAGTGTGTTATATATTTATACATATATATGCATATTATATATATATAAACAAGCAGCAAACTAGTAACATGAACAAATTTAAAAAATAAAAGAAAACCTTTAGTACCGGTTGGTAACACCAATCGGGACTAAAGATGACGAAACCAGTCATGTGGCGTCGCTATCTTTAGTCCCGGTTGGTGTTACTAACCGGGACTAAAGATGCATCTTTAGTCCCGGTTATTTCACCCGGGACTAAAGATGCCAATCTTTAGTCTCGCTTTTATAGTCTCTATTCGAAAACCAAGACTAAAAGAGATAACGAACCAAGATAATAGTGGGTTTCTCCAGCAGGTGACCGGCCGGAAGCTCATGTGTGACAGGAGGGGATGGTTCACCCATAGTCATGGGTATTCATCCAAAGCCAGGTGTGTCATGCGTGTGCACGACCATGACCTCTATCTCTATTACGAAATTAATGTCCTACTAATTTATTTATATCAATGTTAAAAATAAGTGCGTGAAGAACATAGTTTGGAGGAAGTCTATCTAGAATTTCTTGATTTGTGATAACCAATATTATGAATATGATGACAATAACCGATGAAGAGCAATTTTCATAAAACTGACTATTTGGTCTATCACTTTACTATAACTTAACTTGATGTTTCACAAAACTACAGCAGTAGTAAACAATTTTATTAAAAAACAATCCCTATGTGTATATAATACGTGGGTCTAACTTAAGTATAGCAGGTTGATCCAAATTTGTTAGATGGATAAAGTTGCAACTTTCTGAAATGATAAGCTAAATTTGGTACAAATTGGTAGTTTTGACAAAATAATTATGGTTTTCTAAAATTTACTCAATAGTTAACCTTTACTGTGTTCAACTTGTAAATTTTTTTGGAAATCTTATATTTATATATTAAAGCAAAATTATCTTAAATCATAGAAATATTGAAAAACTCAGATTTAATTTCATTTTAACATGCAAAAATTTAGGTAACTTAAAATTTACAATGTTTTGAACGACTAAATTGATCAAATAACTAAATAGATTTGGATTTTTCTTAAACAAACTAAATTTGGAATTTGTGGCCAATCAAGTACATTGGATCTGTCCTCTCGCGAGAGCCTGGCCGCCTGCACATTCAATGTTCGATGACAATGCGTATTTGGAATCCGTATAGTACCACGTAATATATCCGTACGAAAATATAAATATTTCTATAATTCAATTGTTGTTCCGTAATATATGCATTTTACTATCGTTCACACTGCAACTCGTCTCATCAATCATTTTTTATTTTAATATCGTTTCTTCCTATCTCTCATGTATGATACCAGGTTTTTCACAGAATAAGTTAAATTCATTTGAGAAAAAGTTCCCACCACACAGACCTAAGTCTTTTTATCTTTCTATCAAGTTGGTTTTCAACTTTGTCTTATAAATTTTAAAAGTCTAAAGCCTCATCTTTCGTTTTCAATAAAATCTAGTACATCATCAATCAACGTCATGAAATATCGCTTTCCACCATTCGTTAACACCCCATTCATTTCACAAAAATCTGAATGTAGGAGTTAAGGTGTTAAGTTTCTCTCCTCGCCAGCCTTACGAGGCTTGCGAGTTGCTCAGATTGCACACAACTATGACACTCAGAACCTTTGACAATGGAAAACTTAGGAATTAAACTCTTAGGGGAAAACCGAGACATTTATATTAATATCACATAAACATAAGTGCTAAACATTAGCCTCATCATCCACACTACCACAAATATAGTTCACAGGCTTATTGCAGAAATCAAAAAGGGAAAAGTAGAATAAGCCTCCACATTCATAGACTTTACCAATGAAATATGCATGTTTAGACACGACTACTTTATTAGACAAACACCAACTTAAATCCATCTCTACATAGACGGGAGCCACTAACAAGATTCTTGTCGATAGTAGGGACATGCTACATGTTCTTTAGCTGCACGATCTTTCTCGAAGTAAACTTTACTACCATGCTAACACCATAAACATAAGCATGCAACCAATTCCACATTAAGATGGATGAATCCCATGCGACCTGATAAGAAAAAAACAACAAGATACCAACACAAACATGTACATTAGCCTCTGTATCAACCTACCAGTTAGTAGACTGATTAACTGAAAAAATAGTAGGTAAATTACATACTCGTTTCCTTCTCCAGTGTTGCCAATGGTTAAATCGACAAACTTAGGAGTCTGCCCTCAGGTGCATTCATCCCCTTGCGTTGTGGATACTTCTTGGCTAGATGACCATGCAATCCACACACATAAGAAGTTCTTTCATCCTAGTTTGGTTTGTTGTTGTTCTTCTTCTTAAAGTTGGTGGTCTGTTGGGCTTCGAAGAATTTCCCTTTGTGCTTATTTGGGCCTTGTGCACCACATTGGCACTAGATTGTTCATTATCATCATTAAGACGCGACATCTTTTCTCGAGCTTTCTCCTCAATATCAAGAGACGCTATCAAACTCTCAACGGAGTACTCCTGTCTCTTGTATTTGAGTGTAGTATCGAAACTTCTCCATAAAGAATGCAGTTTCGCAATAATGCACACAGCCACAAATTTGTCAGGTAATACACACTTAAGGAGTTAAAGTTCCTTAGTGATGGTCTGTATCTCATGAGCCTGCTCAACTACAAAACGGTTGTCAGCCATCCTGAAGTCATGAAATTGCTTCATGATGTACAGATCATTGCTAACATCAACTGCACCGAATTTTGTATTCAGTGTATCTCACAACTCCTTAACGTCGGTCATGTACATATAGACCTCTACCAGACAATTACCAAGAACAATAAGAATGTATCCCACAAAGAGAGCAGTGGCTGCCTCGAATGCTGCTGCTTGTTAGCATTAAGAACTCCTTCAGGTATTGACCCAGAAGAATTTCATTGCCGTCAGTCACAAAGTGATCCTGATCTAGCATCTCTTGAAGTGCACACCGGTGAATTTATCCGGACTGAGTGCATCATTAAAACTAGTCATAGTAAAATCACAATGCCTATAATAAGGTTTTTGGATTGATGAGAATATAAGCACATGTAGATTTAATTTACTATATAAGTAAATCATAATATTGAACATGTAAACTAGATAGAAAAAGCATGAACATATAGAATATGCCAAACATGGTGAACGCATATCGAGGGTTCTGGTTCTGTTGTAGATCAAGTTGACAAGGTGCAGCGCACACCACAGAAACAACTCGTGATACTAGGCGTTGTCGACGACGCACAACACCTGTACGAAGAGGAAGGCGAGCGTGGTGGACGAACAACAAGCAGTCGCATGAAGCACTTCCCAAAAACCTTATTGCTGTCTTCTTCCGGTACAAGATGTCGAAGGCGAATTTTCTGGAGACCTGCTCTCTTGATCACCGTTGCACGCCGACGAGCGAGACAGAGTAAACTACGAGCTATGGTGCAGGACAGAGGAGGAGGCAAAACCCTATCTTGCTTTTTACGTGTGTTGCGAGGAGATGGCGGCTCGGTTTATATAGAGATAACAGAATGTATAATCAGGATGTCTGCACGATCTCCACAACGCATGAACAAACCAGATAAGTCATGCATCATCTATCCAAACTTCAAGCCGCTTCATGCACCAGATTATTCAGTTTGTTTTAAAAAACAAACATCGAATTTTTTAGCAAAACAAAACTGCAAAATGAAGCCATGTCTGCTCAAGGATGAGGATCCAATTTTGATGGACCATTCATGATGGACTATTCATGCGCATGTCACGTACGTGCACCATCCGTGCCCAACAAGATGAGCCGAGCACGCGTGTGTTCCTCTGGTTCTCTCCACTACACAACTTCAAGTGGCTAGGAGATCACTCTCTCTTTTAGAATAGGCGCGATGATACTAAATATTTTCAATAATGCTTTTCTATAAGGTGAGTTTTTTTAATTTTCAAAAAAATCAATCTTCAAATGGGTTTTGGCCGATCTATTAATTCAACAGTAGGTGCATACTGAACTCAGCTGCTACACAACTTGAGTTACTTCAGGGAATCAGACTGTGAATTAATATATGATAAATTGACTCCTCTTTTGCTCTATAAAAAGTGAAATGAGAGAACCCAAGCGCTTCAAGATTTTTCGCCGTGTCGGTGACAGAACACTAGCCAAATTTATTAACAACGAGTGATACAAGATGGTTGAGAGAAATGATGAGTTGCGAGAACTAGTTCAATGGGGTGATGTGGTAGGACTGGGAGGCACAGGAAACTCTTGTGTTACGAGAGATGGCTCTCGGGATCGTACTAAAGGTTTCCTTTTCGCGACGTACTCCTCCGTTCCGTGACCTCTTGTGACATTAGCAGCAAGTTATGGCCATCAAATCGTAAGTAGTTAATTAGCAAAGTGGTCTACTAGTGCTGTATTAACTTCCTTTTCATGTAGCAGTATGCAAGAATTGACGGCTGCATATGCATGTAATAGAGACGGTTTCGGCACCAGATTTTTCCAAAGATTTGTTTAGAATCGCCGCCCAGCTTGATCGTCTCAACTCTGAATGTCGTCCTACGTGCTGCTTGATCTGGTCGCTCTAAATAACGCTTCAGCATTCAAATGGACGAGCTGAAAAGCATGCAGTTCGCAGTCTGGCGTAAACTGGTACTGGGTTTTTCATGAAAATATAAGTACATGCAGATTTAATTTATTTTATAAATAAATTATGTCATTAAACATGTAAACCATATTGTATGATTTAATTAGACGTGTAAACTAGAGAGGAAAACATGAACAAATCGATATATGAAACATATTGACTACTTAATGGTTATGTTTCTGTTGCGGAATAGGTTTGGTTTGCTGATTCTACTGCGAAAGAGGTTCACCTTGTCGAGGAGCAGCATGCACCGCACGAACAACTCGTGGTACCGGGTATTGATGTCGACACTTAGCACCAGAACTAAAAAGAAGATGAGCTGTGGTGGATGAACATTGAGCAATTGCACAAAGCGCTTTCAAAAACCTTACTAGCGTCTTTTTCTGATACAAGACGTTGAAGGCGAAGGTTTCAAAGACCCGCTCTCTCGATCGACGGTGCATGCTGGTGGGTTGGGTGGAGTAGATTATGAGCGACGTCACTGTAGAGAGGAGGCAAACCCTAGATTGTTTTCGTGCATTGTGTGGAGGCGACGGCTGGTTTATATAGAGATAACATGACGCTGATCAAGACGCTTATACGATCTCCACACCGTATATCCGAAATGAATAAGTCGCATGTGACCTATGCGGACTCCACGCTGCTCCACTCACTAGATAATTCGTTGTTTCATTTTTGCAACAAAAAAGTGCAAAAGGAAGTCGTGTCTGCGCAAACATGAGTTTTTGCAACAAAACAAAAATGTAAAAGGAAGTCGCATCTGCGCAAGCATAAGGAGCAAATTTTGATGGACCATTCATGCGCATGTCATATACGTCCCCCACCCCGTCCCGTGCGACGAGACAAGGAGAGCACGTGTTCCTCTGGTTCTTTCCACCACACGTCTCAAGTGGCTAGAGCATTCTCCTTTTTAAGAAAGTCTCCCTCTTTTAGAATGGGTAAGGTGATACAAAAGACCTCCATGTATGTCTTTTTGTGAGATTTGTGATTTTACATGGTAGGTGTGTGGGTTGTCTAACTGCAGAAGATGCTTTATGCTTAGGGTTTACGCTTTCGGTTTCCAACAAAATTTTGGAATTACGGTGGTCACTGAAGTTTCCAAAGTTTATGGAAATTTTGTACTTTTTCTGGATGAAATTATTTTAAATTTAACAAACTTTGAATGAATCTGAATAAATTTGCACAATTCAAAAAAAATAAAAAACTAAAAAATTTGTGTGAGATATGTACTCATCGGTGAGGGGCGAAATTACCAAAATCTCCAAAGTTTTATTCTGAAATTTGTAGTTACGCTATGGCCCAAAAGCATTCATCCATAGGGAACATTATTAAAACTTATAAGGTAACCCATGTATTTGCACGGATATTTTATTTAAACTATCAGAATTGTTGATGTTATTAGGATTATGAAATATTATGACTTTGTCTCTCGGTGAAAGAATTTAAGGGCTTCTTTATAACACAGCATTGAAAAAATATAAGAATAGAAAAGGTAGAAATATGACAAAATTATATGTGTAAAACATAGAATTGAAAAGAACCGATGTTTGTGTTATTTATGTTCCAAATTCATCTACAAACAAAGGCCGACTTCTGGCCGTAGCGTAGCGGAGGCCCGTCGCCGGAGGCTTGGGCCGGAGCGAAGTAACCCAGTTTAGGATTTCCATATACCCGGTTTAGGGTTTCCACATAATTTAAGTACTTCCTGTAAGCCGCTGCACGACATAAGTTGATTCAGTTGTAAATCCCAGGCGTTTGTAACCTCACCAAGATATAGTGAAGATTGTTGCTGGCTGGCGCCCGTGATTTTTTTCTCTCGTGTTGGGAGGGTTTTTCACGTTAAATCTCGTGTCTCCTATGCGGTTTGATCTTGTTTACTTTTTGTTTTGCTGTCATCACATCTAACAGTTTGGATGGAGTGCAGAAAAACACGGGAATTTAAAATTTGTTAACCCACCTAGATCAAATCATCATCTATCAGCACAGAAATAATAACCAAACAACCTTCACATAAGCAGCTTGATTGCCTCGATCCCGACGTGAAGGAAATAACACGTGTGGACATCTTACTTTATTTTATTATAATTTTATTGCCATAGAGATATACAACAACTTTTACTTATGATATTATTTGACAATAGTTTAAATATATGTGTGAAAGTTTTAGAGGCGTGATAGTAGATTGAAACGCCGGCCCAACTGCGGACTCACGACGAGTTACGTGTTAATTCTATGGGAGGAACAGTCCCTCACCGTGGCTTATATATATTCCTAATTGGTTGTTGCAACAGCAAACAACCTGATTAACAACTTAATCTAATCTAACAACTTAATCTAATCGAAAGGATTTGTCTGTTACAACAAACTAATCTATTCTTAGCCGCAGCCAAAACATGCTACCAAACCATATCGGTTGGCGCGAGATACCAGACACTGGGATATTCTATCTCTTAACATTCCCCCTCAATCTGAACTTCTCAAGTTAAGATTGTTCTTGAACATCTCCAGCTGTCGTACTGGCAATGGTTTAGTAAATCCATCTGCAACCTGATCTTTAGTAGAAACATACTCAATATCAAGAAGTTTATTAGCTACTCTTTCTATCACAAAATGGTAATCAACTTCTATATATTTTATGTGAGCATGAAATACTGGATTGGCTGAAAGATACTTAGCTTCAATATTATCACACCATAGCTTAGCAGCTCTAGGTGCTGAAATACCCAATTCACATAGCAAAATCTGTACCCAAATAATTTCTGTAGTCGCATTTGCCACAGCCTTATGTTCAGCTTATGTGCTTGATCTTGATACTGTGGCTTGTTTTCTTGCACTCCATGATATAAGGTTAGATCCAAGAAATACAACAAAACCTCCAGTAGATCGATGATCATCTAGACAACCTGCCCAGTCTGCATATAAAAAAGCACTTACCAGAAGAGAAGGTGACCTGCAAATTTTAAGTCCAACCTTCATAGTATATTTAATATATCTCAAAATTCTTTTAACAGCAGCCCAGTGGACTGTAGTAGGTGTATACAAATATTGACAGACTTTATTCACTGCAAAAGAAATGTCAGGACGAGTCAAGGTCAAGTATTGCAACCCACCTACTACACTCCTATAGGATGTGGCATCCTTTGGTCCAAGTAATTCTCCTTCATGCACCGAAAGCTTTTCTGATGTAGACAATGGTGAGTTTACTGGTTTGCAATCCAGCATACCCACACGTTGTAACATATCATGGGTATATTTTTCTTGTGTCAATAAAATACCATCTCGTATTTTATTTACCTCAATTTCAAGAAAATAATGTAGCTCTCCCAGATCTTTGAGTGCAAATTCTTTGCCCAAATTCGCAATAGACAAGTTGTAGCTTCCTAGGAGGAACTGACCACTATTATATCATCAACATAGATAAGAATAAAAATGGTAACCATCTCCTTATGATAAAAGAACGATGATGTATCAGCTTTGAAGGATTTGAATCCTAATGCACATAACTTACTGCTTAACCTTGAATACCATGCTCTTGGAGCTTGTTTTAGGCCATATAATACTTTATCTAGCTTGCATATGTAATTTGGAGTTACCTTATTCTCATATCTAGGAGGTTGTCTCATATATACTTCTTCCAGGAAACCACAGAGAAAGGCATTTTGCACATCAAGTCGTAGGCTCCAACCTCTAGAGACAGCAATAGAGAGAATAATTCTGATAGTAAAATATTTTACAACAGGGCTAAAAGTATCCTCATAATCAACACCATACCATTGTTTGAAGCCTTTTGCAACCAACCGAGCTTTATATCTGTCTAGACTACCGTCTGACTTGCGCTTAATTTTAAATACCCATTTGCAGTCAATAATATTAACACCTATCCTTGGTGGAACTAAGTGCCACGTTTTATTTTTAATTAAAGAATCATATTCTACATCCATTACTAACCTCCAATTTGTATCATTGAGAGCCTCATCTAAGTTTTGAGGTTCTCCAGAAGCTGCAAAACATCCATACCTGACCGTTCCGTCGGTGTAGACTTTTGGTTTACGAATGCCTGCTTGGAGCCGCGTGCGTCGTGGTTCAATGTCCAGTGCGACATCTAGTGGCGAGGTGTCACCATTATTTGTGCCGTTTGCACCTACACCCGGTTCATCATTGTGACCATCATGCACAACACTGGAACTGGCGGGTTCACCAGTGTGACCAGCATGCACAACGCCAGCGCCACTTGCACCTGGTTCCCCCTCACTCGCACCAGAGGGTGCACTGGTGGTAGTGCTAGACTGCTCTGGAACTTGCGCCGTGGGAGTTGACCCAGAGGGAGAGGCAGCTGCGTTGCTGGTGGCAGAGCTGGATGGAACAGCACCTGCAGGCATTGATTCAAAAGATTCATGGGAACTTGTGCTACCATGAGTTGCTGCATCCCTGTCATTACATGTGCTGGAGCAAGCCGGATTAGCAACATTAGGCAAATTAAACACATTGTCTCCTACTGATTCCGCCCCAGAAAAAGGAAATGAAGAGGGAACAAGGTCAGGAGGCAGAAGTGCTACTTCGGCCCTGAGGCACGCACCAGCATTAGTATGTGATTCAGAGAAGGGAAACATTGTTTCATCAAAGGTTACATCACGAGAAATGTATGTGCGGCCAGAAGCAATATCAAGGCATTTGAATCCTTTGTCTAGATTGATGTGGCCAAGAAAGACACAGCGTTTAGAACGGAACTGAAGCTTATGTTTATTGTAAGGACGAAGATTTGGCCAGCATGCACAACCAAATATGCGGAGTGAGGAATAGTCAGGTGCTTGTGCTTGTTTAAACAAGCGTTCTAGTGGTGTCTCATGTTGTAAGGTTGAGCTAGGCATGCGATTAATAAGGAAAACAACGGCCATAAATGCTTCGTCCCAGAATTTGAGTGGCATGGATGCATAGGCCAGTAAAGATAGCCCGACTTCAACAATGTGTCGGTGTTTGCACTCAACAACTCCATTTTGTTGATGCGTGTGAGGACATGAAACATGGTGGACTATGCCAATCTTATCAAAAAAACTATGGAGTTTCTGATATTCTCCTCCCTAATCTGTTTGCATGGAGAGAATGTTATGGTCAAACAGTCTTTCTACCATAGCCTGAAATTCATGAAACTTTTGAAAGACCTCAGACTTATATGTAATAAAATAGATCCAGGTAAATTTACTGAAATCATCAATAAAACTAACATAACATTTTTTCCTTCCAACAGAATTTAATGCAGGACCCCAAACATCTGAATGAACAAGTTCTAAGGGAAAAGACGAAGAACCAAAAGATCTACTATAAGGTAGCTGATGACTTTTGGTCTTTTGACATGCATCACAAATTGACTCTTTATTTTGATCAACAGAACAAGGAAGCTTATAGCTGTTAACAATTCTAGACACGATTTTAGAGGAGGGATGACCTAGACGGCTATGCCATCAAGCCATAGTGGGCTTCATTACTACAAAAGCTATCTTTATTGACCGACTGGAGGATAGAGGATATAATCCTTTGTAATAGGGTCCTCTAAGAATTATTCTCCTCGTGGCTCAATCCTTGATAAGAAAATAATCATGGTGAAGCTCAAGAAAAACAGAGTTATCTCTAGCGAGACAATGGACAGAAATTAAATTCTTCTTGGCCTTAGCAACATGGAGCACATTATTTAGATATAAATTGCGGAATTGGTTTGGAATAGTAGTATGACCAATGTGTTTAATTTCCATACCTGCACCACTGGCGGTGTGAATTTGATCTGTGCCCTTGTACTCCTCACGAACGGATAATTTCTCTAGATCGCTTGTGATGTGATCTGTTGCACCTGTGTCAACATACCAGTTGGTATCTATGTTGTAGGAGTTCATCACGGCAGCAACATGGCATTCTTTTGGGACAAAGCTCTCATCAAACCGGTGCCAACATTTATTTGCCGTGTGGCCTTTTTTAAAGCACACCTGACAAGTTGGTCGGTCTTTTGAGCTGGTTACCCACAAGACACGATTCCACACATGTTACCATGCCCCGAAGTACCACCATGATACTGCAAAGGGGCAAATCGTGACAAGACCTTTCGCATAACTCCCTCTAACCAAGCGATACCACACCAAGGTTTCGCCCCCACTCCCCACAGGGCAGCGGGCAGCCCCCTCTCGTGCCACGGTGAATCCGACAGCCGATCAACCCGTAAAACCGGGGCCGACCCAACTCCATCACGCCCACCCTCACTAGGGTACGTCGGCCAGAGGAAAGCTATACTACGGATCCAGCCGTTGCCCATTCTGGCTTGTGGTTTGCACGGTATGTCTTCCAGGGTTTCCCATGAACCGGTCCTTAATTGCCATGGGTGCGACCATCCAAAACCATGCACCCACAGCCCACCATTATGTCATATTTTAGTTGAGATAGTTGTGACCAATAAGACATGGTCAGGGCATACAACTTCCAAGCGTGATCGAACACTTCGACATAAGTTGTCCTTGTACACCATAATCACTTTGGGTAACACTTGTGAGTTCTGAGGTTGATGGTGACTCACATCTGTTGGCCTGCTATGGACACTGCTACATACTGACAGTGGCCGTATAGGTGATTGCAATGGAATGTACTGGATTTGATCTTGATTCCGATTCTGAGCTTGCATCTGCGACCATCGATACCACTGCTATGTCTTCTGTATCTGGCTTTGTATCTGTTGCATCCGCTACTTGCATGTTCATCATCTCACCTTGGGGAACCAGAAATAGAGCAAGAGAGGGGTTTTGCACGCATGTAGATTGCGGACTGATCGATCAAAGGTTCCCGACCTCAACACACCGCTAAGGCTGCGGTTGATGACACTTTCTCGGCACTAACTAAGCTGCGCCCGACAAAAGGGTGGAAGAGAGAAGTTGCTAAAGATAAGACCTTAACCCACTTATTTACCGATCGATATGGGTAGACTTTTACTCTTCAAGTTGATTAAGCAAACAACCTAGTATGGTCACATCCCCACCACCGATGTGAGCCATACACCTACACACAGACAAACAACACACGGCCTAGGAACTATCGATGCTACTCTTCCGGAAAGATTGGGTTCTAGGTGAACTCCGAGAAAACTTCGCTTGATCCTCGGAAGCGCTCGACTCGATCGCTTGGCTTGATCGACTTGCTTGAAGCTTGGAGCTTGACTTGACTTCCACGGGTTGATGAGCGGCGAGTTTGTCCTCCGGGTTTAACAACTAAGAGAGGTGGAGGGTAAGGAGAGAAATTTTACAAATCACTTCGCAGAGACTCCAAAGGGATAGAAGAGATATTTTCGCAAATAAGGTTTTCGCAAACTTGTCCTTAGGGTTTGACCATTTGGCTCAACCTACGGTCGAGATGGCTCGATACCAACTTGTCACGCCGGAAATTTAGCCAAATTTCGACTATTTTATGTATTAACTCCTGTCCAGGATTCAACCGAGGTACATAAAATGACAAATTAATACACGATCCAAACGTAAAAACAAAGCGTAAAAAATAAAAATACTTACTCGAAGAGGCACTTAGTCCTCACACCCAAAAACTGCAGCGGAAAAGAAAGACGACACTAGCGGGGCTTCAGCTCCACTCCACAGGAAAACTCAACTGGGGTCTGAGCCTGGTCTTCTAACTCCATCTTCAACTCAGAAGCACTACACTTCTGAAAGGGGGAAAAATCGCAAGACTGAGTACAACCACCGTACTCAACAAGCCACACCGAGAAATGCAGACGTGCAAGGGGAGACAAGAGTGGCTTGGGGATATTTTGCATAAATGCGGTTTACAAACATTTAATGTTTAAAAACAGTAAAATAGTTGAGTAATTAAGGCAATATTAATCTTCCACTGAACAACGTTATCCCCACGTTGAACAGGCCCAACCATTCCACCTGAACTAAACCAGTTCCATTAAATCAAATTATTCAGTAGTGGGACTAATCATAGTGAATCTGGTCAATCGCCCATAACCGCGGGCACGGCTATTCGAATAGTTTTACTCTGATCAGAGGTGCACAACTTTACCCACAAGACACGATTCCACACATGTTACCATGCCCCGAAGTACCACCATGATACGCAAAGGGAAATCGTGACAAGACCTTTCGCATAACTCCCTCTAACCAAGCGATACCACACCAAGGTTTCGCCCCACTCCCCACGGGCAGCGGGCAGCCCCTCTCGTGCCACGGTGAATCCGACGCCGATCAACCCGTAAAACCGGGCCACCCAACTCCATCACGCCCACCCTCACTAGGGTACGTCGGCCAGAGGAAAGCTATACTACGGATCCAGCCGTTGCCCATTCTGGCTTGTGGTTTGCACGGTATGTCTTCCAGGGTTTCCCATGAACCGGTCCTTAATTGCCATGGGTGCGACCATCCAAAACCATGCACCCACAGCCCACCATTATGTCATATTTTAGTTGAGATAGTTGTGACCAATAAGACATGGTCAGGTGTATCGAGCTTGCAGCTCATCAGAGATTAGAATAAAGTGTAATTATCCCGTTTAGTGAGCTAGTGGTAGTTAAGCATGGCTAAGCATATAATTCTAGCTAAAGTCCACATTAGTGACTAAAGCTAGTTAAATTATCACCCAAGGTTAACAAAGGACGGATAACAAGTAGATAAGGCACAAACAAGCAGATAGGTAATCCATCATTCCATGTAATTAGCAAAGCAATGCAATTTTATTTGCAAACGTAAAACATTTATAAAAATAGGATCAATATGCTTCAAGGGAAGTGTGACTTGCCTTGCGTCTTCAAGCAAACTTCTGGGCTCTTTCCCTCGCGAGCGCAAACTCCGGAAACGGCGGAATCTACACGCTGACACGCAAAACGAGGAAAAAACCTAATAAAAACCAAATAACAATACATAAAAAGTAAACAAACATGTAGAGCTTAATTTTAGATAAATTTTGCAATTTGAATGGCCCAATTTGAAGTTCGTAAGGATTAGATATGAATTTTAGAAGTTTTGGACCATTTAAATGAATCCCGGAAATTAAAATGATTTATTACGTAATTTTTAATTAATCTTGAACTGGAGAAGGATTGTTTAAGACATCAGCTTTGATCAGTCCACGGGATCACAAGGATTTGGGTGGCTAGGATTGAACTGGGAACAAAGGATGGGTGGCTCAAATTAAACCGAATAAATCTATAAGGATGAACGACTTGGATTATTTTGATGGATTTGACTCGGATCCGACGGTGTAGATTGGATGCGGCTAGGATTGCGACATAAGACGCAACATCGGTGCCACGAGAGGGGGGAGGACGGACATGGCGCGCGACGGGGATGCCACGAGGGCTGCCACGTAGGCACGCGGCCGGCGGCTTGGGATGGCTCGGCGACGGTGAAGTGCGACGCGACAACGACGGACCACGACACTCGATGGAAACGGAGTTCACTAATGGAGAGAGGACGGTGAGGCGACTCTTACCACTACTTACCCAACGACGAGCAGCGGTGAGAGACGGCCGGCGACGAGATGAAAGCGGCGGCCGAGCTCGGGTTGACGGCGATCAACGGCTTTCGTGGCTTTCGGTGGAGGAGAGGTGGAGGACGGGCTTCGGCTTGCTGCTATGATGCCGACGGTGAAGGCGGCAACGCACAGCGACGGGAACGGCGACGGGGCACGGCCGAAGTGCAAACGGAGGCGGCGACGCACGGGTCCATGGCGACGGTGGCCTCCGGTGGTGTTTGGCGCAAGGGAACCAGTGGCCGGGCTTCTCCTCACCTGCTGCGATGCCGGGGAAGGCAACGGCGCTGATTGGGAGCAGCCGAGGCGGCGGGAAAGGTTGCCGGAGTTGCGGCCGACGGGAAGAGAGATGGGAACTCGCGGGAAGGTGGCTAGAGCACGGGAAAAACTCGGGAAAAAAGGGGAAACCGAGGAGGAGATCATGGTGGTTCTAGTTATAGGCTTTGGAGGGAGAGTCCTGCACCGGGAAGAGAGGATTTGGCGCCGGATTTTTAGGGTTTATCCCGAGTTCGTCGGGATAAGAACGGGGCCGAAATTCACGCGATTTAGCACGGGATTGAGGGGGATTTCATGGGGGAAACGTAGAGTAGATCGAGAGGAATCCGTTCCCCCAACTAATTTTTGATTTGGGCAAAGGATTGGGCTGGATTTGGTGGAGGAAACAAAGACATAGTTTTCGGGCACTGTTCGGCACTGTAGCACGGTTGGAGGTTGAAGACGCTACTGTAGCAGGGAGGTAAAACAGACTTTTCGATCCAAATATCCTTTAATTCTTATAAATACTTCCAATGCCCAAATAATTCCAAGAAAAATCCTGAAAATATATGAACATCCAAAGTATTTAATAAAAATATCTGCAGCTCATTTAAAGTTTAATTTATTTATTTAAATAATTATTGAAGTGTTCTTTGTTTTATTAAAATTATTTCTCGAGCTCCAAAATTTCACGAAAAATTTCAGAGAGTATTTTAGGGCATAGAGAATATTTCAAAAATATTTCCATCCATGAATTTTAAAGGAAAATTTAATTTCCTTAATAGTTTCACTTGATTTACTTTACTTTTCTTTTTATTCAATTTCTAGAAAATAATTTATTAAATGATTTTTAATCCCGAACGAAAATCGGGCTGTGACAAATCTACCCCCCTTACAGGAATCTCGTCCCAAGATTCGGGGCTAGAAAGAAAAAGGTAGGGTGAGATTGGATTGGCTTGCTAACCTTTAAGGTTTGTTCTGGCTCACACTGACTGATTGATTGACCAAACCTATGCGACGACTGGCTGATCAAACTTGCACAACCGAACTGGACTCAACCACGGTGTTCTGCGGCTTCCCAACCAAACTAAAGCGGCTAGTCCTTCCTGTTCGACCACCGACCGGATTTCATGGACTCAAGTGCTTACTTTTCTCGAACTGCACAATTAATATTGACAAACTTGACAAGCTGAGAACTCACTCTTGCTGACCAGTAATTGTTGGTACTTTTTTGAGACCTTGTAACTGACTTTCGTGAACACACAGACCCTAAAATTCTTTTTTTTCCTGTGAACTACTTTCGATCCCACATCAAGTATTTGAAGAAGCCGCTCGATCGATCTTTCATCCGGATTGCATTGTTCTCAAATGATGCTTCTTTAGACCGCACGTTGACACGACGCTTGGGTGTGCCTTAGACTCGAACACGGTAACTTGTGATCGTTATAGCCTCGATAACGGCTCACAACTGACTCTTTTGGTTACAACTCAATCTGCTTCGCGTGGTCGAACCTCCAAACGAACGGTTACTAGATATAACTAAACTCATCTTCGATCTCGCTTTTAAAACCAGTGGTTAAGCTTTAGCCTGACCGTGAACAATTTCACTGCCATTCTTTTGAGGTTGACCAACATTTCTGTGATTTACCAAGAACCTTGACTCTGAACATTGGATACTCCATCGATCGATCGAAATGAAGCATAGACTATGCCCTTCCATTCTAGAGACTCCTGGAACTCGACATTCAAATGATGACGGGAGGTTATACATAAGAATGACTCTCATGCAACTCTTGCACATATTGACTTTTGATTTACTTTTTCATTGGGTGTAATTGCTGACCTGCATGTTCCGCTTCTGCCCTGACTTTGGTGCCATCTGCCTGAACATAACATGTAGTTGATATTCTTTTCTTGAAACAAACACTGATCACTTAACGAATCAAGCTCAAAAGGTTATCCCCATGATATAGCATTCCACTTCTTTGCTTATCTTTTACTGACTCCTTTGGGTTGATAGACCATAAGTTCTGCAGTTGCTTTCTCCGCACAATACCAAAATCTGTATGTCTGTTCAAAACTACCCTTGATGCTACCTAGAGTTTCTGTTCTCTGACCAAAACAAGCTCACTTTTGTACCTTGGGTAGAATTGATTCACAAGGAATTATTCTCTTATCACATGTTCTGCGGACTGTATTGTATGACTTGACCTCTACATCCATTTACTCCAGGCAGGGGTGATGAAGCAATTCTGTTGTCCTTTTCCTAGGAAACACCGAGGTGGTTTTTCGGAGACTGTAACGATAGTCTAGAAATAAAGAAACCATTATTAATCAATGCTCCCCATTGGGGTACAATTACCACTTATTACTCTGACAACCCTTTTATGATTTTGCTTTCGACTGTTTCATTACACTTTTCGTCCTCATGAGGTATCACTTATATTGTCCTTCAAAGAGATCTCGCCCTATCGAGTGTCGCTGTAGTCTAACCACTCTTACTTCACTGTTTGACCAAATCTTTTCTTTACTGACAATTAGATTCTTAGTCTTCACAAAACTGCTCTGACCCGACAAAGAAACTATAAGTTCCTTGTGACATTTGTCAGATACACAAGTTGACCCACTTTTTTTTGGCTACACAATATGAACCCTGAGAGAAGGAACAAATTATCTGTCTTGTACTCTTATTCTGCTTCCTCTTTCAAGTACATAACTGTAATAAGTCTTCTGTGCACAAGGAAGGTACTTGAACACCAAATAATTAAAGATGCTAATTGACCACTGCTAGCACAACTGTTAACAGGTATGGAATCTGCCCCTTCCTGATCCTGACTGAGTTGATTTTTTTTATTTTCCATCGTAGTGTATAGATTGATCCATGCTTTACTCAATGTTCCCTCTTATTACATAACTGCCATGAAACTTCTGGGTGCCATGAGCGGTTCTTGAACACCCAAGACTTGTAGACCACTGCTGACCTTTACTGGTAGAAATTCTAGTTGGTAAGGTTTTCTTTTTTCCTTTGGTGGTCCTTACATGGTTGACTCGTTCTTTTTAATGATTACTGACTAGGGTTCCAATTAGAACACTGACTTGACGATTGATTTTTTTCCTTAGAGAAATGTCGGTCTTCTTAGTAGCTGAAGTAGACAAGACCTTCCTATTGTTGGTGCCACTTTCCTGTGATTACTTGTTAGGTTGTTGAATTGGAGCGACATGGGGTGTCTAGCTGGGGTTGACGTCAGTCGGGTGAACTGTTACTTGAGACCTTGCTTGGTAGGTGTAGCTGGGGATTTGTACTATCTTCTTTGCAGCTGGACCAGGCAACTGTTTTTCCTGGCACTGCTTGCCTTGTAGGGGTTGGTGTTGTAGCTTCGGAGCGGTTGCCGGTGGAATAATATAGCTTCTGCCGGTGCTCTTAGTGATAAATTGTTGAGATAGAAACTTCACATTTCAGTTACGGTTGGTGCCTCTTGTTTTCCTGGTATCCTAGGACTGGACTTGACCACTCTGTGCTGGGGTGAGGCAACTAGGGAGGTAGAGACGTTGACAAACAGTGTCGGTAACTTGACGACATTGATACCTTGTATTGGGCCACCTTTGGAGAAATTACTTGTCTTTCCCATAATTGAAATAGCGGTGGATTGACTTTCTTCAAACCGGACAGTTGTTGTGGGGGTGTCTCAGCTCAAGATCATTAAAACAATCCATCCTTCGTTGGCTTCCACTGTGGTTGGAGTTGGTTGGAGAGCAAAAATCATTATTAATGTTGTTGTTGTTGGTCGGGAGTTAACAGGCAGGTTGCAAGGGTGTCTTTAGCCCTTCGTTGGCTTTGCTAGCATGGACTTCAGTTAACGGTTCTTAAGCACATGACTTATTCCCTCACACAAGATATGTGCGACTTTTCTCTTCATAGAGTTGGACTGCGGTGTACCAAAATTTTATTTTCGGGTAGTTTATCCAAAGGTTCTTCTTTTTCTTATGATTAACACTTCATCATCAGTTGGCGTCTTGGCATACAACTTCCAAGCGTGATCGAACACTTCGACATAAGTTGTCCTTGTACACCATAATCACTTTGGGTAACACTTGTGAGTTCTGAGGTTGATGGTGACTCACATCTGTTGGCCTGCTATGGACACTGCTACATACTGACAGTGGCCGTATAGGTGATTGCAATGGAATGTACTGGATTTGATCTTGATTCCGATTCTGAGCTTGCATCTGCGACCATCGATACCACTGCTATGTCTTCTGTATCTGGCTTTGTATCTGTTGCATCCGCTACTTGCATGTTCATCATCTCACCTTGGGGAACCAGAAATAGAGCAAGAGAGGGGTTTCCGGCACAGGCTGTAGATTGCGGACTGATCTGATCAAAGGTTCCTGACCTCAACACACTGCTAAGGGTACTGCGGTTGATGACACTTTCTCTGGCACTAACTAACTGCTGCCCAGACAAAAAGGGTGGAAGAGAGAAGTTGCTAAAGATAAGACCTTAACCCACTTATTTACTGATCTGATATGGGTAGACTTTTACTCTTCAAGTTGATTAAGCAAACAACCTAGTATGGTCACATCCCCACCACTGATGTGAGCCATACACCTACACACAGCAAACAACACACGGCCTAGGAACTATCGATGCTACTCTTCCGGAAAGATTGGGTTCTAGGTGAACTCCGAGAAAACTTCGCTTGATCCTCGAGAAGCGCCGCTCGATCGCTTGGCTTGATCGACTTGCTTGAAGCTTGGAGCTTGACTTGACTTCCACGGGTTGATGAGCGACTGAGTTTGTCCTCCAGGTTTAACAACTAAGAGAGGTGGAGGGGTAAGGAGAGAAATTTTACAAATCACTTCGCAGAGACTCCAAAGGGATAGAAGAGATATTTTCGCAAATAAGGTTTTCGCAAACTTGTCCTTAGGGTTTGACCATTTGGCTCAACCTACAGTCGAGATGGCTCTGATACCAACTTGTCACGCCCGGAAATTTAGCCAAATTTCGACTATTTTATGTATTAACTCCTGTCGAGGATTCAACGTGGTACATAAAATGACAAATTAATTACAGATCCAAACGTAAAAACAAAGCGTAAAAAAATAAAAATACTTACTGAAGAGGCACTTAGTCCTCACACCCAAAAACTGCAGCGGAAAAGAAAGACGACACTAGCGGGGCTTCGGCTCCACTCCACGAGCAAACTCAACGGGGTCCGAGCCTGGTCTTCTAACTCCATCTTCAACTCGAAGCACTACACTTCGAAAGGGGAAAATCGCAAGACGAGTACAACCACCGTACTCAACAAGCCACACCGAGAAATGCAGACATGCATGGGGAGACCAAGAGTGGCTTGCGGCTATTTTGCATAAACGCGGTTTACAAACATTTAATGTTTAAAAAAAGTAAAATAGTTGAGTAATTAAGGCAATATTAATCTTCCACCGAACAACGTTATCCCCACGTTGAACAGGCCCAACCATTCCACCGAACTAAACCAGTTCCATTAAATCAAATTATTCGGTAGTGGGACTAATCATAGTGAATCGGTCAATCGCCCATAACCGCGGGCACGGCTATTCGAATAGTTTTACTCGATCGAGGTGCACAACTTTACCCACAAGACATGATTCCACACATGTTACCATGCCCCGAAGTACCACCATGATACCGCAAAGGGAAATCGTGACAAGACCTTTCGCATAACTCCCTCTAACCAAGCGATACCACACCAAGGTTTCGCCCCCACTCCCCACAGGGCAGCGGGCAGCCCCCTCTCGTGCCACGGTGAATCCGACAGCCGATCAACCCGTAAAACCGGGGCCGACCCAACTCCATCACGCCCACCCTCACTAGGGTACGTCGGCGAGGAAAGCTATACTACGGATCCAGTTGCCCATTCGGCTTGTGGTTTGCATGGTATGTCTTCCGGGTTTCCCATGAACCGGTCCTTAATTGCCATGGGTGCGACCATCCAAAACCATGCACCCACACCCACCATTATGTCATATTTTAGTTGAGATAGTTGTGACCAATAAGACATGGTCAGGTGTATCGAGCTTGCAGCTCATCAGAGATTAGAATAAAGTGTAATTATCCCGTTTAGTGAGCTAGTGGTAGTTAAGCATGGCTAAGCATATAATTCTAGCTAAAGTCCACATTAGTGACTAAAGCTAGTTAAATTATCACCCAAGGTTAACAAAGGACGGATAACAAGTAGATAAGGCACAAACAAGCGAGATAGGTAATCCATCATTCCATGTAATTAGCAAAGCAATGCAATTTTATTTGCAAACGTAAAACATTTATAAAAATAGGATCAATATGCTTCAAGGGAAGTGTGACTTGCCTTGCGTCTTCAAGCAAACGGCTCTTCCTCGCGAGCGCAAACTCCGGAAACGGCAGAATCTACACGCCGACACGCAAAACGAGGAAAAAACCTAATAAAAACCAAATAACAATACATAAAAAGTAAACAAACATGTAGAGCTTAATTTTAGATAAATTTTGCAATTTGAATGGCCCAATTTGAAGTTCGTAAGGATTAGATATGAATTTTAGAAGTTTTGGACCATTTAAATGAATCCTGGAAATTAAAATGATTTATTACGTAATTTTTAATTAATCTTGAACTGGAGAAGGATTGTTTAAGACATCAGCTTTGATCAGTCCACGGGATCACAAGGATTTGGGTGGCTAGGATTGAACTGGGAACAAAGGATGGGTGGCTCAAATTAAACCGAATAAATCTATAAGGATGAACAGCTTGGATTATTTTGACTGGATTTGACTCAGATCCGACGGTGTAGATTGGATGCGGCTAGGATTGCTGACATAAGACGCCACATCAGTGCCACAGAGGACAGGGAGGACGGACATGGCGCTGACGGGGATGCCACGAGGGCTGCCACGTAGGCACGCGGCCGGCGGCTTGGGATGGCTCCGGCGACGGTGAAGTGCGACGCGACAACGACGGACCACGACACTCTGATGGAAACGGAGTTCACTAATGGAGAGAGGATGGTGAGGCGACTCTTACCACTACTTACCCAACGACGAGCAGCGGTGAGAGACGGCCGGCGACGAGATGAAAGCGGCGGCCGAGCTCGGGTTGACGGCGATCAACGGCTTTCCGGTGGCTTTCGGTGGAGGAGAGGTGGAGGACGGGCTTCGGCTTGCTGCTATGATGCCGACGGTGAAGGCGGCAACGATTAACAGCGACGGGAACGGCGACGGGGCACGGCCGAAGTGCAAACGGAGGCGGCGACGCACGGGTCCATGGCGACGGTGGCCTTCCGGTGGTGTTTGGCGCAAGGGAACCAGTGGCCGGGCTTCTCCTCACTGCTGCGATGCCGGGGAAGGCAACGGCGCTGATTGGGAGCAGCCGAGGCGGCGGGAAAAGGTTGCCGGAGTTGCGGCCGACGGGAAGAGAGATGGGAACTCGCGGGGAAGGTGGCTAGAGCACGGGAAAAACTCGGGAAAAAAGGGGAAACCGAGGAGGAGATCATGGTGGTTCTAGTTATAGGCTTTGGAGGGAGTGTCCCGCACCGGGAAGAGAGGATTTGGCGTCGGATTTTTAGGGTTTATCCCGAGTTCGTCGGGATAAGAACGGGGCCGAAATTCACGCGATTTAGCACGGGATTGAGGGGGATTTCATGGGGGAAACGTAGAGGAGATCGAGAGGAATCCGTTCCCCAACTAATTTTTGATTTGGGCAAAGGATTGGGCCGGATTTGGTGGAGGAAACAAAGACATAGTTTTCGGGCACTGTTCGACCTTGTAGCACGTGGAGGTTGAAGACGCTACGTAGCGGGGAGATAAACAGACTTTTCGGTCCAAACATCCTTTAATTCTTATAAATACTTCCAATGCCCAAATAATTCCAAGAAAAATCCTGAAAATATATGAACACCCAAAGTATTTAATAAAAATATCTGCAGCTCATTTAAAGTTTAATTTATTTATTTAAATAATTATTGAAGTGTTCTTTGTTTTATTAAAATTATTTCTCGAGCTCCAAAATTTCACGAAAAATTTCAGAGAGTATTTTAGGGCATAGAGAATATTTCAAAAATATTTCCAGCCATGATTTTTAAAGAAAAATTTAATTTCCTCAATAGTTTCATTTGATTTACTTTACTTTTCTTTTTATTCAATTTCTAGAAAATAATTTATTAAATGATTTTTAATCCTGAACGAAAATCGGGCTGTGACACCTACGAACCTCAGAAACAAGATTTGGACCTGCACTAGAGTAAAGCAAATCTCTTAGGCCAGTGTATGACAATTTATAGTCAACATGCTTTTGGCACGTCCGGTGGGACCCGATTACAAGATAGACACCATGGTGGACATTTAGACTTGCGACGTTGACCAGGAGAACATTATTCTTGTGACCATGGATAAGCTAACACAGGAGCACAAGGCCGAACTTGAGGAGATCATGAATAAATTGCAGACACAATTCTTACACTCCTTTGTCCAAACTCGCTTAGGAACAGTCATCCAGAGGTACAAGGTAAAATTGCCAAATGATGACGAGCCTGAGTCAAGTTCTGGCAAGACTGGAAAACTTCAGGATGCCAAACAGGAGGAAGACCCAGAGCTGAACAATCTGCAGGACAGGATTGACTATGCTGTGCACCACGCTCTGATCAACCAATCGGGAATCCTTATTAACACCATGAACAACATGATTGGTTTGGTGGTTGATGCTAAGATTGCTGAACATCAGACCAAGGGGCCAATATTTTCTCCTGAGGGCAAATTTTCTCCATATATGACTCTGGCTACCGACGGATTGCAACCTATATCAGGCATAGCCCCAGGACAACCGATGGCGTCAGCATTGGCACCCGAAAAGTAGATCACATAATCATCCGTGCCAAAACAGCCAGAGTTCAATTCTATGCTTTTGGTTAAGCAGCAACCTCAGCACAGAGGACACAACATCACATGGGGGCATTATTAATTCCCTCTATCAGCCTCATTCGCCTTAGGCGCAATATCGGCAAGGGGGACCACCTCAGCCCCAATACTTGCCTCAACTTGATCAATTCGAGCCGATGCAGCAGCAGGTGCAGGGAGCGCATCAGCAAAAACCTTGGGCCGACATGATTGCCAACGTAATGAGGGAACAATTTGGCCTCAAGCCTAAGGACACCGACAATATATATCGGTACCCATATCCAGAATACTTTGAGAGGATGCCACTGCCAAGCCGATACAAGGTGCCGGATTTTTCAAAATTCTCAGGGCAGGATAACGTGTCAACTTATTAACATGTTAGCCGATTCCTGGCTCAATGCGGTGAGGCATCGACTACTGACGCTCTGAGGGTTAGATTGTTCCTCCTCTCCTTATCTGAATCAGCTTTCACTTGGTTTTTTTCTCTACCATATTATTATGTGCAAAGCTGGGACGATTTGGAGAAGCAGTTTCATAGATACTTTTACAGTGGTATTCATGAGATGAAGCTGTCCGATCTGACAGCTATCAGGCAGAAACATGATGAATCTGTTCAGGATTACATTCAAAGGTTCAGGGACATGAGGAACATATACTATAGCCTGTGTTGTCGGATTCTCAGCTAGCCGATCTCGCTTTCCAGGGCTTGTTGACGCCCATCAGAGAAAGGTGTTCGGCTCAAGACTTTGAGAGCATAGCTCACTTGGCCCAAAAGGTAACAACCCATGAGCAAAGATTCCAAGAGGCCAAGAAAGCTTTTAAAAAGGTTAGCCATGTTGCATACGCCTCCGAATCGAAAGGGAAGAGTGACTCCAAAGTGGCAGCATCCGAATGGGATAGGAGTAAGAAGGTTATTACATGCCAATGGGTCAAAAATTCGGCCAAAGAAGAAAAATATGATTTTGATATCACCAAGGCTGACAAGATTTTTGATCTGCTACTTCAGGAGAAGCAAATCCAGCTTCCAGCCGGCCATGTCATCCCATCGGCTGAGGAATTGAAAAGAGGAAGTATTGCAAGTGGCACAACACTGGATCTTACAACATCAACGATTGCAAAGTCTTTAGGCAACAGATCCAATCGGCTATCGAGGAAGGAAAGATTAAATTTGAAGACTCGAAGAAGCAGATGAAAGTTGATGGCAACCCTTTTTTCGTCAACATGGTTCACATGAGTGGGAGGGCAGCCAATAGGAAAGATTATCGGTCCAGGAAGCCTAACCCTGTTAGAATCATCGACAACCACCAGAGAGAACATGACAGACGAGAAGAGAGGTACTATCAGGAGGATGACAGCTTTGATCCCCATTGGAGCTGTAAATTTTTCAGATTTTGCTGGAATGAAGGGATGACGCTGCCATCAATAAAAAATTGTCCAGCATGCAGCAATTGCGATGGCTACTATGCTGGAGAATCTAGTCGATCTCGTCCTAAGAGAAATCGGCTGCTACAAAAGAAACTTCCTGTTCATCAGAGATTGGGTCCAATTCATCAGGATTTTCTACAGAAAGATTTTGATGAAGATAAAGATGAGACCATGAACCCACAATGGTGCCCTTCAGATACTTTCACTAAGAGTCAGAAAAGAAGGGTACAGAGGATGAAGAGTAGGGGTCGGCTCCAGGAGGTTCATACCAAGATCGATCATCGGCTGAAGAAGAAGAAGAAGCAAGAGCACTCGAAGAAGGAGTGGTGCGTTAAGATCAAGGTGCTCTTAGCCGATGAGGTCAAAGCCGACAAAGCGAAAAGGTTGACTAAGGGAAAAACTATCGCTTCTGCATCGGTTAACATGGTATTTGTATTGCCAGCCGAATATGAGGCTAATCAAGCCGATGCAGATCTCATGGAAGAATCCCAGGCCAAGTTGGTTTTGTCCCCGGAACAGGCTATCTTTGAAAACCAGAGGGGATAGGGCATCGGCACCTTAAGCCAGTATATGTCAAAGGGTTTGTCAATGGTAAGCCGATCTCCAAAATGCTGGTTGATGGTGGAGCTGCCGTGAATTTGATACCATATGCCACATTCAAGAAGTTGGGCAGGAGTTCAGACGATCTTATCAAGACCAACATGGTCCTCAAGGACTTTGGAGGAAATCCGTCAAAGACCAAAGAAGTTTTGAATGTAGAACTAACGATCGGCATCAAGATTGTTTCCACAACATTTTTTGTCACTGATGGGAAGGGATCGTATAGCCTGTTGCTAGGAAGGGATTGGATTCACGCCAATTGTTGTATTCCTTCGACTATGCATCAGAGCTTAATCCAATGGCAAGGCGACAAGGTAGAAATCGTGCCAGCCGACAGGTCAGTAAACATTGCCAATGCCAATTTAACCCTTTGGGAGATGCCAATTTGGCAATGAGATTTTCTAAAGGTGTCCGATTGTGACATACAACTAGTTGGAGACGAAGAGCCCCGACTATTGCTTTGAGGGTGTTGTGAAGGGTTCAAGTTTCTACACCGAAGACACTGTAGATGATCTCGATGGCAAATTGGGACAATGCTTCATGTCAGCCAACGACTTATAAGAAGTTGATATAGGTCTTGTCTTCTCAATTTAGAACCAAGCTAATTGAACTTTTGAAAGAATATAAAGATTATTTTGCTTGGGAGTACTTTGAGATGCTAGGACTTAGCCGATCGATTGTTGAACATCGGCTTCCTATCAAACCAGCATATCGACCGTTTAAACAATCACCTAGAAGATTCAAGGCCGATATGTATGACGCTATCAAGGACGAAATCACTCAACTGTATGATGCTGGTTTTATTCGGCCATGCCGATATGCTGAATGGATTTCCAATATAGTTCCAGTGATCAAGAAAAACGACAAACTTATGGAATGTATTGACTTTCGAGATCTAAACAAAGCTACCCCTAAGGATGAATACCCAATGTTGATTGCCAATTTATTGGTTGATGCTGCTTCAGGGCACAAAATTATCAGTTTTATGAATGGCAACGCTGGATATAATCAAATTTTTATGGCAGAAGAAGACATCCACAAGACTGCCTTTAGATGCCCTGGTGCAATCGGCTTATACAAGTGGGTTGTGATGACTTTCGGTTTGAAGAACGCTGGAGCTACATATCGAAGGGCCATGAACTACATATTCCATGATCTAATCGGCTTGTTGGTTGAAATCTACATTGATGATGTGGTCGTGAAATCGAAGGAGGTTGATGACCATATAGCCTATTTGAGGAAAGTGCTTGAAAGGACAAGGAAATATGGCTTGAAAATAAATCTCACGAAGTGTGCTTTTGGCGTATCGGTTGGACAGTTTTTGGGTTTTCTTGTTCATGAAAGGGGGATTGAAGTGACACAAAGGAGTATGAATGCAATCAAGAATATTCAACCTCCACAATACAAGAAGCAGTTGCAATCTCTGGTCGACAAGGTGAATTTCATCAGGAGATTTTTCTCTAATTTGTCTGAAAAGATGGAGCCCTTTACACCTTTTCTAAGGTTGAAAACCGATCAGCAATTTACTTGGGGGGCAGAGCAACAGATGAGCTTGGACAACATCAAGGAATATTTGAGTTCCCCTCCAGTTTTGATTCCTCCACAGAAAGAGGTGTCTTTCAAGTTATCCTTGTCAGCCGATGAGAAGTCAATCGGCTCGATCTTGATCCAGAAATTCGAGGGCAAAGAAAAAGTAATATTTTATTTAAGCAGAAGGCTTCTAGATGCAGAGACAAGGTATTCTCTGGTGGATAAGTTATGCTTATGCCTGTATTTTTTTGCACGAAGTTAAGGCACTATGTGTAATCTAATGAATGCACCATAGTCTGCAAAGCCAATGTTCTCAAGTATATGCTACCGGCTCTAGTGCTGAAAGGACGAGTTGGAAAATGGATCTATGCCTTAATAGAATTTGATCTCAGGTATGAGTCACCTAAAGCAGTCAAGGGACATGCCATAGCCGATTTCATTGTTAAGCATCGTGATGACTCAATCGGCTCGGTTGACATAGTTTCTTGGACTTTGTTCTTTGATGGATCGGTTTGTACTCATGGCTGTGGTATCGGCTTGGTCATCATATCACCTAGGGGGGCAAGTTTTGAGTTTGCCTATACTATTAAGCCCTATGCTACCAATAATCAAGCTGAGTATGAGGCAGTTCTTAAAGGATTGCAACTCTTGAAGGAAGTTGAAGCCGATGCCATGGAAATCATGGGTGATTCTTTGTTGGTCATCAAACAATTAGCTGGAGAATATGAGTGCAAGAACGATGCATTGATGATCTACTATGAAAAGTGCTGAGAGTTGATGAAAAGTTTTCAGCTAGTGACTTTGACACATATTTTTCGAGAGCAAAATGTTGAAGCTAAAGATTTAGCTCAGGGGGCATCGGGATACAAGCCGATGGTCAAGGACATCGAGGTAGAAATTGCTACAATCGCTGCCGATGATTGGAGGTATGGTGTCTTCAATTATTTGAAGAATCCTTCTCAATCGGCTTCGAGAAAATTACGTTACAAAGTTTTGAGATATGTTTTGCTGAATAATGATCTATATTGTCGGACGTTTGATGAAGTATTGCTAAGATGTTTGAGTGCCGATCAAGCCAAGGTTGTGATGGGCGAAGTACATGAAGGCATATGCGGTACTCATCAATTGGCTCACAAGATAAAATGGTTGCTTCAATGAGCTGGGTATTTTTGGCCGACGATGTTGGAAGATTGCTTCAAATATTATAGAGGTTATCATGATTGCCAGAAGTTTGGAGCAATTCAAAGAGCACCAATGTCGGCTATGAATCCCATAATCAAGTCATGGCCGTTCAGAGGTTGGGAAATTGATATGATCGGCCAGATCAATCCACCCTCGAGTAAAGGACATAAGTTTATATTGGTGGCAACCGATTATTTCACAAGGTGGGCGGAGGCAATTCCGTTGAAGAAGGTTGATTCTAGGGATGCCATTTAGTTTGTCAAAGAGCATATCATACACTGATTTGGTGTTCCTCAGACCATTCCAACCGATTAGGGATCTATTTTTGTATTCGATGAGTTTGCCTAGTTTGCAGAAAGCATGGGGACTAAGTTGTTGAATTCTTCACCGTACAATGCACAAGCCAATGGACATGCATAATCATCCAACAAAAGTCTGATCAAGTTGATCAAGAGAAAGATCTTTGAGTTTTCAAAGCAGTGACATATCCAATTGGCTGAGGCTTTATGGTCCTATCGGATGGCTTGTCACGGATCGATCCAAGTTTCCCCCTACAAGTTAGTTTGTGGACATGAAGTTGTGTTACCATGGGAAAGTGTCATCGGCTCAAGAAGAATTGATTTGCAGGATGAGTTGACAACTAATGACTATCATAATCTCATGGTAGATGAATCGAAAGAATTAGTTCAATCCAGGTTGCGTGCTTTAGAAAAGGTGACAAGGGATAAGGAGAGAATCGCTCGTCATTACAACAAGAAGGTTGTTCCAAAGTCTTTTTAGAAGGCGAGTTGGTTTGGAAGTTGATCTTGCCGATTGGACTCGAGATAATAAATTCGGCAAGTGGTCACCAAATTGGGAAGGGCCTTGTCGAATCTACAAGTCCATTTCTAAAGGAGCTTACATGTTGCAAGGGCTTGATGGAGAAGTTTTTGGAAGGGCTCTCAACAGAAAGTATTTGGAAAAATATTATCCAAGTGTTTGTATCAATTCATGATTCGACTGTGTTGCTGATACATGGTAGCCGATGTGTTTACATCGCCTCTAGATGGCCGATATGAGTTATATCGCCTTTAGTCTCTTCAAATTTATCATAATCAGTTGTGCTTTGCCGATATGTGATGGCCAATATGAGTTATATCGCCCTTAGTCTTTTCAATTTATCATAATCGGTTAAGTTGTGTTGATGTGTGAGTGCCGATATTGTGTGATATTGTCCTCAGTCAAGCCATAATTTTATCAATGTTTGACATTGTAAAATTAGGGGGGGCATACATATGTGCATATAAAAATATGTGGACTTCAAAAATATGTGGACTTCAAAAAATTCAAGCAAGTTATGTTACAACAATTCACAGGAGTTCACAAGGATTACAAGAATCGATAGAAGTTATATTACAGAAATTTACGAGATTTGGCACAAAAGTTCATAAGTGTTCAAATTCTAAGCCCTATTACATGAATCGGCTTAGTCGGATATAAACTCATTGATTGCCGATATCGCCCTTCGCCGAATTTGATCGATGTCTTCAATGGCTTTGGCGCCGGCTGCATCATTCCTAGGGATCACCTTTAAAGCCTTCGTGAGATCTGATAAATACCTCATCGAAGCCTTCAACTTGGATTTTTGTTCTAATATTGCCCTGAGAAGATCGGCAATCCTTTGCTCTTCCGATGCTATATCAGTATCACACTTGGCAAGCTCGGCCAGTAGCTCCTCTCTCCGTTTCTGCAGCCGATCAAGATTGGAAGTGGGCCCAGCCGTCATCTCATCCAGCTTAGCCTTGGCTTCAAGGAATTATTGCCGATTGGCTTCGATAGTAGCTTCAAAAGGTGTTCTCTCTCGCCGATCGGCTATCCGTTGTTTGGCCCTCTCAAACTTGTGTCGATGCTATTCGAGGTATGAAGTTTGAGAGATGGCATCGGCTATGTGATCTGGAAGCTGGTCTTGAATTTCTTTAAATATGGCTCTGATTGGCCCGCAGTTGGTAACAAGGTAATCCAAGGAGCTTTCTAACCGACGAACCAACTCTTGCAGTGTAGTCTTCCTCGTCAGTGAAGTCATCGGCAGCAGAAGCTAGAGTTTTGTCAGTGATGTCTTCCTCGTCATCCATGAACTCTTTGATGTCAAAAGGAAACATGTCGGCTAGAACCTGAAGAAGAGAACATTGAGATTATTAAATGTTGACAAATTTGAAGTAGCCAATATGAATTTAAGGGAGAAAACTTACATGGATGACAGGAGCCGATGCTACTTCTACATCAACGTTATGGTTGCCCCTGGCCAATGGAGTTCATTCACTTGATGGATGGGGGGCAAGCGTTGGAGAGCGAGGAGGCTGCAACAAAAGAGAGACAAGATTGATTAAGCATCGACATGTTGAGAATTGAGAAGAGCTTGAGTATAGAACTACCGATGGAGCTAGAGCCAATTTCTTCCTGGTGGCCAATTTCTTCTTCTGCAAGTAGAGGAGTTTGGTTAGAATTGAAATGAAAAACATTTGAAAAAGAAGCATACTTCAAGAAAAGTGCATACCGGCTGAGGACGAATCAGACGTCTTGGAGGAGATTGTGTTTTTGAGCCTGGTCATCAGCTGGCGGCATCTGCATGGATCTCCTTGGCTCGCTTGTTTCAGCCGCAGCCTCATCAACAGCTTCCTCCATCTCTTCTTGATTCAAGACTTCCTCCACATCTGGATCCAAGGGTCGCAGATCGTCGGCTGTAGTTGTCTTCTATTTCTTTGAAGCTTTCTTCTGTATAGCCGATGGATCGACGGCTGATGGTTTGGCTCGTTTCTTTCTTTGGAGTGGCTCGCGGGTTTGGCCATGGAGCAGAGAGGCTACTTTGGGCGCGGTTAAGCCGATCAAGGAAGAGGCTAGGCCACCACTATTTGGGATGATCCTTGCAGCATAATGGATGGTGGCTCCAATGTTGCTGACATGAGGAGGGGAGCAATCGGTAGTCTGCACATAGAGAGAAAGATAGCGTTAAATATTGGAGAAGGACAGCCGATAATAAATGACAAAAGGAGGGAGAAGTGCTTACTTCTAGGATCAACTCTGGGTACATGTTGGTGAGGTACATTGAAGTCGATTGGTGAAATAAGTGTTTCTTCCATTCAATCCACCATCGGCTGAAGGCCGCACTTCTCCTTATTGCCAGTTCGATGTTATCTATGCTGCCAAGTGGGGCGCCTTCAATACTTAGCAACCTGTCCATCATGAGGCCTGAGCCGATTTTGCCTCTAGTTTGAATCTTGTCGGCAAAATACAGACCGATCGACAGTTGTCCCATGCCTAATTGCCTGGTAGCGCTCATGGGGTGATAGAATTCATATGAGACTTGCACATTTCTTCCTTGGTGGATGCCGACTGGGAGGATGCAAGGAGAGATGGCCGATGTGTAGACTTCTCTAGATTTGTCAAACTTCTCAGAGTTTATTTCATCGAATCTAAAGTCATTAGGGAGCTCAAAAGTTTTAGAATTCTCATATGCAAACCAGATCCTTGAGGCCCTTGGAAATCCATCATAAAAGTTGCCAAACCAGTCCTTGAACGGATCAGCCAATAGTTTGAATCCAGCGTATGAGGATGTTGCTTCTCCAAAAGACATGCATTAGCATGTTAAAATGTCATCTCCATCCTCGTCTGTCGTCCACTGTGCTAATGGGAAGCTGGCTTCGATTAATTCTGGCCTCTAAGCAACTTTATATGTGTGCAAGTTCAGCCATATCTGCAATAGCCACCATAGGCCACCGGTGCCGACAGTCGGATTTGTGGCAATCCTAGCCGATGCATTGTTCAACATATGGTAGAGATATCCTAGTAAGTATTTTCCCAAAGGGACCTGTTTCTTCTCTACCAAGGCTTCGGCTATGTGCTGCCAGTTGGTTGTAGGGCCACAGCTTGGGCCACAAAAGAGAAATCTTTCCAACCACATCAGGAGGAAGGCTGCATGTTCCTTGGGGGTTACTGGCCCTGTTCCCATGTTCTGGCTGATGAATCCATTCCAGTCACCGATGGCCCGGGTCTTAAAGGAAAATTGGCCCATAGTATTTAAACTGATCGGGTTAGCCAATGCTGTTATATCCAGACCTGTGATCATAACTACATCCAAAAGGGTGGGTGCCATTGGCCCTTGGTTGAACAGGAAGGCGTTTAAGGTGTTGGACCAGAAATAGGATGCAACCGATAGCATTGGTTCGTCCTTAGTTGTATTGGCTATTGTTTGGGCCATGCACTGTGCTACTCCAAGCTCTTCCCAATGACTTTGTTTGCTAACTGTGGATCCCCGTTTTTGAGGACGGGAATCATTCGTGTTCATAGTACTTATCCCTGCATCGAGTAGTTTGGTACCCACGAATATAGTTCTGAATTACCAGGTGCAAAGTGCACGAATAGTCTTACATCGAAATTATTACAATATTAGGCCCGAAGGCAATATCCAATACATATAGGACCTACCGGTCCGGATACAACTGAAAACAAAAATTAGATAAGATAGCAGACAGAAGGCAGCAGCATGCCGATTGCCACAGGCAATGACTGGGGACCAAGACCTATTGCGCTCCATTGTCTTCATTCCTCCTAGTAGTATGTGTAAGGGTCTTCCTCATCTCCTTCATCTGGAGGTTTGTGCGTATAGCAAGGGTGAGTACCCAACGTACTCAGCAAGCCAACACGGGATGATGCACATGATAGGGTCATTCAAAGGATGGCTATTGTTCATTTGCGTAAAGCCAATTTTCACAAATCATTTCACAAACCTAACATCTAGCCAGGTCAAGTTTTAGGTACATAATATATTAAGTCGGCGACGGTTCTGTCCACCATCCATTGTGATCCCAAGGATAGCTTCCCGCCTCCGATTCGTCATGGTTTTCTGGGGGTGTCTTCCCCTTTCTCTCAGATAGAGAAGTTGGTTTCCCCAGCACATAAAGTCATTATGCAATCCCATCCATCATTTTAAAATTTATGAGTCTAGCCATGAAAGAAACTTGTCATGTCGCTCATTAACCGCGAGCACGGCTATTCGAATAGATTGATTTACTCACACTGCAGTGGATGTACACTTTACCCATACTCCGCAACTACTCATTGAATGAGCTTACATCCCTCTATATGGGATGGTCACAGCAAAGCCTTTCGATAACCTCACTTTGGCAGTACCCGCTCCATGAACTTAAGCCCTCATGCACTCTAGCCATCATTTCCTAGCAGTGAGAGGGGTTCTGGCGTTCCCGGGGTAAGAGAAAGAATTGCTCTATCCTTGAACTTTTCATCTTCATGTCCTTTTCTTCATGTCTTCCTTTCTTCATGTTGATCGCATGCCCGATCTCTGCCCAGGTACCAACCAGCGGTACACCCCCTACCGGTAGGCCCTTAACTTTCGTCCAGGCACCCACCAGTGGTGCACCCCCACCGGCAAGCCCTTACCTCTACACCAACACCTGAACCTACTATGCAGGGATACTGCCTCCGCTCGGATATTTAATCAGCTAGGTCTATACCCATTCTAGAAGTATGGTTGTACTGGCTCATTCGAAGTTGTAGTCTCATGGCTCGGTCCTTAACTGACCAGGGATGGTACTAGCCTTTCCCGGAATCCACCCAAATCCATCCATCCGCCCTAGTATAAAAACATTGGTTTTATATTTTTGTTTTTCCATCAAAACTATTTTCATCATGTTCAAGGCAATGTGGCGCTCATGTCTCCACATGCCGTAGCTCAACCATCTTCCCAAGATAGTTGCCCAAGCACGAGGCTTATTTGTAAAATCATGAGTATGCAAGAATCTAGTATAAGCGTGGCTAAGCATTTTACCAAAGTTAGCCTCCGGTCATATCACATCGAAGGTTACAAAGAATAATTCTAACGGTAATCAACATCAAGGCAGGATATATCGAGTATAGGTACTCATTTGTGTATAGCATGCAATTTGTAATTGAAATCAACATCATTTCGCAAGTAGGATCAATATGTTCAAAGGCGAGTGTCGACTTGCCTTGCTCGCACGCTTGTTGAATGGGGTCTTCACTGGAGTCGGTGCCTGCTTCTTCGGGTGCTAACCGTACGTGCGAAAAGAAAGATTGAACTCGTTTAGAATCCAATAAGATCGAATAAAAGGTCAAGAGAAACCATAAAAGAACTCCAAAATATCTACCCTGCGATTTTATTTGAGTTAGGGAAGGATTCTGAATGAAATCCGAGTAACGAAAGCGAGTAAGGGTTGTTTTAGGGTTTTCGCAAAATACCGATTAATAGATAAGGTGATAAACTTGTAAATGTTGTTTGAAAGATTTTCCATTAAAAGGCCAAAACATATTTATTATTATATTTTTTTAAGGCAAGAAAGAATAAATAAATCCCAAGAAAAATTTACGCAAAGCGAAGTACGGAAATCTTATTTCGAAGTCCGAATTTTCGAGGAAAAGATACGAGAAAACCATATATTTTAGCATAAATATTTCAGAATTTTTCCCCCTTTTTTATTTTATATTTTTTCTTTCTTTCCTTTTCTTATTTTCTCTCTTTTTTTCTACCCTCCCCTTCTCTCCTTCTCTATTCTCTCTCTCTCTCGTCGACGTGTGGGTCGCGCTGCTCCTTTCTTGTGCCTCTCTGACATGTGGGCCCGAGAAGGAAGAAAGGAAAATAAAATAAAATAAAAAACAGAAAATGGCGCGGGATGGGGGTTCGAACGCAGGACCTCGCGCTCCTCTCTCCACTGCGCCAAGCAGTTCTTCTCTCCCCTCTTTCTTTTTCTTGTGTTTTTGTGTTCTTTTATTCCCTCTCCCTCCCCTGCCAGCGCCGGCGACCGACGGAAGGAGAGCGAACGGTGGGGAGGGCGGCCGGACTAGGGAACCTACGGGGCTTGTGTCCACCTACTGATCACGGGGATTCCGTTCTAGGGCTTGGCCGGGCAAAAGGGGTGGCGAGGCGTGCAGGCGACGGCGGGGCGGTCAGGGCGGCGGCGGCGCTCATCGGCGGCAGACTCCGGCGATGCTTTGGCGAAGGCAAGGAGTCTCCGAGAATCTGTGTGAAGGGTTACACGGAAGCTACGCTAGCCGAAAACAAAAACTTTTAACCGTGCAAACGAGGAACACTTGCAAGTAAGGGCCGATAGATCGTTACCGATTGGAGTAGAGTGCAGCGGAATAGCCAATCAGGGCAATCCGATCCGGAACAGTGTAGCCGATTCTCGCAAGCCGACAGCCGATACCCGGGGACAGCCGATTCGCCAATCAGCCGATTCACAGATGTCATAGCTGATCCGAAGCCGATCAACAGTGCGCAACGTAGCAGCGCCTCTACCGGTATCCACACGTCCGGGGACAGAACGCCGTACACCCGTGTGCTAGCACGCGATGCAAGGCTAGGGTTTGGCTCGAAAGTGGGGAGGGTTTCCGTGGAGATTGATCTCGGCAACTTCTGTTGCACGCGATGCAATTGACGTGCCGCAGCTCTCCACCCTCCCTCCTTTATATAGAGTTGGCCGGCGGGACTAGTGGCCGATTAGGACTCTATTTTGAATTGGATCTCATCCGTATCTCATAGAGTTGGCCGCCCACACGTCGTAAGCCCATAGGACTCTATCCGATCGAGCCGTATCCGAGTCCAACTCGAATGCCTGTTCTTATCCCCTTAAGCGTGCGACCACAGTAGGTTCGGATATACTCGGTTTCGGCTATAGTCTAACTTAGCCGACCGTCGGCTCGAGTCCAACTCGCGGCCACATCCAACGCGGCGCCTAGCGGCACATATTGACACCATAGTATACAAGAATATAATATCGGCTCGAACCTGTAATGTGTACACAAATCCCTTTGCCTCACGATACCAATTAAGCTATAGGCAAGATGTGTGCCATCCCTTCAATAGCTTAACCATTCACTCGAACCGTATTGGATTATCATGCTGTTGATTGACTCCTCAATCAACTTAGCATGGCCATGCATTTCCATAATCCATTACCTCGGGGCCCAGAGATCTCTCTCCAAAGGAGGGGCAAATTCCATCTTGATCACTCACATCCCACTCCATGTTTCATAGCAAACCCGAAAACTACCTTTATAACTACCCGATTACGGAATAGCGTTTGGTAGTCCCAAAGTAGGCTACTACACATGTTGGAATCCATGGTGATCTCGGGTCTAAGGACTTTGTACCAACACTACGAGACCAACTAATGGCACATTAATTCTGTAGTGTCTCATGGTGGGTCTATCCAACAATGTGTTCTCTAACACATATGTCCATGTTTATTGATTTGGTATCTCCATACCCATGATCTATGAGACATGATCATCAATCAATAAACATGCCGATCTTAGAATCATATTTGTTCCAACAATATGACATATGATCGAGGATCGTTTAGAAATAGATTCATACATATAGAGTCTCATAAATAAGTCACGTACTTATTGATCAATACAAGATGTCTATTTCATGGAACTGAATAACACTTTATTCATTTATACATAAACATTGACGTGATATCCAACATCTCCATGTTGCCTCTAGGGCATATCACTAACAATCTCCCACTTGCACTAGAGTCAATCATGTTAGTATCTAATACCCATTGATCTTGTGTGCGCCTCATGCTTGGTGAGGGAGAGGTTTTGTCGGCGGATCGGCTATGTTGAGATCCGTGTGCACTTTGCATATCTTGACATCACCTCTGTCCACTATCTCGCGGATGAGATGATATCGCCGAAGTATGTGTTTGGACTTCGATGTGACCTCGGCTCCTTGGCTTGCGCAATGGCTCCACTATTGTCACAATAGAGAGACATTGGACCGGTCGTACTAGTCATCACACCAAGCTCGAAACGAATTTCTTGATCCAAACAGCCTCCTTTGCGGCTTCCGAAGCGCAATGTACTCGGCCTCCGTTGTAGAATCAGCAACGGTATCTGCTTGGAACTCTTCCAGTGCTGCGCCTCCGTTCGGGCAGAACACGAACCCAGATTGCGATCTATAATCATCCTTGTCTGTTTGGAAGCTAGCATCGGTGTAACCACTTACAACGAGCTCTTCTTCACCTCCATAGACTAGGAACATATCCTTAGTTCTTCTCAAGTACTTAAGGATATTCTTTACGGCGATCCAGTGACCTTCACTGGATCGGCGGTATCTGCTCGTAGCACTCAAAGCGTACGAGACATGCGGGCGTGTACAAAGCATGGCATACATGATGGATCCAATTGCTGAAGCATATGGAACCATACCCATCTTATTCCGCTCATCATGTGTCGAGAACACGATTCTTGCTAAGATTAATGCCATGTGACATGGGCAAGAAACCTTTCTTGGAATCATGCATGTTGAACCTTTTCAACACCTTGTCAATGTATGTACTTTGGCTTAATCCAATTAGCCTCTTGGATCTATCTCTATAGATCCGAATGCCTAATATATATGCTGCCTCCCCTAAGTCTTTCATGAAAAAACAATCTTTCAATGAAGACTTGACGGATTCAAGCATAGGGATATCATTTCCAATCGGTAATATGTCATCCACATATAAGATTAGAAATACAATTGTGCTCCCACTGACCTTTTTGTAAACACAGGCCTCTTCTTCATTTTTGATGAAACCAACCCCTTTGATTACTTCATCAAAACGAATATTCCAACTCCGAGATGCTTGCTTCAATCCATAAATGGATTTCGTAGCTTGCATATCTTTCCGAGCAATTCGGATCGACAAAACCCGAGGTTGTATCATGTATACATCCTCGCTTAGGTTTCCATTTAGGAAAGCCGTTTTGACATCCATCGCCATATCTCATAATCGAAATATGCAGCAATCGCTAGGATAATCGAATAGATTTAATCATTGCGACGGGCGAGAAGGTTTCATCATAATCAACTCCTTGAATCTGTTTAAAACCTTTCGCCACGAATCGCGCCTTATAGATGTGAACATTTCCATCCATATCGGCCTTTTCTTAAAAACCCATTTACACTCAATGGTTTTGACACCATCGGTGGATCAACCAAGTTCCAAACTTGATTGTCGTACATGGATTCTATTTCGGATTTCATGGCTCCAAGCCACTTGTTGGAATCGGGTCCCACCATCGCTTCCTCATAGGTCTTAGGTTCATCGTTGTCCAACAACAATATATCACGTTGTTCCTTTGTGTACTGTCGGGCGCACGACGTGATCTTTCGACCTCCGTGGGGTGGTGTATCTACAAGCGGTGGCGCAACACTTTGTTCCTCTGTTGTGGTTCGTGGTCAAACGTTTTCGGTGTTTCTTGAACTTCTTCAAGATGCACCCTGCTCCCACTTACCCTTCTTGAAAGAAACTCTTTCTCCAAGAAGACACCGTGTCGGGCGACAAACACTTTGCCTTGTTCCCGATTATAAAAGTAATATCCCTTAGTTTCCTTAGGATATCCCACAAAGAAGCACTTGTCGATTTGGGTGTGAGCTTGTCGCGTAAACGTTTTACATAAGCTTCGCATCCCCAAATTTTGAGAAAAGACAAACTAGGGGTTGCCCTGTCCATATCTCATATGGTGTCTTTTCAACGACTTAGATGGAACTCTATTTAGTGTGAGCGCATTTGTTTCAAGAGCATATCCCCGAAGGATAACGGAAGATCACTTTGGCTCATCATCGACCGCACCATGTCCAACAAGGTGCGATTTCTCCGTTCGGACACTCCGTTCCATTGTGGAGTTCTGGCGGAGTCAGCTGCGAACAATTCCACAATCTTTCGAGATGATTACCAAACTCTTGGCTCAAGTATTCCCCTCCACGATCGATCGTAGAAACTTGATTGTTTTCCCTAAATGATTCGTACTTCATTCTGGAATTCTTTGAACTTTTCAAAGGATTCGGACTTATGCCTCATTAAGTAGATATAACCATATCTACTAAAGTCATCGGTAAAGGTAATCAAGTGCGATAACCACCTTTGGCCGTTGAGCTCATTGGTCCACATACATCGGTATGTATGAGTGCCAACAAGTCACTTGCTCTTTCACTGTGTCCCGTGAAAGGTGCCTTTGTCATCTTACCAAGTAAACAAGACTCACATGTCTCAAATGATTCAAAATCAAAAGAGTGAAGCAATCCATCCTTATGGAGCTTCTCCATGCGTTTCTTATTTATATGGCCTAAGCGACAATGCCGGATAAACGTGGGGTTTATATCATTAGAGAGTTGCCTTTACGTATTAATGTTATAGATGGGAGACGCTTCAAGATTCAAAGCGTACAATCCATTCACCAATGGAGCATGAAAATAGAACATATCTCTAAGATATATTGAACAACCATTGTCCATTGATCTAAAATCATATCCTTCCGCTTGCAAACATGAAGCGGAAATAACGTTTTGACATAGTGTTGGAAAACAATAACAATTATTTAATTCCAAAACTAATCTGAAGGTAGATGAAGTGGTGCTTGTGCCGACAGCAGAAGCTGTAGCAACGCTTGCTCCATTGCCGAGCGCGAGTTCACCTCGCCCCTTCTCAATCCTCTACTTCTTCTCATTCCCCGCAACGACTTGCAAATATGAGCTCGATCCGGTATCAAATACCCAAGAGTCGGTAGGTGAAGTAGCAAGATTAATGTCTATAACATTAATACCGAAGAGAAGTCGTACTTTGCTTCTTTTTGAGATCCTCCATGTACTTCTTGCAGTTCCTTTTCCAGTGGCTGTCTCCTTGCAATAGAAGCAAACGGCATCGATGCCGCCGACCCCTTCTTGCCCTTCTTTGCATTGGAGGCACTCGCGATCTCATCGGGAGTTAACTTCCTCTTGGTGCAAAGTTTCTTGACGGTGGTTTGCGCTTTGCCTTCGCATCATCATCACATGATGACCGTTTTTCGGATACTCTCCTCATGTCGTTAGCATCCCATGCAATTCAGCCAAGGTCCTATCCATATTGTTCATGTGATAATTTAATATGAATGGCTCGAAGCTCGGAGGGAGCGATTGGAGAATCACATCGGTAGCCAACTCTTGGCTAAGGGAAAACCCAGTTTTCCGGACTCTCAATGTAGCCAATCATCTTTATCACATGCGGACGACGGGATTCCCCTCAACAAGCCTACACGCAAACAAGGACTTTGAGGTGTTGAACCTCTCGGCCCGAGCTTGGTTCTCAAACATGACACGCAGCCCCTGAATAATAGTGGGAGCATCGTGCTCTCATATTGCTTCTAAAGCTCGGGGGACATTGTAGCAAGCATGAGACGGCTTATATCTAGGGCATCATTAGTGTGCTTCTCATAAGCCCTCCGTGCGGTTGTAGTGGCATTATTTGGCAAATCCTCGGGATAGGGTACTTCAAGAACGTACTCCTTACGCTCTTGCTTGAGAACAATTCTCAAGTTGCGATACCAATCCATAAAGTTTGTTCCATTTAATTTTTCCTTTTCGAGAATAGGTCGCAAATTAAAGGTCTGGGTGTAGTATTAGCCGCCATTTATTCTACAACAGAAAAAGCAAAGTTTAGCACAATGTTTATGCTATGTCCATTGTTAAACAATTTAACATTAGACTCCCATTACGTATTTTCCACCTTCCCTCTAGGTTACGTATTGGGTCAAGATCCACATGTTAGTTAATTTTCTAGTGAGCTTTGGCATCACTTGCTAGAAAATTAGTAACATCGGTAAGCAACACCTTGCTAATCACATCTCTATGTGACTCTTGTTGTTGGTGTGGCATCTCCATGCCCCGGGCCAACCCATGCCCCAAGGCCCAAAGCTGTTTTGATAGCCTTGTTAAGTAAACCAAATGCTCCTGCATGTATATGTCGACATATACCCCTCGTGTTATGATAGAGAATGGCACTCTGCTTTGGCGGACCCACCATTGACGAGCATAACGGTGGAGTGCAACATTTGGAAGGGCATCATTACTACTTAATTTTGCGAGGGATGCTATCCTATCAAACAAACATATCACATATATGAAAGCGAGGTAGAATAGCATATAGTGAAATAGTATGGCCCCCTTCACATGGTGATCTCCATCTCCATGCCGGTGTAGAAGATCTCCATCTTCATCACCGTTCTTTCGAGTGCCGAATGCTTGATTTCTTCAAACTAAGCTACTACTATAGAAGCTCTAATTGAAGATTACATCGACTCGCAGTCGTGAAAGAATATTACAAGCATTGCACGTATGAAAGAATATTACGGGGATTGCACATATGAAAGAATATTACATGCATCACATGCATCTCATACATCTCATACATACAATAGGGCCATACCATCTCAAAGCATTCTCTGCAAAAACAAGTTAGGCGTAGAAATGTTTTCTACCTATCGCAGAGAAACGGCACCGAGACGACCTATAAGGGGGTACACACACGGCGGTCTTCCGGGCAGCGCCCGGAACACAACACGAAATTCATAGATCCAATCTATGAATTTGCTTACGGAAACCATGTCGGCATAATCATATTATGCCGTCCCGATACACTATCAAGGCAGCTAACAAGATCGGACTACGAGATAGCTTCGGCATAATCACATTATACCGTTCCGATACACTATCAAGGAACGCTATCTCGAACCCAACTCAAACCGAGTTATTTGGAAATTGCTTCGACGTAATCACATTACTCCGTTCCGATACACTATCAAGGAACGCAATTACCATCTACTCTCCTCAACAGATCCCGTAAAACCGATCGATCTAATCAACCCGTGCGCAAAACTTGTTCCAGATCCAATCTAAAACCCGAACTAAGCAAGATTAGCTCTGATACCACTGAAGGGTTACGCGGAAGCTACGCTAGCCAAAAACAAAAACTTTTAACCGCGCAAACCAGGAACACTTGCAAGTAAGGGCCGATAGATCGTTACCGATTGGAGTAGAGTGCAGCGGAATAGCCAATCAGGGCAATCCGATCCGGAACAGTGTAGCCGATTCTCGCAAGCCGACAGCCGATACCCAGGGACAGCCGATTCGCCAATCAGCCGATTCGCAGATGTCGTAGCCGATCCGAAGCCGATCAACGGCGCGCAACGTAGCGGCGCCTCTACCGTATCCACACGTCCGGGGACGAACGCCGTACACCCGTGTGCTAGCACGCGATGCAAGGCTAGGGTTTAGCTCGAAAGTGGGGAGGGTTTCCGTGGAGATTGATCTCGGCAACTTCTGTTGCACGCGATGCAATTGACGTGCCAAAGCTCTCCACCCCTCCCTCCTTTATATAGAGTTGGCCGGCGGGACTAGTGGCCGATTAGGACTCTATTTTGAATTGGATCTCATCCGTATCTCATAGAGTTGGCCGCCCACACGTCGTAAGCCCATAGGACTCTATCCGATCGAGCCGTATCCGAGTCCAACTCGAATGCCTGTTCTTATCCCCTTAAGCGTGCGACCACAGTAGGTTCAGATATACTCGGTTTCGGCTATAGTCTAACTTAGCCGACCGTCGGCTCGAGTCCAACTCAGCCGCACATCCTGACGGCGCCTAGCGGCACATATTGACACCATAGTATACAAGAATATAATATCGGCTCGAACTGTAATGTGTACACAAATCCCTTTGCCTCACGATACCAATTAAGCTATAGGCAAGATGTGTGCCATCCCTTCAATAGCTTAACCATTCACTCGAACCGTATTGGATTATCCTTCTTGATTGACTCCTCAATCAACTTAGCATGGCCATGCATTTCCATAATCCATTACCTCGAGGGCCCAGAGATCTCTCTCCAAAGGAGGGGCAAATTCCATCTTGATCACTCACATCCCACTCCATGTTTCATAGCAAACCCGAAAACTACCTTTATAACTACCCGATTACGGAATAGCGTTTGGTAGTCCCAAAGTAGGCTACTACACATGTTGGAATCCATGGTGATCTCAGGTCTAAGGACTTTGTACCAACACTACCCGAGACCAACTAATGGCACATTAATTCTGTAGTGTCTCATGGTGGGTCTATCCAACAATGTGTTCTCTAACACATATGTCCATGTTTATTGATTTGGTATCTCCATACCCATGATCTATGAGACATGATCATCAATCAATAAACATGCCGATCTTAGAATCATATTTGTTCCAACAATATGACATATGATCAGGGATCGTTTAGAAATAGATTCATACATATAGAGTCTCATAAATAAGTCACGTACTTATTGATCAATACAAGATGTCTATTTCATGGGCTGAATAACACTTTATTCATTTATACATAAACATTGACGTGATATCCAACATCTCCATGTTGCCTCTAGGGCATATCACTAACACTGTGAGTCCTAGGGATGCTAGAGGGGGTGTTGGTTTGGCCGGGGATGCGGCGAGGTGTCTTGGCGGCGACGGGGTGGCGGCGGCCGGACAGGGCGCACACAACGGGGCTTGCCGGCGGTGGGCTCCGGTGGCGGTAGGGTTCGGGCAAACTATGCAAAAGGTAGAGCTAGCTATGGAGCACGTGTTCGTACCTTCAATTTGGCACGGGCTCGGCTGGAGGCGGCGGATTTCACCGAATTGCACCGGGCGGCGGCTTGGCGAGCTCCACGGCAGCGGTACGCAAACGGCGATGGTGGCGGCTGTTTGCAACGGCGCCGAGGTGGGGAAAAGAGTGGGGCTCGGCTTCCCCCTTTTATAGGCGCGGCCAGAGGGAAGAGGGGGGCCGGGCTCGGGCACGACGTGTGGGCGCGAGGGTAGCGGGGCCGGGCGCGCGGGCGTCGCGCGCGACGTGCAACGAACGTGGGTGACGTGCGGCGAGGTATGGCGGGTGCTGTGGGGGGGCATGGTGACGCGAGCGACGGCATACAGACGCTGCTGTGTGGTGTACGGGGTGACGCGGCCGACGTGGCGGCGGCGACTTTGGCGGCGCGTGCGCACGTGCGTGTACGGATGGCATGACGGGCGGCGACCGTGGCGGCGCGCGGCGTGCGGCGACTCCTGTGCACGCAGGAGAGGGTGACGCCGGCGAACGTGCGTGCACGAGGCCCCTGGTGCGGCGCGGCACGGCGGACGACGCGTGTCGCGCGGGTGCGTGCGTGCGGGTACCGTCGAACACTGCGATAAATGAATAGTGTGTTTCCTAATTTACCCGATTTAAACCTCCTAATTTCTTATTTCTATTTCCTTTCACCCTAAAATTCAAAATAAATTCTAATATTCCCAAAATAATTTTGGATTCATATTTTCAAACATTTTCCCCATTTTTATTATATTTTTTATATTTGATTTATTCCCTTCTTATATTTCCAAAAATTTGATTCCTTTGCTTTTAAAAAGGATCTCCAATTTATTTTCTATTCTCGAGATTATCTCCTATGATTTAAATTTAAAATTTGGATTATCCTTTCCTTATCCTTCTAGGGTTTATGCCAACCTTTATATTTTCCAGGTTACTTTTGTAATTCTACAGTTTGTATTTTTATCCTTTTTGAAATATAGATCCTGGAATTTTCTTCCCAATTTGGGATTTTATTTTTAGGGTTTTCATCCCAATTTCACATCAAACAAAGTTCAAGAGAACTCTTATGCTACGAGTGGCAAATAAGAATGAAGACACAATAAGAAGCAATAAAACCAAAAGGTTTTTTTAAGTTCCGATTTTTAATTCCCAGTTTCAAATTCTCCGATTTTCAGGGTGTTACACTAACCGATAATCTGCTATACCAAGTTGGCTAGGTTTTGTCGGTTGATGACCAAGATTTGAAGGTGCCGGCCCAATGTGTCAAGCTAGGGTTTGCTAATCTGAAAGGAACCCAATTTGTTTCAACATTGATAAATTCTGTGGGGTCTGGGTTGCTGATTGGCCTTAAGAGGAATTGGTTGGGATGGATGAGGTTGGCGATCACAAATTTGGTTCAAGAGGTGCTACAATGAAAAAGAAAGAAAAAGGGCAAATTATAAAGAGCAAAAGCCAAATTGCGATAAAGAAGGGAGCTATAGCCGATGGGGCTTACCTCTGGGAACTCGGCCGACGGCTCCGTGGAGGGAGTGGTCGAGGTCAACATCACCGGAGTGAGGTCTTTTCCGCGTGGAGGTTCCTTGCGAGATTGCCGAGGGCTCCGAGGAGGTTGCCGGTGAAGATTGGAGGTGTTTTTTTGGCTAAGGCGGTGAAGGCGAAAGTGACGGTGTGAAAAACTCTAATGCAGTGGTTGTTATTAAAAGAGGTGCGGTAACCGACTGATGGAAAGCCCTTGATTTTTTTAGAAGATAAGATTCGACAAATCCACAACATTATCAATATAGCAGACTTGGGGGGCATGTGTTAACGACCAAATTTGGTAAATTATGCATCGGACGTGAAGATAAGGCTGAAGCCGATTTGGAGGGAATTGGATTTTTGGAACGCAGAGCGCGTGCCAAGTGCAGACCAGATTGGTTAGGGAGTTTGTCGGCTGATGACTGAATCGGCTAAGGTGATCGTCGGTCGATACCGAATTGAACAAGATAAGCCGATGTAGCTGATTCCGGTAAGGTGACACTAGAATCATCTTCGAATTCGTTTGAAGTGCTTCATGAGGATTGCCATACATGGATAGAGTCCAAAGAAGGCAATTGTATCTATTAATTAGGTTCTCTTAAATAGTTTTCTTGTAGATAATGTCGGTAAGAGTCCACCTAAGGGACTTATCTGTAATTTGAATTATAATAGAGATAGGAATCGTGTCCGTTAAGGACATATCTTGTATCTAGGTATAAATACGACCCAGGACCTTGTAATTCATAATCAATCAGTTCAATACAAACTTCGGCGCATCGCCACCCGACGAGTTCTTCGTTCGAGTTGAGCAGGATCTGGATCGATCTCCAGCGAAAGGTAAAACTTGTTATGGCGGCTTGCACTCTCGGGATTAGTGCTTCCATCATTATGACACTCTAATCCTGTTTATGTAAATCGTCGAGTTATCATATATGCTATTAATCTAGATCGATATTGGTGTCTAACCCTAATCGGCTAACATCTGTTAGTAGACAATAGCTGATAGGGTTAGATGTCAACATCGACTTAGATTATATAGTATATCCACCATCTCGAAAGGTTTTCATAGACTTGTTTAGAACTTATACTTCTATTTACGCTTAGTGCTGCATCGGTTGAGTCCGACCTACTAAGTAATATTTAGAATCATAATATCTATCTTGTTTCATGATTACTATTAGAGATAGTATCGGGATTTCAGCGGATCTTACCTGTTTTAGCTATCTTATTTATTTTATGTTTACTTGATGTGCTAAAGCCGCCCTTTATATTAAGACATCACTGTAAATAAATATGTTAAGTTTGTTATCGATCTGTTAGGTTATTTTAACACTTGATCGGTTCATGTTTAATGTATTTAATCTATAATGATATCTTAGTATAATGTGGTATTGGAGTACTAGCCAATACGCATTAGATCTATGACAACAGCTATGCTATAAATATATAATATACATATTAAGGTACTTTTGGACACAAGTGATTTATACGGTCTCGGTACGCTACCGATCTATCCAATCACTTAGTTTAAACATATTTTGATATTTTTCCCCATTTTTTTCTAATTTTCCCCCCTTCTTTTCTTTTCTCTTCCTTCTTTTTCCTTTTTCTTTTCTTCCCCTTTTTTTCTCTACCCGGCGTTGTTCCTTCTCTCTCCTATACTGCCGCGACGTCTACCCCCCTGGGCGCTCGGCCGGCCGGCGAAATGGAGCGGCGTTCCTGGCTACCCGAGAGGGCGACACCGCGAGCAATGGCCAAAAATGGAAGCGTGGATCCCTCACCGACCGGCGGCAGGCGGCGGCGAGCTCCGGCGAACGGCGGAAGGCGGCGAACACGGCGGCGGCGCGGCTCGGCAAAACTCGGCGCGCTTCGGCGGTTTTTCCGGTGTCGGCGAGGAGGAAGGGAGGAAGGGATGGTGGCGGCAAGGTGTGGACGAGAAAGGGGAGCTTGCCCTCCCTTTTATACACGACGGGCGCCAGGCGGTGGGTCTCGGCGGCCACGCGGCGGTCGGCGCGGCGAGCGCGCGTGCGTGCGCACGTCGCGGCGACGTGCCGCAGCGCAGCCGGCGCGCGCGCGGCGGGCGTGGCGGGCGTGCGCGTGTGCGGGAGCGTGGGCGGCGTGGCAAGGATGGCGTGGCGCGGTGTGCATGTGCGAGGCTAACGCGGCGGGCATGGCGGCGTGTACGGGCGGCGACCGGGAGCGACGGCATGGCGCGGGCATGCCGGCGATCCCCTGTGCGTGGCCGGAGCCGATGATGGTGGGAACGTGCACGCATGAGGTCTGCAGTACGGCGGATGACGCGTGGCGTGTGCGAACGGGGTGATGGAACCAGTCGAGCACCTGCTGATCAGCGAATAGTGCAATTTCCTATTTTTCCCGAATTAAAATCATATTTTCCCATTTCTATTTCTTTCCACTCTAAAAATTCAAAGTAGATTCTAATATTCCTAAAATAATTTTTAAAATTATATTTTCAACTTTTTCCTCACTTTTTATTATACCAAATATATTTTTCTTATTTATTTTATTTCTCCTTTTAAATTCAAGAAAATAGGGTTTTTGATTAAAATAAATTTCTAATTTCATATTTCTTTTTCAAAAATATCCTTATCATCCAATCCCAAATATTTATTATCTTTCCTCCACCAATTAGGTTTTCAACCAACATATATCCTTTTCAAAGTACCCTTTTGTAATCCACCAAAGTATATATATATGCTCTTTTCAAATATATATATTTATTTATTTTGAAACCTTTTTCACCGGCTGGGATTTCAAAGCTTAGGGTTTTATTCAACTTTACATCAAAGTAATTCCAGAAGAAAATCTTACACCACCGAACTGGCAATTAAGATCGAAAAACACGATAAGATGCAATGACTCCCAAAAGGTTTTTGTGAGTTCTGATTTTTACGTTCCGACTTTTAATTTCTTCGATTTTCAGGATGTTACAAACCTACCCCCTAACAATAAATCTCGTCCTCGAGATTTCTTACCGGTTGTTGAGTAGGTGTGGGTATTCAGTCTTTAGAAAATCTTCGCTCTCCCAGGTGGCCTCTTCTTCGGTGTGATTGCTCCATTGTACTTTGTACATGCGCCATGACTTGGTTTGTGTCTTCTTTTCTGCCTCGTCCAGTATCTTTATTGGATGTTCCGGATATGTGAGATAACTGTTGATATGGATGATTTCCAAGGGAGCTTGCTCTTCTGGCACTCGCAGGCATTTCTTCAACTGTGACACATGGAACACTGGGTGGACATCGGAGATGTTCTCGGGTAACTCTAGCTGGTAGGCCACTTCACCTCTTTTAGCGCTTATCAGGAATGGGCCCATGTATCTTGGCACAAGTTTCCCTTTGACCTTGAACCTTTGAGTCCCTCGTAGTGGTGAGACCTTTAGGTACACATAGTCGCCTATGTTGAACTCTAAGTCCCTTCGACGAGTATCCGCGTAGCTCTTCTGTCGTGATTGGGCTGCTTTTAATCGGTCCCAAATCAGGCGGACCTTTTCCTCGGCCTCTTTGATTATGTCTGGCCCAAACACGGCCCGTTCACTGGTTTCTGACCACATCAATGGGGTTCGGCATCGCCGACCAAATAGGGCTTCATTTGGTGACATCTTCAGACTTGCTTGGTAGCTGTTGTTGTAGGAGAATTCGGCGTATGGTAAACATTTCTCCCAATCCTTGGTGAAATCCAACGCACAGGCTCTCAACACATCCTCAAGCACTTGATTTGTCCTTTCGGTCTGCCATCGGTCTGTGGGTGGTAAGCGGTACTAAAGGCAAGGTGACTTCCGAGTGCCTCATGAACTTTGCTCCAGAAATCGGACGTGAATTGGGTACCGTGGTCCGATATAATTCTTTTTGGTACACCGTGAAGACACACAATCCTACTCATGTATAGTTCTGCCAGCTTGGCACTATTGTAGTTAGTCTTTACGGGGATGAATCTCGCGGTCTTGGTGAGCCGATCTACTATTACCCAAATGGAATCATATCCTGCTGCAGTTTTGGGTAGTCCAACGATGAAATCCATGCCTATCTCATCCCATTTCCACTCGGGAATCTTGAGTGGCTACAGCAAGCCTGCCGGTCGTTGATGCTCAGCTTTTACCCTTTGGCATACATCGCATACGGCTACGTATTCGGCTACGTCTCTCTTCATATTGGGCCACCAGTATTCTTTCTTCAAATCCTGGTACATCTTCGTGCTTCCCAGATGTAACGAATAGGCTGATTCGTGTGCTTCTTTTAGGATCAATCCTCTCAAACCACCTTGTTCAGGCACGTAGATCCTTTTCTTATACCACAGGGTTCCCTTGTCATCTACCGAGAATTCCTTAGCGCGCCCAGCGGCCATGCGCTCTTTGATCGCTTGTGTTTCTTCATTACCCTTTTGAGCTTCTTCTATTTGAGTCCTCAGAAGGGGTTGGATTTCTAGTGAGTTCACTTCTCCGTGAGGAATCAGGTGCAGGTTAAGTCGAGCCATCTCTTCTTGAATCTCACTGGCCAGGCCTTCTAGTCTCATATGGTTGCATTGGGCTTTGCGGCTTAACGCATCGGCCACTACATTCGCCTTGCCGGGGTGGTAATGGATACCTAGATCATAGTCCTTGATCAATTCCAACCACCGTCTCTGACGTAGATTGAGATCGGACTGAGTAAAAGAAGTACTTCAGGCTCTTGTGATCAGTGTATACATCACAGTGATTCTCGATCAGATAGTGTCTCCAGATTTTTAATGCATGAACAACTGCTGCTAATTCCAAGTCGTGTGTGGGGTAGTTTTCCTCGTGGGGTCGTAACTGTCTCGAGGCATATGCCACGACCTTTCCATCCTGCATTAATACGCCTCCCAGCCCTTGTCGAGACGCATCACAGTACATCAAGAAATCCTTACGGTTGTCAGGTAGGGTTAAGATTGGGGCAGTGGTTAACTTTTCTTTTAGTTGGTCAAAGGCCTCCTGACACTTCTCGTTCCATACAAATTTCTTCTCCTTCTTCAGAAGTTGAGTCATGGGTCGGGCTATTGTGGAAAACCCTTCGATGAATCTCCGGTAATATCCGGCCAATCCCAAGAAACTCCGTACCTCTGTTACTGACTTGGGTGCCTTCCATTCCGTAACACTTCGACCTTGGTAGGGTCTACTGCTACTCCTCCGGCTGAGACTACATGGCCAAGAAAAGCGACTTCCTTAAGCCAGAACTCACATTTACTAAATTTCGGATACAACTGGTGCTCCCGTAGCTTCTCCAGTACCAGTCGTAGGTGTTCTGCATGTTCCTCATCATCCTTGGAATAGATAAGTATATCGTCAATGAACACCACCACAATTTATCCAGATACTCCATGACACGCCGGGGCATTGGTCAACCCAAAAGATATTACGGTGAACTCGTACAAGCCATAACGCGTAGAGAATGCTGTTTTGGGAATATCCCCAGCTCTAATCTTTAGCTGATGGTATCCTGACCGAAGATCAATCTTCGAGAACACTTGTGCACCCTTAAGTTGATCAAATAAGTCATCGATTCGAGGTAGTGGGTACTTGTTTTTGATGGTCACTTCATTCAACGATCGGTAATCTACACACATTCTCATACTTCCATCCTTCTTTTTGACGAAGAGTACTGGGCTCCCCAGGGAGAAGAACTAAGGCGTACAAATCCTTTTTCCTATAGTTCTCTGATTTGCTTCTTGAATTCTTCTAGTTCGTTAGCTGGCATTCGGTAAGGTCTCTTGGATATGAGCACAGTACCAGGCATTAGGTCGATGATAAATTCTATGTCACGATCGGGGGCATTAGGGCAATTCCTCGGGGAATACGTCAGGGTATTCTTGCACTCGGCATCCCGCTCAAAGGTAGCATGGTAAATACTCCCAGACTTGCTCGCATAGCATCGGGTTTTGGTCCATGGTTATGTTCATTGGTGATCCCCATGGGGTGGATACTGTGACTTCCCTTCGGCTACAGTCTATGACTCCATTGTTCTTAGTCAACCAATCCATTCCAAGTATGATATCAATAGTTTGGGGTGATAGTACCATGAGGTTTGAAAGGAATACCACGTCTCTAATCCGTATGGGCACATTGATTCAAGAATGGGGTACGGTTATGTTTCCCCCAGGCGAGTGTACCAACATGGGTCTCTTAAGTTCTACCTGGTGTAGGTGGTGTTGTTTGCTTACTTGTGAAGATATGAATGAGTGCGATGCTCCGGAATCAAATAATAGACTTTAACTGGGGTAGAGTTGATAGAGAACATACCCATCAGCACGTTCTGATCCTCCTGCGCTTCTTCGGCACGCACATGATTCACTTGTCCGCGCCGGAATCCGGTAGCAGTCTCATTGGGTTGCGGCGTCCTAAACAGACCGCGTCTCGCAGCAGGAGCAGTAGTTCCTCATACAGCCATTGCTTTGGCGCCGGTACGCACGGGAGTGTTGCGTGGCTTGTGGCAGCTGTGGAGTAGTGCCCAAACTCTCCACAGTTGAAGCAATTCACATTTCTCCTTCCCGGAGCGGCTAGAGTTGGTGTTGGGGTACGGAACTGGGGTGCAGTCAGCCTGCTGACGTGGTCGGGTGCAGGGGGACGACTGGTTGCCATGACGGTTGGCTTCCATCCGGACGGGGTGGCTCCCTTGGGACGCTGAGGCGCTCCCTGAAGTGGGCGGGCCATAGCAAGCCTCCTCTTGCGGTTGTTTTCCACCATCTTCTGGTCATGTTCCAACCGTACCACCTTGTTGATAAGGCTTTCGAAGCTGACGTGATCTTGGCCGATCATTGGCCCTCTCAGCTCATCGCTCAATCCTTTGATAAATTTATCAATTTTCTCCTCTTTGTTTGCCAGTCACTTGGTGGCATATCGAGCGAGTTGTGTGAACTTGTTCGGTATTCCGCACCTTGTGGTGTTGCCTTGGCGCAACCTTCGGAATTCGTTCTTCTTCATTCTCATGATGCGGTGGGTACGAAATTCTCACGAAAGGCGTGTGAACTCCTCCCGGGTTGGTTCTTCGGCGTCTTCTGCCCATGTCCCTTTGTAGGTGTCCCACCAATCACTTGCGGGGCCTTCCAATTGATTGGTGGCAAAAATGACTCTGTCGGTTTCTCGTACCCTGACGAGGGTCAGCTTCTTCTCTATTACTCTTAACCAGTCTTCGGCATCCATTGGTTCGTCGGCCGTGGAGAATGTAGGCGGCTTAGCTCGCATAAATTCTCCCAAGCTTGATCCTCCGCGATTCCCTTGGTTGTTGGCGATAGCTTGAAGCAACTGGGTTTGCAAAGCCATAACCTCTGCCAGGGTGGAGGGATTAGGCTCCGGTGGGTTCTCGTTGGATGTTGTAGCTCTGCGACGATGCGCCATCTGAAGAAGGTAGATGAGTTAATAGATTGGACCCACTCAAGGTCATGGTTTCTAGGTGATTTCTCTTCAAGTTGTTTTTAAATGATCTTTGAACAGAGAAAGCATGGTGGAATAAGCTCATTAATAACATACCATAAAACATAGGTTCATAGCGACTACATTAATGGGGATACAATGGACTGCACATACACAGTCCAACATGACACAATGCGAAAGCTAACATCGTACTACTGCCATCGTCTACTAGGGAAGGGTGTGATCCTTGCTGCCAAAACCATCCAAAGCAAGGTCAAAGTTGGGGCGGTCCTCTCGCCTAGTCATCCAACCAACCGTAGGAGCCAGGTGCAGGAAGGGGGTGATCCTTAGCTGAAGCAAATCGAAGTTCCCATGGCTCAGAGGTAGTGGCCTCGGAGTCATGCTTGATCTTCCTGCTTGGTGGTCGGGTACTCTTCCGAGCAGTCTTGCGGGTGAGGGGACCTCCGGTGTGAGTCAGGCGACGAGTAGGAGCTGCCTCCTCTGCTGGATCAGTATCACTGGACTCCCACTTGATTTCCAAAGGCTCTATCTCGGACTCGGAGTCGGTACTGATCTGGATGGGGTTCTCTTCTCCCGAACCAGGCTCAGATGGTACAGCAATGGAGTTCGAGGTAGGTCCCATTGAGGTAGCAGCAGTGGGGTCTATCAGGTATGGTGCCGACTCTATGCTCAACATAAAGGCCTGCTCCATCATGGCTTGAAAAGTGTTCAGGCATGCTGGAGTCATGAGGTAGTAGTGGTCGGGCACCGGGGCAGGAGGTGTTGGTACAACTTCGGTGGAAGTACCTGCAGCAGGGACAGCGTGGGAGCGAAGTTGTTCTTCCAGCTGGTTGACCTGTTGTTTGCTCTTCCTGAGCTGTTCTTCCAGCTCCACCAAGGCTTCTCCACGGGCCATGTAACGGTCAGAGAGCTGCTCGTACTGGGCACCGTTGGCCTGTAGCTGGGTCTGCAGCAAGTTGATTTGATCCCCGCAGCTCTGGTGTTCCTCGACCAGATCATTGAGGCATCGCTGCTGGTCGTCGATTTCGAGCAAAGCTTCTTCATAGCAGTCATCCGCTGTTTTTGCCCAGCGGGATAAATGGGTGACCATAGGATTATAGCAGCAGGGGGTGGCTTCCACGGTGCAGACCGGATTGCCTTCCTCGTGATAGGGGTGGTGCACAAACTCAGTCACAGTGAGCTCAGCACGGTGAATAGCGTTGAGGCGGAGGAACGCTTCACGGGCCGTGTCTTGAAGAGCTGCTTCTACCAGATCTCGGTGGTAGCGGGTGTGGAAGCAATAAGGTGTCTCACTCCCCATGCGGGCCTCAACTGAAACTGCTGCTTCCATACCGGGTATCCTTCGGTGCCATGCCTCCTGATCTGGTAGGTGGGTGGCTCTGGGTACCTTAGGCACCACAGCAATGACTGGAGCTGTGCCGCGAATCCTTCATCCCGTGGAACGGTGATTTCCCAAACTCCGACATGGTCCGACATCTGCTTTTGAAAGCAACTTAGGGTCAAAAAGAGAGAGAGGTAATATCAAAACCATTTGGGTAAAAGAAATGGAGATAAAGGTATAGGAAAAAGTATGTTTGTCTTTTCAAAAACAATAGTTTGCGAAATGATCCGACGTAGGGATATTTCCCTTTAGCCAGCTAGTAAGGGGTAGGGCGCCAGTTGGTCTTATCCTACAGTCGCATTGCTCTGATACCAGCTCTGTGGACCCCCGTTTTTGGAACGGGAATCTTTCGTGTTCATAGTACCATTTCCCTGGATCGAGTAGCTTGGTACCCACGAAATACAGTACTGAATAATCAGGTGCAAATGCACGAATGGTCTTACACAGGAGTTATTACAATAATAGGCCCAAAGGCAATGTCCAACACATAAGACCTCATGGTCCAGATACAACCTAAATGTAGAAATTAGATAAGGCGGCGGAATAAAGGCGGCGACTTGTCAATTGCCACGAGCAACGACCGAGAGACTAAGACCTAGCAAGCGCCATCGGCTTCTTCGCCCTCTGGTAGTAGGCATATGGATCCTCCAAGTCTTCATTTCCACCATCCGAAGGTTTGTGCGTATAGCAAGGGTGAGTACCAAGCGTACTCGGCAAGCCAACATGGAAGTGATGCATATGATAGGGTCATCCAAAGAATGGCTGGTGTTCTTTTGCATAAAGCCAATTTTCACAACTCTTTTCACAAGCCTAACAACTAGCCAAGTCAAGTTTTAGTCCCATAGTCCATTAAGTCGGCGACGGTTCTGTCTACCATACATCGTGATTCCAAGGATGGCTTCCCGCCTCCGGTTCGTCATGGTTTTCTGGGGAGTCCACCCCTTCTTGCATCTCGAGAAGTTGATCCACCAGTGAATACAAATCATCATGCAAACCCATCCCATCATTTTAAAGATTAGAGTCTAGCCAAGCGAAAGTCTTGTCACGATTCTCAATATCCGCGAGCACGGCTATTCGAATAGATTGATTCATTCACACTGCAGTGGATGTACACTTTACCCGTACTCCGTGACAGCCCAACAAATGAGCCTACGTCCCAACACATGAGACGGTCGCGGCAAAGCCTTTCGATAACCTCACTTTGGCAGTACCCGCTCCATGAACTTAAGCCCTCATGCACTCTAGCCGTCATTTTCTAGCCCTCATGCGCACCCGGGGTAAGGGAAGATTTCATTCATCAAGTTATAATAAATTTCAATTTACCATCATCCCTTTCAAATCTCATCTCATCCATAAGAACCACTATGCAAGGGTATCGCCTCCGCTCGGCTATCTACTCCGCTAGGTCTATACCCATTCGAGAAGTACGGTTGTACTGGCTCGTTTCCCGGCTATCTCATGGCTCGGTCCTTAATTGACCAGGGTCGACACTTGCCTTTTCCGGAATCCACCCAAATCATCCACCGCCCCGTCTAAAACATTTGTTTAGTACTTTCAATTTTCATCACATCTCATTTCATCATTCTCATGGCAATGTGGCGCTCATGTCTCCACATGCGTATCTCAACTACCTTCCCTAAGGTAGATGCCCAAGCATAAAGCTTTTCATAAAATCATGAGTATGCATGAATCTAAAGATAGCATGGCTAAGCATTTTACTGAAAGTTTACGTGAAAAGCAAAGTACCGGAAATCTTATTTTGGAAATCCAAATTTTCCTCCGAAGAAACTTAGGAGAAAACCATATATTTGCACGAATATTCCCCAAAATACCCCAAAAATATTCTCCAATTTTTCTAGAATTTTTCCCCATATTTTTCTAATTTTCCCCTTCTTTTCTTTTCTCTTCCTTCTTTTTCCTTTTTCTTTTCTACCCCTTTTTTTCTCTACCCGACGCTGTTCCTTCTCTCTCCTATGCCGTGGCGTCTACCCCAGGCGCTCAGCGGTGGCGAGATGGCGCGGCGTTCTGGCTACCCGAGAGGGTGACAGCGCGAGCAATGGCCGAAAATGGAAGCGTGGATCCCTCACCGGCGCGGCGGCGGCGGCGAGCTCCGGCGAATGGCGGAAGGCGCGAACGGCGGCGGCGCGGCTCGGCAAAGCCGGCGCGGCTTCGGCGGTTTTCTGGTGTGGGCGAGGAGGAAGGGAGGAAGGGATGGTGGCGGCAAGGTGTGGAGGAGAAAGGGGAGCTTGCCCTCCCTTTTATACACGACGGGCGCCTGGGAACGGTGGGTCTAGGGCGGCCACACGACGGTCGGGCGGCGCGCGCGCGTGCGTGCGCACGTCACGGCGGCGTGCGGCAGCTGCGGCCGAGCGCGTGCGCGTACGGCGAGCGTGGCGAGGGCGGTGCGCGTGTGCGGGAGCGTGGGCGACGTGGCAAGGATGGCGTGGCGCGGACTGTGCATGTGCGAGGCTAACGCGGGCGGGCATGACGCGCGTGTACGGGCGACGACTTCGGGAGCGACGGCATGGCGCGGCTGTACCGGCGATCCCTGTGCGTGACCGGAGCCGATGACGGTGGGAACGTGCACGCACGAGGTCTCTGGTACGGCGGATGACGCGTGGCGTGTGCGAAGGGGTGATGGAACCGGTCGAGCACCTGCGATCAATGAATAGTGCAATTTACTATTTTTCCCGAATTAAAATCCTTTTTTCCCATTTCTATTTCTTTCCACTCTAAAATTCAAAATAGATTCTAATATTCCTAAAATAATTTTTTAAATTATATTTTCAACTTTTCCCCACTTTTTATTATCCCAAATATATTATTCTTATTTATTTTATTTCTCCTTTTAAATTCAAGAAAATAGGGTTTTTGATTAAAATAAATTTCTAATTTCATATTTCTTTTTCAAAAATATCCTTATCATCCAATCCCAAATATTTATTATCTTTCCTCCATCAATTAGGTTTTCAACCAACATATATCCTTTTCAAAATACCCTTTTGTAATCCACCAAATTATATATATATATATGCTCTTTTCAAATATATATATATATATATATATTGAAACCTCTTTCAATTTGGGATTTCAAAGCTTAGGGTTTTATTCAACTTTACATCAAAGTAATTCCAGAAGAAAATCTTACACCCGAGCGGCAATTAAGATCGAAAAACACGATAGGAAGCAATGACTCCCAAAAGGTTTTTGTGAGTTCCGATTTTTACGTTCCGATTTTTAATTTCTTCATTTTTAGGATGTTACAGTTCGATTTGGCTATCTTCTTGCGGAGATTTCACCCTTTGCCGAAGTCGATGCGGCCAATCGGATCTCTTGCGGCCACGTGATCTCTCGCGAGATTGGGCCATGTCGCGGTTCTCCTTGTTGCGGTGAAGGCTTGCTTCACGTCGCTGCGAAGAGTGATGACGCCGTTGGGACCCGACATCTTCATGCGAGGTAGGTGTAATGGGGTATCGCCATGAACTTGGCGAGTGCGGGCCTTCCGATGATGGCGTGGCGAGTGTTTCGAAGTTGGCCACCTCGAAAGTAACATTCTCCGTCCGAAAATTCTCTCGAACTCCGAAGATGACCGGAAGGGCGATGTGCCGAGTGGCGTAGATGACGCCCGGAATAACTCCATGGAAGGGAGCTGAGCTTGCCTTTAGTTCAGCCCTCGGGATCTGCATCTCGTCCAAGGTTTTGGCGAAGAGAATGTTAAGGGAACTGCCCCCATCGATGAGGACGCGCTTGAGCTTGATGTTGCGGACCACTGGGTCCAAGACGAGTGGATAGCGCCCGGGTGAACCACTCGGTCCGGGTGATCCGGCGGTCAAAAGTGATGGCCACCTCCGACCATCGTAGGTCTTGTGAGACCTCGGTTTGTACCGCGTTGACCTCTCGGTCGTTAGCTTGTTTCCTCTTGGATTCGTAAGCTAGCGGACCCCGAAGATGTGATTTAGCTCGCCCACGGGGTGTTGAAAAGGCTCGGCATTCTCGGCCATGTTGTTCTTCTTGGCGCCGATGGGCGGCTTACTCGGCCCGGCTTCTTGTTGAGCTATGCCGCATATTGCTCGGCGAACTATTTATAAATAAAGCAGTCCTTAGCCGCGTGCTTGTGGTTGGGATGGTGCGTGCACTGAGGATTCATGATGGCGTCGTAGGCCACGACATGGGGCGGCGTTGGTAGTTGGAGGTTGTGGCAACTAGATCTTCGGGTCGACGCTTGCGTACTTTCGCCCTGGTTGTTGTTGTTGCCGTTATCCTTCTTAGGATTCCGGCTTCCTCCCGCTTTGTTGTCGTCCCTCTGTCGGGCCGGTCTTGGCGCGCCGCTTTGATGACATCGTTGGATTTGGCATAAGAATTTGCCGTCTCAAACATCGCTTCACCGTCTTCGGTGGCTTGCGCCCAAACTTCCCGATCAACGGCTCATCACGGACTCCCTTACGGAAGGCGGCGATGATGATGTCGTCGGTGATGTTGGGGATCTTGTTGCGCTTTTCGGAGAAGCGCCGAATGTAGTCCTTCAGAGGTTCGTCCGGCTTCTGGATGACATTGTATAGATCAAAGTGGGTTCCAGGCCTCTCGAAGTTGCCCTGGAAGTTGGCAATGAAGTGGCCCCTCAGCTCACTCCACGAGCCAATTGAGCCTCTTGGCAGGCTCGTGAGCCAGTTCCTGGCTGAGTTGGCGAGGGCCACGGGCAGGTAATTGGCCATGGCCTTGTTGTCGCCTCCTGCCGCACGGATGGCGAGAGTGTACACGGTCAGCCATGACTCGGGGTCGGTCTTGCCGTCGTACTTCTCGATTCTAGTCGGCTTGAACCCATTCGGCCAATGCACTCGGCGAAGCTCCCGAGTGAAAGCTGGTACTCCGTCGTCATTACTGTCGGGTGATCCCCTTCGATCTTCTCGGGTGCGTTGATCCTGTTCTTGGTAGCGACGATCGAGGACTTTCCGCAGATCACTCGGCGGGGTCCTCGGTAGGCTGCTTCGGTAGCTGGAGTTGTTGTTGCGGCGGACGCGGTGGTGGACGGGTGGACGTCCATGTTGCTTCTCGCGGTCGGCCGTTTGCTCCTGATGGTTGTGCGTGGACTCGTGGTGTGGGCCTCTTGGCCTGGTTGTCGACCGGTCTGGCTCCGGCCTCTTGTAATCCCTTGACCTCAGCGGCGGGAGTCGGCTTCTATCGGGCGTTTCAGCCACGGACTCAGTCGGTCTTCGTGCTGAGGTGGAGGGATGACCGTTGGCCGTAGCTGCAACGATGGTCTTGATTTTGTCCAAGATTGGAGTCACGTCGGGGGGCACCGTCTCGAGGACGGTGTCAAGGAGTGTGAGGGCAGCAACGGCGTTCTGCTGTGGCGTCTGGAAGATATTGGTGTTGCGAACCCGCGTTTGGAGTATAGCCTCTTGGGCGGATCATCCGACTGCCCTTAGATCTTGCTTCCTTTTGTCGGCTTCCTCTTTGTGTTTCTTCTCCTCTTCGGCCAGCTTGCGCTCTTGCTCAATTCTGGCTCGTTCTTCTTCCACAAGCCTGCGAGCCATGGCTGAGTCGGTCTCGGCCACCTCAGCCATAAGGACGTCAAAGCACTTCGGCTCGTAGTCCTTGTTGTAGTCGGAGTCATCGGCTTCGTCTGAGGGGATGCCATAAAGGTCGTCAAATCTCGAAGAGCTGAGATATTCGTTGAGCTCTGAGGATGAGCATGAGCCGAATGATTGGAGGATGACGGCGATCTCCCTTGAGCTGGGTAGTTCGAATCTGGATCATTCCGGTCAGAATCGGAGCTTGACGACGTGGATCTCCCGAGGATCAATCTTGATTCGGAGTGGAGGAGCTTGCGGTAGATCTCAGCGGTGTTTGGTAATCCAAACGGTGCCGAGAGGTCTTCTTCCGAGTCGATTGGCTCCGACGGGGAGATGAGGAGATCGCTGCAGATCTCGGCGGCATTCGGTAGTCCGAACGGTGCCGAGTGAGGTCTTTCGTCGGAGTGGATGGACTGCATCTTGGACTCCAAGATTTCGTCGTAGATCTTGGCGTTGTTCGGGAGCCCGAACGGCGCCGAGTGGGTTTCTCCTCCCGACTGGTTCGAATCCGAGTCAAAGGAGGGAACTTGTTGAAGTCGTTGGCGGCGAAGTCGCTGAATCCGAAGACGATCCCATCGCGCTTGTCGGCGAGATTGTCGAAGAAGTCTTGACGTGCGGCCCCTACCTGGCGCCCCAACTGTCGAAACTCGGTTTCGGCAATAGAAAATTGGGGGTGCAGTCAAGATCGCCAAGCTAGATGGGTTAGATGGAAAACAAGGTTTAGACAGGTTCAGGCCCTCTCGTGAGGTAATACCCTACTCCTGTTTCGGGGACTCGATCCGTCGAGTGTTTTTATTGATCTCGTGATCTTGTGTATCTAAAGCTGAAAGCTGATCTAACTTCTGATATTCCTCAAGGGACGCCCCTTACCCCCCTTATATAGTCTTGGGAGGCGGGCTTACAGATCGGAAACCCTATCCTACTCTAAGTCGGTTTCCTCAATCTTACCAAACCGTGACTATAGGCCGTTGCCTTATCTCAATCGGCAACGTAATACCCAAGTCGTATTTGGTTTACATATCTGGTAGGTACAATCTATCCCTATCTCCAGTCAGATAAACTTGCCATGTGAATATTCGATTGCCATAATCTCCACACATATGTTGGACGAAACACGAGGTTCATGTTCGTGAAGATTCCGATGAGCTCAAAGGCAAAACAAAGAAACAAAAAGCCGTGATCATCAAACAAATGCACAAGGACAAGATGATCACGATATCATTCTACTTGGGCAAGGCTATGTTGGAGCACGAGAGACAAAAATGTCCTCATGGTCCCTTATGTGTTGTGGTACGTAATATTCGTCCGTAAAACTGATATTTTACTATGATATCACCTACAATTAACATATCTCTTCTTTCGCAGCGATCACTACATACTATTTCTGGTATATCCGCGGGACCACGTGGCCGTAGTGCTTGATCCGGCACACTATAGCCAGGAAACATTCAAAGAGTTCCTCGTCATTTTAAATTTCTAAGTACTATTATGCACCTTTCAATACGTTTTGTTTGTTTTTACTATCGAATATACAATTGATCAGTGAAACATGCAATTATTTTGTCTATAGAGCACACCATCGTTATGTAAGAAACGGTGGCACAGTGAATGATCCACAAAAGAAGAAGCTTCTTGTGAGGACAAATTTTTCGGTAATTTTATGCTCGTTATATGCCAAGATTTTATACTGTGTTTAATTTCAAATTGCGACGCACATAATAAATTTTATTCGATACAGTGTTATAAGCAACCACGGACACTAACCTTTGCGGCTACTACATGTGCGAGATGCTCGAGAATCTACGGGAGATACTCTAATAAGTTAGAACAAGTAAGTTCGAGAAAATATATTTTTCTACACGTTATCGATCTTGTATAATTTTCCTAATCGTATGTATGTGTACTATTCTTCCTTAAACAGATCACGGAAGTTCCAGTTGTAGCGAATCGGTTCGACAATCGAACCATGCTTAACTTGGTTGCAGATCTTTGCCGCTTCATCCGTCGCGATGTCTGCAACCATTTGAGCAATTTCTACGATCCGAAGAGCGAGCTGGCGACGGATGATAAATTCAAACGACTTAGGGAGTGGGAAAAAGAGCACCGCCATTAATGAATGATTTGTAATTTGTTGCTAGACTTCTGTAATTTGCGCGAGACGAAACTTGATATGTATATAAACATACATGCATGATCTGTGTACATACTTTAATATCTTTTATGACGAAATAATATAATTAAATATCTTTTTTCTCATGCGAATATATACATGCATCTTATCGATCGACTCATGCATTTAATATTAATGAGAGAGAGAGGACATAGAGGAGAGGAGAGTATCAGAGAGAGGAGAGGAGAGGAGAGAGAGAGGACAATAGCTAATGTACATAAAATAATATATACCATCTTCCCGTGCGGTCGACTTAACGGACCGCACGGGAAGATCGATTATCCCGTGCGGTCCTATAAAGTGGCCCTCACGGGATAATCGATCTTCCCGTGCGGGCTGCGTTAAGCCGACCGCACGGATAATAGATCTTCTCGTGCGGTTGGACCGTCCGCCCGCGAAAATGTTATTTTTCTAGACCTTTTCGCGCATGCGGGCAGGCCTTCCATACGGGAAGATGCCTTTCGGCCCGCATGAAAAAATGGTTTCTCCGGTAGTGGTAATAACTAAATGCTATGTTGATCGGAGAGATGCGCTCATAATCAGAGCCCCGAAGATATAGGCTTCGGCTAAACTTCGTTAACAAATATCATGTGTTCCTGTATCATCATCTGGAATGTCTTAGGTGATGAATGATTAAAGCGATCGAGAAGGTTAATTGTTGTTTCGCCATACCGACTAACTTTATAACAAGTGATATCAGAGCTGAAGGTTTTAACATTGGATCAAGAAGACATGCGGAGGAGGAAACACGAGGTGAGATCGTGCATCGACAAGAGATCCTTAGTCGTGGTGAAGAGATCGATTGTGACAATGAGGATGTTGCAAAGACGATGACCTCGCTCGTGATCAGATCGACAATGTCGAAACGTGACCGGAAGACAAAATGAATGTGGCCGAAGGCATTCGGAGTGATCGGAGGGGTAGCACTATAAACGACACGCCCTGACACACATGGTAATCACAGATCCACAACGGCATGGAGGCCTAGCTCGAGAACGAGACCGACGAGCATGGCGCGGTGTGGTGGACGTGCAGGGCCGAGGACGATGTGGTCGTGGACGGTGAATAGGATAGCTACGACTGTGATGCGTACGGAGGTACGGACGATCTGTACGAGGCACACGTCAGATACATGTTACAAGTACACAGGGAAGGACATCCTGCTGGGGCCTAGGCATATATAGACGGAAACTATTGCTTGAGTGCATGCACGTGGTTCACTGGCTATGTGCACATGCATGGCCGTTGTGTTGTGCGTGCCATTGGACAGCAAGGAGATGGAGTACACGTGTGGTTGTGCTAGAGGCTTGGTGACTTGGGGAGTAGGAGGGATGGAGTCCAGACACGACTCGGAGCTGAGCGGCAAAGCCGACTGAGTGTGTCCTATAGGACTTGATTTCACTAAAACAAGTCCATGGGTATCACCCCAAAAGATACCGGTCAAAATAAATTTGGCGCCTATTAACATAATAGGTGTCGGTTCTAAGAAAAACCGACACTTATATTATTGGTAACGGATTTTTTAAAAAACCGGCATCTATAATATTTTATAGGTGGTTTAAAATAAAAATCGATACCTATCTTGTTAGTGTCGATTTTTAAAAAACCGATACCTCTAATATATTATAGGTCTTGGTTTTTAATAAAACCGACACCTAGAAACCAACCGGCCGATTTAAACCGACTCCGGCCTTATCTCCTCCACCACTCCAGCCTTATCTCTTTTCCACCACCACTCCTCTCTCTTTCTTCTCTCATTTCTCCACCACTCCTCTAGCCGGCTCACTATTTCCTTTGTCCTCTCTCAAGCGGCGAGACGGCGCGAGCGGCGGGAGGTGGGATGGGCGGCCGCGGGACGAGCGGTCGCGGGAGCGCGGATATGTGAGGGACGACTACGGGAGGGTCCTCACCGCGCTGCCCGCGCCTCCCATGCCCGCGGCGTGCTCCACGGCCAGCCGCACCGCGGGAAGAGACGCTCGAGGTCCGGCTCCTCGGGGTCGACGACGAGCGAGTCGACTCCGATTCGGACGGCTTGGAGTACGACGATGAGCGATCCGTGGGCGGGGGAGCGGCGCGATGGCTCGAAGACGACCGAGTTCGAGGTTTTTATTTTGTGATGTTTGATTTTTTTGTGATTTATCGTGGAGGATTTACGTGGATGATTGATATGTGTGTATGAATCGTGGATGATGTATGGATTTATATGTGGATCGTGGATGATTGATTTGTGGAGGATTTATATGTGGTTTTTTGTTTGTGATTGATCTGTAGAGGTTGTGGATGGATATATGATTTGTGTTGTTGATTGGATCTGCGCATGGTGGAGCTTGGCCCAAACCGACGACCCGAACGTTTTTGTTCCCTAGAATCTAATAGGTGTCGGATCTTAAAATGGCACCTATTTTTCTAATAGGTGCCAACCAATAGGTGCCGGTTGGGAAAACCGACACCTAAAGGGGTTTTCCAACCGGCACCTAAGGGGTTTTCTATACCAGTGTTTCCAAATTGATTCAGTCCACATGCCAATAGCAAAAGAGATGTGGTCTTGGGCGGTTGTGTATAATGATGGTAGTTTCGACAGATGAAGATGGACCAAACGGTCGAATTTGATATGGCTGGTTAGACCGAGTGGCAAAGTCGATTGGATCGAGACATAGGACAAGTAAGCTGGCGACAACAGGCCAATCGGATCGCATATAAAATTATTTGGCAAAACATGATATATCTGAGACTCGTAGAAGAGTTGGTCCGAAGCGAAGAGGAAGATCAAACACTATGATAGTGTTAACGACCAAATTTGGTAACCAAATCCCTAAGCTCGAGGTTGAAATTGAAGTGGGATTGGATCGGAAAAGTGATCTGCGAAGAAACAAAGGTTGCATAGGCCATGATTAAATCGGCTGGGAGACCAGTCGGCTGAGGCCGAATAGAATAGGGACATCCGATAGCCGATTCCGATTGAGAGAACAAGATGGAATTGTTTTCGATAAAGAAGCTTGAAGATAAAAGGAAGATTCGGTTCCCAAATATTCGTTAAGATATTGCTATTTATGGATAGAGTCCTGTAACAGCAATTGTATCTAAAAAATAGGGATTTGTATAAATGTTCCTTTTGTGATACGACATTGGGGCTGTATCCCGAGATATTGTTGTATTTTAAATAGTAGATAAGATAGAAACCGTGTCTTACACGGATATTGTTATTCCCGGGTATAAATAAGACTCGATGGTTCTTTGTCAAATATAACACACATCAATACAATCTCGGCGCATCGCCAAACTTTTTCTTTTAGACGAGTTCTTGATCTCGCTTCGGGCTGCATCGATCTCGATCTTCGGGTAAGGTAAATACTTGTCATTAGAAGTTTGTATCTTTGAATCTAGTGCTTATATCGTGATGACACTCTAGATTTAATGTTATAAACTGCACAATTTATCATATACAGTATATAACCTAGATTAATATCTAGATCTATCTCAACGTCGGCTGGTTTCTCTTAGGAAGCAGTAGCCGATAGAGCTAGGTCCAGATGTTGAACCAGGGTATATCTTTGTATCCACCGTCTTGAGGGGTTTACATCGGTTCATATAGATATAATACTTCTTTTTGTACTTAATGTTGCATCATCATGACCTATTAGGTCGCTCTTGAGAATTATTAAGATCTATTCGGCTAGATGTTTATCATTAGAGACAGTGCCGGGGTTTCAGCCGGCCTTATCTATTTTAATTATCTTTTAGCATTATTTACTATTAGATATATTAAAGTTTGTCTCTTATATTAAGATCTTAATCGGTTAAATGCTTTAAGCCGATATCAATTTGTTGGCATCAGCCGATAGCTGATTGATCTAGGTTTAGCGCATTTAGGTTAGATTAATATCTCTTTCATAAGATGTATCGGAGCACTAGCCGATTCATGTTAGGTCTACAACATCGGCTAGGTTATAAACACATATATTTATTATCCTGATGTATATTTAGATTAAGTGATTTATATTGTCTCGGCACAGCCGATCTATCCCAGTCACTTAGTTTAAATACGCTTCGGGATAGCACTTATATGTAAGTTGGTTCCCTGAGCCGATCCGGTAGGATCTAACTTTAACCTTAACGCATGTATCTGTTTACTTCTTATTGGTTAGCAGATCAAACCAATTGGCACGCCTAGGTCATCAAAGGTAGCCAAGGACGGACATGCACTAGAGCTAAGCAGATCTCCCTAGCCAGCGCGTGGGAAAGATTTCTCAACAGATAGTAATTTCTTCGGGTGATTCAACGCAATGGTGAACCATTAATGGAGAATCGGATTTTGCGTACGGGCCGAAAGGAACCTTTCCGTGCGAAAGGCCCACCCGCACGCCCGAGAAGGTATGGGAAAAGAACCTTTTCGCATGCGGGCGGCCTAACCACACTGGAAGATCTACTATCTCGTGCGGTCGACTTAAGCGGCCCACACGGGAAGATCGATTATCCCATTCGTACTGCTTAAGCCAACCGTACGGGATAATAGATCTTCCCGTGTAGTTTTTTAAGTGGATCGCATGGGAAGATTGATCTTCCCGTGCGGCATTATTTTATGTGCATATGCGCGCTTGCATTTTGTTTAGGGTTCTTTCTCCTCTCTCTCTCTCAATAATATATGATACTATCGATGTTGTCGTTAGTATATATCTATACTAATATAAAATGTTTCAGTTCATCCTGCAATTAACCATTCATCCGCGATTAATCACCGCTCGTTTCGCCACCCTCCCCACGCCACGAGACCACGATGCTCCCCTCCCCCTCCTCCTCCTCCTCCTCCTCCTCACGCTGACCCCTCCTCCTCCCTTCCCAACCCTAACCCTAGCCCTAACCTCCGCCTCCGTCACGCACCTGCTGCTACCGCTCCTTGCCGCCCCGGCCGACTCGTCCTACTCGCGCCGCTCGTCGCGTCGGCCGATTCCTCCTCCTCTTCTAGGCCGCTCCACCACCACCACCATCACCGCCGTCGCGTCTACCGTCGCCAGCGTGTGCCGCCGCCGCTTCACAAGCAGAGGAGGACGTCTTCGCCGTCGTCGTCCAATGCGGCCTGCAGGGAGGAGGACCTCGAGGAGGCGATCTACAACTTCATGCGGCGGTCCAACAAGCCCGGGGCATTCCCCACCTGCACCGAGCTCGTCGCTGCGGGTCGGGCCAACCTCGCCGCCGCGGTGGGCGCTGCGGTGGGTGGGCGCGCTCGCCCTCGCCCGGATCGGCACCGCCGCCGACCCAACGCTACAAGGCCCATTGGACCGAGCAGCCAAGATAGCCAATGGATATGTGGCTGAGCTAGGGTTGTTGACTGAATAGAGGAGGAAGCAGAGGCATGCGGATGCAGTGGAGGCTGCCCTGGCGATGACAACGGCCGCTGGTTTTCACGCGAGAGCTGGACGCTTCCACCAGCCACCGTTGGGATCCAACGAACTCCATCGTATCCATGGAGGAGGTTGCGTGGAGGAGCTATTTTTGGGCGTTGTTCATCCTCTTCCTTTTTTCAGTTCTTAAAACCATAGCTTCTACTCTGTTTTCATCTAATCTCTCTTGTTCCTCACCTTTCTTCGAGGGTGTTCACTTTGGTCAGGTGGTTGCTGACCTCCTGTGTCCACCAAGGCCTGGGTGCGAGGTCGTCGCTGGTGCTTGTGCTTTCTATCCAGGATTGTTAGCTGCTCGGGTGGTGCACAGACGTCCCTGTTCGCCACTGACGGCTCAGTATCTCCAAAGATTGTTTGCTGCTACAGGCACGAACGTGTACGGCGAATATAATTCTTCTGAGACAGAACCTTGTTCGCTGAGTTTACGGCCTACCCACACAGACAATCTGTGTGTTGTGAGTATACTCGTCATGATTCATTTTTCTCTCTATAATCTGTGGGACTTTGTTGAGAATTGCTCTGTGATGAAAATAGGACTTGTCTGAGACAGCTGTGACAATTATTTTGATTGCTTATAGATTATTGTTTAGTTAGTAATTGTGGATCTGATTAGTATATATATACATATGTGATCTGCTCTGCATGATAGCTTAATTCTGTTCTGGTAGAATCTTGGCAGCTCCATTGTCTTCATTACTACTGTGCTCTTCATGATTTATTATTCCTGGAGGTAGCTCAAACTATTGTTTCAGATTGTGTTTTGGATCCTTTTCAGCATCTATATTCTGTTATAACTTGTCACAGCTGTCTAGGATCGCAACTTTAGAGTTGGATGGCTGCTTTATGGCAGCAACCCTATTTCCTGAGAGCAATATATTGCTTAATCATGCTTTGGGTGTTATATTGCTTATTCATGCCTCTGTACATGCAAGATATGTTTGATTCATATGTAGGCATGTTTGTTTATTTATCGAATGTTAGTTTCGGGTATTATTTGTGTAGACCCCCGTAGTTGAGGACGGGAATCATTCGTGTTCATAGTACCTTATCCCTGGATCGAGTAGTTTGGTACCCACGAATACAATTCTGAATTACCAGGTGCAAGGTGCACGAATCGTCTTACATCGAAATTATTACAATAATAGGCCTGAAGGCAATATCCAATACATATAGAACCTGCGGGTCCGGATACGGCCAAAAGCGAAGTTAGATAAGACAGCAGAGGGAAGGCGGCGGCATGTCAATTGCCACATGCAACGGAGGGGACTAAGACCTATTGCGCTCCATTGTCTTCATTCCTCCTGGTAGTAGGCATAGGGGTCCTCCAGTTATTCGTTTCCTTCATCTGAAGTTTGTCCGTATAGCAAGGGTGAGTACCCAACGTACTCAGCAAGCAAACACGGAATGATGCACATGATAGGGTCATTCAAAGGATGGCTATGGTTTATTTGTGCAAAGCCAATTTTCACAAATCATTTCGCAAACCTAACATCTAGCCAGTCAAGTTTTAGGTCCATAGTATATTAAGTCGGCGACGGTTCGGCCACCATCCATTGTGATCCCAAGGATAGCTTCTCGCCTCGATTCGTCATGGTCTTACGGGGTGTCTTCCCCTTCTCTCGAGATAGAGAAGTTGGTTTCCCCAGCACACAAAGTCATTATGCAATCCCACCCATCATTTTAAAATTTATGAGTCTAGCCACGGAAGAAACTTGTCACGTTGCTCATTAACCACGAGCACGGCTATTCGAATAGATTGATTTACTCACCTTGCGGTGGATGTACACTTTACCCGTACTCCGCATCTACTCATTGAATGAGCTTACATCGCTCTATATGGGACGGTCATGGCAAAGCCTTTCGATAACCTCACTTTGGCGTCCGCTCCATGAACTTAGGCCCTCATGCACTCTAGTCGTCATTTCCTAGCGGTGAGAGGAGTTCTAGCGTTCCCGGGGTAAGAGAAAGAATTGCTCTATCCTTGAACTTTCCATCTTTGTGTCCTTTCTTCATGTCTTCATTTCTTCTTGCTGATCGCATGCCCGATCTCTGCCCAGGTACCAACCAGCGGTACACCCCCTGCCGGAAGGCCCTTAACTTTCGTCCAGGCACCCACCAATGGTGCACCCCTACGGTAGGACCTTACCTCAACGCCAACACCTGAACCTACTATGCGGGGATACGCCTCCGCTCGGATATTTAATCGCTAGGTCTATACCAATTCGAGAAGTATGGTTGTGTTGGCTCGTTCTAAGTTGTAGTCTCATGGCTCTGTCCTTAATTGACCAGGGACAGTACTAGCCTTTCCCGGAATCCACCCAAATCCATCCATCCGCCCCAGTCTAAAAACATTGGTTTTATATTTTTTTGTTTTTTCCTCAAAACCATTTTCATCATGTTCAAGCAATGTGGCGCTCATGTCTCCACATGCCGTAGCTCAACTACCTTCCCTAAGGTAGTAGCCCAAGCAGCTCTTTATAAAATCATGAGTATGCATGAATCTAAGAATAGCATGGCTAAGCATTTTACCGAAGATATTCTCCGGTTGTATGTATCACATCGAGGGTCACAAGGAATAATTCTAAAGGTAATCAATAACAAGGCATGGCATAACAAGTATAGGTAAATCTTTGTGTATAGCATGCATGTTTGAAGTTTAAATCAACATCATTTCGCAATTGGGATCAATATGTTCAAAGAGTGTGATGACTTGCCTTGCTTGCACGCTAGTTGAGTGGGGTCTTCGATGGAGTCGGTGCACGCTTCTTCGGGTGCTAACCGTACGTGCGAAAAGAAAGATTGAACTCGTTTAGAATCCAATAAGATCGAATAAAAGGTCAAGAGAAACCATAAAAGAACTCCAAAATATCTACCCTGCGATTTTATTTGAGTTAGGGAAGGATTTTGAATGAAATCCGAGTAACGAAAGCGAGAAAGGGTTGTTTTAGGGTTTTCGCAAAATACCGATTAATAGATAAGGCGATAAACTTATAAATGTTGTTTGAAAGATTTTCCATTGAAAGGCCAAAACATATTTATTATTATTTTTGTAAGGCAAGAAAGAATAAATAAATCCCAAGAAAAATATACGCGAAAGCGAAGTACCGGAAATCTCATTTTGAAGTCGAATTTTCCGAGGAAAAGATATGAGAAAACCATATATTTTAGCACAAATATTTCCCAAATATGTCCCAAAAATATTTTTAAATTTTTCTAGAATTTTTCCCCTTTTTTTCTATTTTATTTTTTCTTTCTTTCCTTTTCTTTTTTATCTCTTTTTTCTACCCGCCCCTCTCTCGCTTCTCTGTTCTCTCTCTCTCTATCGCGTGTGGGACGCGCTGCTCCTTTCTTGTGCCTCTCTGACATGTGGGCCCGAGAAGGAAGAAAGGAAAATAAAATAAAATAAAAAACAGAAAATGGCGCGGAATGGGGGTTCGAACGCAGGACCTCGCGCTCCTCTCTCTCGTCTCTCTCCACTGCGCCAAGCAGTTCTTCTCTCCCCTCTTTCTTTTTCTTGCGTTTGTGTTCTTTTATTCCCTCTCCCTTCCCTGCCAACGCCGGCGACCGACGGAAGGAGAGCGAACGGTGGCGAGGGCGGCCGGACTAGGGAACCTACGGGGCTTGTGTCCACCTACTGATCACGGGGATTCCTTTCCAGGGCTTGGCCAGGCAAAAGGGGTGGCGAGGCGTGCAGGTGACGGCGAGGTGGTCAGGGCGGCGGCGGCGCTCGTCGGTGGCGGACTCCGGCGATGCTTTGGCCAAGGCAAGGAGTCTCCGAGCATCTGTGAGTCCCAGGGATGCTAGAGGGAGTGTTGGTTCGGCCGGGGATGCGCTGAGGTGTGCTGGCGACGGCGGGGTGGCGGCGGCCGGACAGAGCGCGCACAACGCGGCTTGCCGGCGGTGGGCTTCGGTGGCAGTAGGGTTCGGGCAAACTATAGAAAAGGTAGAGCTAGCTATGGAGCACGTGTTCGTACCTTCAATTTGGCACGGGCTCGTTGGAGACGGCGAATTTCACCGAATTGCGCCGGGCGGCGGGTTGGCGAGCTCCACGGCGGCGGTGCGCAAGGCGATGGTGGCGGCTGTTTGCAATGGCGGTGAGGTGGGGAAAAGAGTGGGGCTCGGCTTCCCCCTTTTATAGGCGCGGCCGAGAGGAAGAGGGGGCCGGGCTCGGGCACGAAGTGTGGGCGCGAGGTGGCGGGGCCGGGCGCGCGCGCGCGCGCGCGACGTGCGGCGAACGTGGGTGACGCGCGGCGAGGTATGGCGGGTGCTTGTGCGGGGGCATGGTGACGCGGCGACGGCATACGGACGCTGTTGTGCGGCGTACGGGGTGGCGCGGGCGATGTGGCGGCGACGACGGCGGCGCGTGCGCGCGTGCGTGTACGGGCAGCATGGCGGGCGACGACCGTGGCGACGCGTGACGTACGGCGACTCTGTGCGCGTAGGAGGGTGACGCCGGCGAGACGTGCGTGCACGAGGCCCTGGTGCGGCGCGGCACGGCGGACGACGCGTGTCGCGCGGTGCGTGCGTGCGGGTACCGGTCGAACACCTGCGACAAATGAATAGTGTGTTTCCTAATTTACCCGATTTAAACCTCCTAATTTCCTATGTCTATTTCCTTTCACCCTAAAATTCAAAATAAATTCTAATATCCCCAAAATAATTTTGGATTCATATTTTCAAACATTTTCCCCATTTTTATTATATTTTTCATATTTGATTTATTCCCTTCTTATATTTCCAAAAATTTGATCCCTTTGCTTTTAAAAGGGATCTCCAATTTTATTTTCTATTCTCGAGATTATCTCCTATGATTCAAATTCAAAATTTGGATTATCCTTTCCTTATCCTTATATTTTTCAGAGTTACTTTTGTAATTCTACGGTTTGTATTTTTATCCTTTTTGAAATATAGATCCTGGAATTTTCTTCCCAATTTGGGATTTTATTTTTAGGGTTTTGATCCCCATTTCACATCAAACAAAGTTCAAGAGAACTCTTATGCAAGCGAGTTGGCAAATAAGAATGAAGACACAATAAGAAGCAATAAAACCAAAAGGTTTTTGTAAGTTCGATTTTTAATTCCCGGTTTTAAATTCTCCGATTTTCGGGGTGTTACAAACCTACCCCCTTAAAATAAATCTCGTCCCGAGATTTGGGTTGGTGGTTGGAAGTCTGTTGGTTCATATGAGACTGATCTATTTAGGACTTCATCCCAACAAACGATGGATAGGATAATTGCCTTTGATGAGACGGAATCTATCACGAAGTTCTTAAGGTGATCCCTACTGTGTCTTTGTGGTTCTTTGCTTCAGATCACTATATTATCTTCTTTTTTAAAAAGAAACCTTTCTCGGTACCCTAGGCTTAGTGGTTCTATTAATCTAATATTTTTGTAACGAATCTTTTGATGTGTGCCCTTGCTTTATTTTTTTAAGGAAAGGGGAGAGAGAGGTGGCTTGTCTCTCACACTTGTCTTGGCTAGCAAATTGGACAGTGAGTGGAGGCGAAGTTGCTCGAGTGAAGGAGGGATGGAGTGAGGGCCACATGACGAAGGCGAAGTGGAGCGATGGGTTCTTGGCAGAGGCGGACTTCGTCGGCGGTTAGGGCTTGCAGTCGCAGGGCCTAGGGTGGAAGGAGGTGTTTCCTCATCGGTTCAGGCAATGGGTGGATCCGTCGCCGGAGACGATGCTCGAAGGATAGCGGTGTCGAGGTTCTTCGACCGTGAAGGGGGGTTCTTGCTGGCGATGGGTGTGGGCAAAAGTGTGGTATGTCGGAGCGGCTATTAGTACTTTACGGCTTGGATGCTATACCCGCTGGTTTTTGTTTGGAGGTGTGGCGGGATGTGATAGAGGATGGTTACCGGGATTTCCTTTGTGAGGCGGTTTGTCTTCTCGTCGTGTTGGCACCCATTGTTTTTCTCTCTTTTAGGGGTTGCTAATAGATTAGGTAGTCAATGGATGGTTCCTAGAATTTGTCCCCTTATGTATGGATCGGCAGCCTTGCTGAATCTCTCTTTTGTCTTTATATCAGTAGCATATTGGAAGTTTTGTCTAAACTGGTGCTCAGGTGGTTTAGGTTGTTGTTGGGTTTTGCTTGTCGAAGAGTGGTTGGATGACATTGATTGCTAGGATTGCTACTAGCGTTCCAACTAGTTTCCCATGTAAAGTATATGAATCTAATTATGTTTTGAGGGCTTAGATCCATCTAAACCTTGTTCTGCGAGAATAGGCGTAATGTCCAATTGACTAACGAGATGGTGGCGGTGTCTGTCTAAAGAACGATCTTTCAAACATACAATATTTAGTATGTCTATTGCTAAGCTTTTCTTAAGTTGTATAATAGACTTGCTACTCCAAAAATTTTTTAGAGACCTTTATTGCATAGATGGGTAGTGACCTTATATGGTACGATTGTGATCACGGGTATGGTTGACGAAAGACTATCCGAAGAAGGTTTGGTTTCTTCTAGCTACAACATGGGGCACAATTTAAAGATCCATGGTCATGTCACTCTACCCCCCTTAAATAAATTTTAGGCTTTGCTTTAGGCATAATCAACAACTCCTTAGGATATATGTCCGGGTAATCCTGACCTTACTGACATACCGGCCATGGGTAGTAGAGTAAATATTCCTGTGGCTCGCTCACACAACATCGAGTCTCGGTCCATGGTTCTGTGCTTGTCCTTGAGGTTATGAAAGAATGCAAAGTTTTGAAACCAAACAAACTTTAACTTAGTGCAGAATGGATGGAGAACGTACCCATTAGTATGATCTGGTCCTCCTGGGCCTCTTCAGCATGCACATGGTTCACTTGGCCATGGCGGATTCCGGTGGTGGCCTCCTTGGTGGGGTGTCCCGAGCGTCTGCGTCCAGTACCGGGCGGGGTTCCTCTCACGGCAATGGCGTTGGCTCCAGTACGGACGGGGGTGTTATGCGGCTTAGGGCAGTGATTTGCGAAGTGTCCAAACTCCCCACAGTTGAAGCAGTTTACATTCTTAAGTCTTGGGGTCGTCAAGGCAGGTGCCGGGGTACGGAAAGGGGTGGCGGGTGGCTTGCGGCGTTGCGGGTGCAACGGGCGATTGGTCATTGTGACGGCTGGCTTCCAACCTGTTGGTGTTGCTCCTTTGGGTCGCTGGGCGTTCCTTGAATCAAACGGGCTAGAGCAAGTCTTCTCTTCCGGTTGTGTTCAACCGTCCTTTGGTCATGCTCAAGCCTTACAACCTTGTTGATGAGGCTCGGAAGCTAGCATGGTCTTGGCTGATCATTGGCCCTATCAACTCATCGTTTAGTCCTTCGATAAATTTATCCATCTGCCAGGTTGCTTGTGGCGTAACGTGCAAGCTGTGTGAACTTGTTAAGATATTCTTGCATCGAGGTGTTGCCTTGGTGCAACCTCCTAAATTCATTCTTCTTCATTCTCATAACTACGGCGGGTACAAAATTTTCACGAAAGGCGGCCGTGAATTCCTCCCAGGTTCTTTCTCTGGCATCTTCAGCCCGAGTCTCCTAGTAGGTGTCCCACCGAGTCACTTGCGGGACCTTCCGGTGGTTGGTGGCGCAGATGACTCTGTCAGCTTCCCGTACTCGGACGAGAGTCAACTTCTTCTCTATTACCCTCAACCAATCTTCAGCATCCATTGGTTCCTCTGCCGTGGATAATGTTGGCGGCTTGGCTCGCATAAACTCGCCTAAGCTTGATCCTCCGTGTTGTCCATGGTTGTTGGCGATAGCTTGAAGCAGTTGGGTCTGTAAAGTCATGACTTCCGCTAGGGTGGAGCGGTTAGGCTCTGGCGGGTTCTCCGTAGCTGCTGCGGCTCTGCGACGATGCACCATCTGAGAATATAGATGATGTAAGGGATTAGGCCTACTAAGATCACGATTCTAATCGATCTCGTTTCTTTCTTTTTATTTACTTTAAGTTGTTTCAAATGATCTTTTGTACACACAAGCATGGTGGAATAAACTCGTTTGAGATATAACATAGAACTTTATATTAGTTCATAAACGTTACATCATAGGAGGGGTACATCGGACTGCCATGCATAGTCCCACTCAACATAATACAATGACAACTAACATTGGTCTAGGCTCTTCATATATAAAGGGAAAGGGTACGGTCATTGCTGTCTTAACTCCATCCAAAGCAAGACCGAGTTGATGCGGACTCCTTATCTAGTTGTTTGATGTCGCCCGATCCGGAGTTGCCACCTATGGTGTTGCATTGGCACCGGTAAGAGGAGGGTGTCTTTGTGTGGCTTGGGAATTGGTTGGCATAGTGTCCAAATTCTTCACGGTTGAAGAAGTTCACACTCTTTTTCCTTGGGGTTGCAGGATGGGTGTTGGAGTGCGAAACGGTGCGGCGGTTGTCCTAGGGCAGTCATTGGCATAGTGCCCTAACTCTCCACAGTTGAAGCAGTGCACATTCCTCTTTAGACGTCGGGGAGTCTCCTCAGCATCTTCAGGGGTATACACTGTGCTCGTGATGATCATCCTGCCAGTACCACCTGTGGTCCATTTTTCCTCTTCCTGGAGTTGGATGGCGAACTGAGCCCTTGGCCAGTCGTTGGATTGAATTCCTTGTCCTTCCTTCCGCACTGTATCTCTCCCTCGATCGGGGTTACGGTGTGTTTTTCCCCTGCACTATTCCTTATTTCATATCCTTGTTCCATGAAGCCGTAGCGGGGGCCAAGTGTCTCCTTCCCTCCTAATGTTGGGTTTGGCGTTACTGCTCTCTGTGGGCTTGACAGTATATTCGCAGGAGTTATCAGGGCTTGAGTCGGAACGTACCGATGTTGCTCTGGACACGAACCCAAAACTTGAAGGTGTCGTTGCATTTGCTGCACCATCATGATCATCAATTGTGTACGGCTAGCCATTATCTAGTCTAAGGTCGGATTCATAGGGAAAAAGGGTGGAATGTCCATAGGGTCGCTGGGTTGATCCATGAGATTCTTTGAGATCTTGATTTCTGCCCTTGTTCTTTCCCATCTATTGTCAGAGAGAGAAAAAAATCAGAAGAACGGTTAAGCTCTGGTTGGGACCTTGTTCCTGTGTACTCTTATTGCTTTAGCGGGTGGAATAAACAATCTCTCAAGCTTTAACAGGGTCACAGTCCTATATCTATTTTTGAAGATAGTTTAGGGTTTAGAGAAAGGTAATTGGTAAAATCAAATGTTTGTAGAGAAATTGGGGTAAGAGAGAAAAATATGTTTGTTTTGTGAAAATAGTTTGTATTTTCAAAATAATCCTATGTAGGGATATTTCCCTTTGAACAGCTATAAAGGGGTGGGGCGCCAATTGGTCTTTCCTACGGTCGCACGGCTCGATACCAGCTCACGTAGACCCCGTTTTGAGGACGGGAATCATTCATGATCATAGTACCTTATCCCTGGATCGAGTAGTTTGGTACCCACGAATACAGTTTTTAATTACCAGGTGCAAGGTGCACGAATAGTCTTACATCGAAATTATTACAATAATAGGCCCGAAGGCAATATCCAATACGTATAGAACCTACTGGTCCGGATACAGCCAAAAGCAGAAGTTAGATAAGACAGCAGACAGAAGGCAGCGACATGTCGATTGCCACATGCAACGACTGGGGACTAAGACCTATTGCGCTCCATTGTCTTCATTCCTCCTGCCAGTAGGCATAGGGGTCCTCCAGTTCTTCATTTCCTTCATCTGAAGTTTGTGCGTATAGAAAGGGTGAGTACCCAACGTACTCAGCAAGCCAACACGGAATGATGCACATGATAGGGTCATTCAAAGGATGGCTATGGTTTATTTGCGCAAAGCCAATTTTCACAAATCATTTCGCAAACCTAACATCTAGCCGAGTCAAGTTTTAGGTCCATAGTATATTAAGTCGGCGACGGTTACGTCCACCATCCATTGTGATCCCAAGGATAGCTTCCCTCCTCCGATTCGTCATGGTCTTAGGGGTGTCTTCCCCTTCTCTCGAGATAGAGAAGTTGGTTTCCCCAGCACAAAAAGTCATTATGCAATCCCACCCATCATTTTAAAATTTATGAGTCTAGCCACGGAAGAAACTTGTCACGTTGCTCATTAACTGCGAGCACGGCTATTCGAATAGATTGATTTACTCACACTGCAGTGGATGTACACTTTATCCGTACTCCGCATCTACTCATTGAATGAGCTTACATCCCTCTATATGGGACGGTCACGGCAAAGCCTTTTGATAACCTCACTTTGGCAGTACCCGCTCCATGAACTTAAGCCCTCATGTACTCTAGCCGTCATTTCCTAGCAGTGAGAGGAGTTCTGGCGTTCCCGGGGTAAGAGAAAGAATTGCTCTATCCTTGAACTTTCCATCTTTATGTCCTTTCTTCATGTAGGCCCTTACCTCAACGCCAACACCTGAACCTACTATGCAGGGATACTTTCTCCGCTCGGATATTTAATCAGCTAGGTCTATACCCATTCGAGAAGTACGGTTGTACTAGCTCGTTGTAAGTTGTAGTCTCATGGCTCGGTCCTTAATTGACCAGGGACGGTACTAGCCTTTCCCAGAATCCACCCAAATCCATCCATCCGCCCAGTCTAAAAACGTTGGTTTTATATTTTTTTGTTTTTCCATCAAAACCATTTTCATCATGTTCGAGCAATGTGGCGCTCATGTCTCCACATGCCGTAGCTCAACTACCTTCCCTAACGTAGTTGCCCAAGCATAAAGCTCTTTATAAAATCATGAGTATGCATGAATCTAAGAATAGCATGGCTAAGCCTTTTACCGAAGATATTCTACGGTTGTATGTATCACATCGAGGGTTACAAGGAATAATTCTAAAGGTAATCAATAACAAGGCATGGCATAACAAGTATAGGTAATTCTTTGTGTATAGCATGCATGTTTGAAGTTTAAATCAACATCATTTCGCAATTGGGATCAATATGTTCAAAGAGTGTGATGACTTGCCTTGCTTGCACGCTAGTTGAGTGGGGTCTTTGATGGAGTCGGTGCCTGCTTCTTCGGGTGCTAACCGTACGTGCGAAAAGAAAGATTGAACTCGTTTAGAATCCAATAAGATCGAATAAAAGGTCAAGAGAAACCATAAAAGAACTCCAAAATATCTACCCTGCGATTTTATTTGAGTTAGGGAAGGATTTTGAATGAAATCCGAGTAACGAAAGCGAGTAAGGGTTGTTTTAGGGTTTTCGCAAAATACCGATTAATAGATAAGGCGATAAACTTATAAATGTTGTTTGAAAGATTTTCCATTAAAAGGCCAAATCATATTTATTATTATATTTTTAAGGCAAAAAGAATAAATAAATCCCATGAAAAATTTCGAGCGAAGTACGAAAATCTCATTTCGAAGTCCGAATTTTCCCGAGGAAAAGATATGAGAAAACCGTATATTTTAGCACAAATATTTCCCAAAAATATTTTAAATTTTTCTAGAATTTTTTCCCATTTTTTCTATTTTATATTTTTCTTTCGTTCCTTTTCTTCTTTTCTCTTTTTTTCTACCCGCCCTTCTCGCTTCTCTGTTCTCTCTCTCTCTCGTCGACGTGTGGGCCACGCTGCTCCTTCCTTGTGCCTCTCGACATGTGGGCCCGAGAAGGAAGAAAGGAAAATAAAATAAAATAAAAAATGGAAAATGGCGCGGGATGGGGTTCGAACGCAGGACCTCACGCTCCTCTCTCTCGTCTCTCTCCACTGCGCCAAGCAGTTCTTCTGTCCCCTCTTTCTTTTTCTTGCATTTTTGTGTTCTTTTATTCCCTCTCCCACCCCCTGCCCGCGCCGGCGACCGAGCGGAAGGAGAGCGAATGGTGGCGAGGCGGCCGGACTAGGGAACCTACGGGGCTTGTGTCCACCTACTAATCACGGGGATTCCGTTCCACGGCAGTCGGGCAAAGGGGTGGCGAGGCGTGCGGCGACGGCGAGGCGGTCGGGCGGTGGTGGCGCTCGTCGGCAACGGACTCCGGCGATGCTTTGGCCAAGGCAAGGAGTCTCCGAGCATCTGTGAGTCCTAGGGATGCTAGAGAGGGTGTTGGTTCGGTAGGGATGCGGCGAGGTGTCTTTGGCGACGGCGGGGTGGCGGCGGCCGGACATGTCGCACACAACGGGGGCTTGCCGGCGGCGGGCTCCGGTGGCGGTAGGGTTCGGGCATACTATGGAAAAGGTAGAGCTAGCTATGGAGCACGTGTTCGTACGTTCAATTTGGCACAGGCTCGGCTGGAGGCGGCGGATTTCACCGAATTGCGCCGGGCGGCGGGTTGGCAAGCTCCACGGCAGCGGTGCACAAACGGCGATGGTGGCGGCTGTTTGCAACGGCGGCGAGGTGGGGAAAAGAGTGGGGCTTGGCTTCCCCCTTTTATAGGCGCGGCTAGAGGGAAGAGGGGGGCCGGGCTCGGGCACGACGTGTGGCCGCGAGGGTGGCGGGGCCGGGCGCGCGCGCGTCGCGCACGACGTGCGGCGAACATGGGTGACGCGCGGCGAGGTATGGCGGGTGTTGTGCGGGGGCATGGTGACGCGAGCGACGGCATACGGACGCTGTTGTGCGGCGTACGGGGTGACACGGGCGATGTGGCGAGCGACGACTTCGGCGAGCGTGTGCGCGCGTGCGTGTACGGGCGGCCTGGCGGGCGACGACCGTGGCGACGTGCGACGTACGGCGACTCGTGTGCACGCAGGAGGGTGACGCCGGCGAGAACGTGCGTGCACGAGGCCCCTGGTACGGCGCGGCACAGCGGACGACGCGTGTCGCGCGGGTGCGTGCGTGCGGGTACCGGTCAAACACCTGTTGACAAATGAATAGTGCGTTTCCTAATTTACCCGATTTAAACCTCCTAATTTCATATTTCTATTTCCTTTCACCCTAAAATTCAAAATAAATTCTAATATCCCCAAAATAATTTTGGATTTATATTTTCAAACATTTTCCCCATTTTTATTATATTTTTCATATTTGATTTATTCCCTTCTTATATTTCAAAAAATTTGATCCCTTTGCTTTTAAAAAGGATCTCCAATTTTATTTTCTATTCTCAGATTATCTCCTATGATTCAAATTCAAAATTTGGATTATCCTTTCCTTATCCTTCTAGGGTTTATGCCAACCTTTATATTTTCCAGTTACTTTTGTAATTCTACGTTTGTATTTTTATCCTTTTTGAAATATAGATCCTGTAATTTTCTTCCCAATTTGGGATTTTATTTTTAGGGTTTTGATCCAAATTTCACATCAAACAAAGTTCAAGAGAACTCTTATGCAAGCGAGTGGCAAATAAGAATGAAGACACAATAAGAAGCAATAAAACCAAAAGGTTTTTTTAAGTTCCGATTTTTAATTCCCAGTTTCAAATTCTCCGATTTTCAGGGTGTTACAATTTGTCAATTAAATATTGGAATATGCTATTTATACCTCCATATTTACAACAATCCGGAAGAATTAGAAGTATTCTCTGTTTTAGAAGTAGAATGATGTTCTTGTGTTCTTTAAATTCTTATTTTTGGCCATTCTTGAAAAATATATTGTGCTATTTGAGTATCGGTTGCCTTGATGGGGCTATTAGTGCAGTAAAAAAAGTGTGCTCAAATTTTCTCTCTGAAGATTTCATCTTTTTTCCCCAAGTGAATCTAATTGTCGTGACACCTATATGTAGGCAACTTCTACAATTGGATTTATTTGGACCTTTAGCTCTGAGCTTGGTCAGCTTTCTCACATGCAAATAATGTAAGTTGAACATAACTTGATCATTGATAAATCATTCCTTTGAGTTGAACGAACGAGAACCTTGTTCACCAAGTTTACGGCCTACCCACAAGACAATCTATAAACATGTGTTGGTGTTGCTATTAATTACCCCACCAAAGTCTAAGACCTTCGATAATGCCATGGTTGGCTCAAACATCATTCTACTTCTAAAATAGAGAATACTTCTAATTCTTCTGGATTGTTGTAAACATGGAGGTATAAATAGCATATTCCAATATTTAATTGACAGATAATACCTGAAACTAACATTCGATAAATAAACAAACATGCCCACAAATGAATCAAACATATCTTGCATCTACAGAGGCATGAATAAGCAATATAACACCCAAAGCATAATTAAGCAATATAATGCTCTCAGGAAAAATGGTTGCTGCCATAAAGCAGCCATCCAACTCTAAAGTTGCGATCCTAGACAACTGTGACAAGTTATAACAGAATATAGATGCTGAAAAGGATCCAAAACACAATCTGAAACAATAGTTTGAGCTACCTCCAGGAATAGTAATTCATGAATAGAACAGTAGTAATGAAGACAATGGAGCTGCCAAGATTCTACCAAAACAGAATTAAGCTATCATGCAGAGCAGATCACATATGTACATATATAATAATCAGATCCACAATTACTAACTGAAAAACAATCTATAAGCAATCAAAATAATTGTCACAACTGTCTCACACAAGTCCTCTTTTCATCACAGAGCAATTCTCAACAAAGTCATAAATGCAGTCAACTGAAGTGATCAATGGGCTTTCTGAGTTCTGATATTATTTCTGAGTTCTGCATGGTTGGGTCTTGGGAATATTATATAATTTAGATGAGAAATTAAACACACGAGATAAAGGATATTTTAAACTGAACTTATAGAAGCTACAACTTGCATGAAGAACACAAAAAAATCTTTATTTGATGTAGAGTATCATTAGAAGATGTTAAAAATTAATGGCCTTTCATGTTTAGCTGAAACTCCAACATTAGTTCAAAATCCATAGTCTACTGGCTCATTTTCTTTTGGAAGGACATAATAGTGACATAACTCTTTAAGTAGGAGTATATCACACTTTGTGGAAGAACTGAAATTACCTGTAAAATTTGGGGGAAAGGAACGTACTCACCCAATAATTAAATAGTTGGAAACATATAGCTAAACAGAATGTCAAACACGTGCTGCAGCGATGCGTCTAAACCAATTGTTTTTAATGATGATATCGCAATTAATTAACACGGTCTGGTTTTATCTTTGACCCTGTGTGCTGTAGCACTGTGCATGCATGCACATATGTATGCTCCATTTGTGCTATTAATCATTGCCACGACAAACTTGCAAAAATATTCCATATCCAATATTCCTATAAGATATTGTGTTACGATGATCTATTGATGGGCTCTTGCTGAATTTATTTTAAAGACAATTACCAATCTTTGTATCTACATGACCATTTCTTCTTTTGCTGCACTTGTTAGCATTTTTTCCTGTTTCTTGTTAAGAGAAAACAAGGATGTCGGATATTAAGCATTTGTTAGGAATAAATTGTTTAAAACTCAAATTATTAATTGACACAGATGCACTCTGTTGAGACGGGGAAAGAACCGACTGAGATATTACCCAATGCAAACTGATGGGTATGTTTCAACGTATGCTTGTACAAATGACCATTTCTTTAACTAAATAAATGACTCAATGCAATTTTTTTCATCCTGTAATGAAGGTCATCCTGTGGTCCGTGGATGATAAACCACATGGAGTATTGGACAGGATCAATACTATCTGATAAAGTAACTCAGGTATTTCGTACAACAGTTCATTGCATGTTCAATTATATAAATCATGAGAGCAATACATATTCTTTTTCTACTACTATTTTGCAGGAAGATATAACAAATTTCAAGTTTAAGCTAGCTTCAATATTGTGGTGCTCTAACTTTAACACGAAGAAAGTATATATGGAACCTAAACCAAAAAATGAAGACCATGAGAATCCAAGTGAAGTACAAATAGTTGAGACTCCAAATGATGTACTAAAACCGTGTGAAGTCTCGCATAGGATCGAATCAGATACATCTCTGTGTATTCTAGCCCCTAGAACAATATTAACAAACAGAAAAGAGTTGTTGGGTGCGCTTTGCAAATATATCATGTCAATTGATTGTGCTGAATCTTTAGAGTAAGTCATTTTCCAATTATATTTACATGCATAGGAAATATCGACTACATATTATCTTGCTTTAATTGATTGGTTGTTTTATTTTTATAGAAAAGAATGGATTCGGAACATGATGCCAAATCCAATTTCTTTGAGTCGAGAAATCTTCAAGATATTCTATACGTAAATGGATTCGGTGTCTATGATGATTTTTTAATAATGTATCGTATATGATCAGCAAAAACTGTATTTTTTCTCAATTGTATATATCGACGTGCCTTGTACGTGCACGCTCACTAGTATATATATACACATCGCACATATTAAATTAAAATACATTAATTATTTTCTCATAAAAAGATATAAATATACGCATCACATATATACATATCATGTATCGTATCGTAATTTACAATAGTTTGAGAGCACATAAAATATATACTTAATTAGAAATGTTTGTTCCAGTATATATGTTCTTTTTCCCACTCTAAGTCGTTTGAAGGTATCCTCGGTGCAAGCGGCCCTCTCGGATCATAGAATCGCCCAAATGGTTACGAAATCGCGGAAGCAAATGACCAATGAAATTTTACAAAAACAAAAGAAAATGAAAGAGAAGATCAAGCATGTTACATATTATATTGATTTCAATCGAAGATTTCGAGTCAAAAACCTTCCCCCTAATAAATTGCCTATTTTTGGAGAGAGAAACACTGAGTCAAAAAAGTTTAAATATCTTCAAATTCAACCAATAAAATTTTACAAAAAATGAAAGAAAATAAAAGAGAAGATCAAGCATGTTACCTTTTTTATTGATTGCAATTGAAGAATTCGAGTTGAAAACCTTCCCCCTAAAATTGGCTTTTTTGGAGAGAGAAACACCAAGTTTAAAATGACAACAGCAGGTTGGGTAGATATTTATGGCCCATCATCACGTGCGGCCCACTTAAGGGACCACACGGGAAAATGTATTATCCGTGTGGGCCTTAAGTGGTATGCGGATAATGCATCTTCTCGTGTGGTCCAACAACCGGCCTCTAGGGATCGGTTTTTTCAGGCGCGGCTACTTATGGCCCGCCTGGAACCTACCGGAGGCCTCGTCCAGAAAAACCTTTTCTCCAGTAGTGAACTTCTGAAAGTGTCATGGAGCATAGTGTAATGATGCAGAAAACATGGATATTGGATTTGTTAGCTTGGTGCATAAAGATGATAAGGAAGAAAGAGTTCTCCTCATATGGTTTGGTCAGTTTGATTTATCTATTTAGTGATGACATGGGTTTTCTTGACATAGAGTAGATAAAATAAAATTTAAGATAGAAAATAAAGATGAACATGGTCTTCAAGGAGTCTAGGATGTGCTAGCTAAGGAGAAATCCAATTTCGTTTGGTAAGATGATTGTGATGATAGAAAAGAAGATGGAGCACTGTTGCATATGGAGTCCAATGGAAGAAGCTATAGGGATAGTGGAGTCTCTTGAAGGCAGGTCTAATGCATGCTCGTCGGGCGACTCACGGTGAAGCTGCGAAAAGTGAAGAACCCAAGTCTGGGGGACTGATGGATTGGTTTGTTGTGATTCAACAACTTTTGGATGGTGTGTATTCGCCAAGGTAGAGTTTATTAGAATATGTGTCGAATATACTAGTCCTACTAGGAGTTGGACTAGGTGTAGAATAAAGTTAGAGTCGAACTCTGTCATAGGCTCTCTCTTAAATAGAGAGATGGCATCACAATGTAACCATGATGACTACAATGTAGCATAGACACGTAGGAAGATGATGATGACGCAGATATGGACTCGTAGCGGATAGGTGCTATATTGATTGGCTAGAAACGCCCACAATCAAAGCCTGGAGATGTAGGCTTCGGCTGAACTTCGTTAACAAATATTGTGTATTTCTGTATTGTCATCTGGCGTGTCTTGAGTGAATAATGATTGAAGTGATCAATTAGGTTAGTCGTCATTTCGCTATATCGATTAAATTTTATAATAGATATTTTGTGTTGCAATTGACCATTTGGACTAAGTTCATCTAGGGAAAGAAAAGGAAGATTTTGTACAAACTGCAGATAATGTATCTTAGATGAAACTTTTTAAATTTTAATATACAAACATGCTAGCTACATCATCACTCACTAACAATACTAACAATTATTATATCCTATAAGTAATTTTAAATTGAATGAAAACATGCACTCTTTGGAGAAATCATCATTGGTTGAAGTAGCAAAAACCACGTAGTCCGGTTTGAGTTGCATCAGGGACTAGAGATGATCTCTAGTCTGGTTTAAAAATTCAACGGCCCTCTAGGAACTTTAGTCTGGTTCATGTCACGAACCGGGACTAAAGATCACCTCTAATCCCGGTTCAAATGTTGTCAGAGCGTGTCAGAGCGTCGGACACCTTTAGTCCCGGTTGGTAACACCAACCGGGACTAGAGATGCTACCTCTAGTCCCGGTTCTTGACACGAACCAGGACTAAAGGTCCTAGAGAGCCGTTGAATTTTTAAACCGTTGCCTCGGGACTAGAGATGCCATCTCTAGTCCCGGTTGGTGTTACCAACCAGGACTAGAGATTTTGCTTTATATACTCCTTCTTCCTCCTCCATCCCGAGCCAGCCACACTTGTACATCTTCAAAAATTTTCTCTAGCTAGAGGTCCGGTGTTGCCAAGGTTAACAACTTCTTTGGTGATAATACACAAATATTTGCTATCTACAAGGTTAGCAACTTCTTACTCTTATAGTTTTGCGGTTGTTTTCTATACATTTTCATCTCTAGATTTCTATGCAAACATGAGGAGATGTTTTCCATGCCACTTGAAATTCACCTCTAGTCGGTTGGTTATAAATACAGGGACTAATTATTCTGATGCCCTATTATATTATGTTATATTCATATTAATTATAATTAACATATGTTCATATATATAATTAACATATGTTCATATAATTAACAAAAAATATTATAAATTGAAATAATAACATATAATTAACATTTGTCATATTCCAAACAATTTAAAATTTAAATAATAATATATAATTAACATATGGCCTATTTGAAAAATATTTTAAATTGAAATAATAACATATAATTAACATTACTGTCTTGCTCTTAGACAGAAAGATTATGAAGCAAAGGGAGAAAAGCAAGAAAAAAGACCATGATCCGGATCATGACATGTTGAAGAGACCAAGATCGGTGAAGAAGGTAGGAAGAAGGCGTCGGGGCCTCTCCATGGATCATCGGGAGCGTTTGGATGCGGATACGGATGAGAGGACTAAGATAAGCTATTTCATTGATCCCGACTCATTGGAGTGTGAGATTTGCTTCATGTCTCTCGAAAGAATGGAGCCCACCAAGAACATAGGTAAATGCATTTTTGTCTTGCATCGTGCATATGGTTAACCATGCTCATCGTTGAGAAAATTTTATAGCGGTAGCTTCTTTTGGTGACCAAGGCTGTCTTTGTTTTTACTGTTATTGATCTAACCTTTTTTTCATGAACTAGTGGTGGCCTTATTGCACTAGCCTTTGGCTTGATAGTTACCTACTTGAGAAGGAAACTCTCTTCTCGAGTATCTCCTTCCCGAGCTTCCATCGACCATTCTACTCTACTATCATGCAAAGCAACGTTTTACAAGGTATGATTCTTTTTTCTACTCGGATCAATGCAAGAATGATGCTCTCTTTTTTCTAATCGAAAAGAAATGGTGCTTTCTGGATTTGTGTTGCTTAGACACTTGTTCCTTGCCATGCGAGCGAGCTTGGTGTCATCTTTAAAGATGATGTGCTAAAGTATTGGGATGAGATGGAGCAATTGGAGAACAAGGTAGAACAAAGTGAGAAGGGATTGCCACTGCTCTATTACAGTGATGAGAACGGAGCAGCCTCCAAGAGCATGAGAGACGATGTTAGATCAGAGGAGAAGGCATTGACATTCCAGCTCGTGTCGCAGTACTTCTACATGCCAATCACGCAGGCCGCACGAGGGTTTAGGGTTTAGGGTTTAGGGTTTAAAAAGAGTTTAGGGTTTAGGTTAAGGGTTAATAGTAAAGGGTTTAGGGTTTAGGGTGTAGGGTTTAGGGTTTAGGGATTAGGGTTTATGGTTTAAAATAGTTTTAAATACGACAAATGTTAATTATATGTTATTATTTCAATTTAAAATATTTTTCAAATAGGCCATATGTTAATTTATATATTATTATTTAAATTTTAAATAGTTTGGAATATGACAAATGTTAATTATATGTTATTATTTCAATTTATAATATTTTTTGTTAATTATATGAACATATGTTAATTATATATATGAACATATGTTTATTATAATTATATATGAGTATAACACAATTTAATAGGGCATTGTAATAATTAGTCCCGGTTTTTAAAACCAACCGGGACTAGAGGTGAATTTCAGTGGGCGGGAAAACATCTCTAGTCCCGGTTGGTGGCTTCACAGGACTAGAGATGGCCACCTACGGGCCACGTGGCTGCCCGCCATCTCTAGTCCGGTTGGTGGCTTCAACCGGGACTAAAGATCATATCTTTTGTCCCGGTTGAAGCCACTAACCGAGACTATAGTATTTCTAGTCCCGGTTGATGGCTTCAACCGGGACAAGAGATGTCATACCTATATATAGCAAGGGCCTCACTGGGATCCAAACACTTAGCCGCTTTCGCACAACTTCGCACAACTGCATTGTCTTCTTCATCGTCGCTATCACCGAGCACCAGGACACCGCCGCAGCACGCCATCTCCTCCGTCTTCGTCGCCGTCGTCGTCGCCGGAGGACCGCCGCGCCGCCGTCTTCGTCGCCGTCGCCGCCGCTACCGCAGGTTAGCCGTCGCCGCCCCCTTTTTTCTCCATGATGCGCACTAGGGTTTAGGCCACCGTCGATGCCATCACCATCGCCGCCATTGTCGTGGCCGCCGCCGCCGCCGTCGCCGTCGCCGTCGTCCCCTCCCCACGCCGCCCACTCCCCTTGCCGCCCCTCCCTAATCCCCACGCCGGCCGGTCGCCCCCTAAACCCTTAAACCTTGCCTCCCCCTCCACGTCGCCGGCCGCTGCATCCTCGCCGCCGCCGGCGCCTCCCTCCATGTCCATTGCCATTGCCGCCGCCCTGCCATTGCCGTGCTATGTTTAAATTTGCAAATTATGTAAATGTGAATGAATGAGGAGGATTTGAATGTGATTTCGATGTGTATATGTAAATTTGTGAATATGATTTCGATGTGTATGCGTAAATTTGTATGGACTTTATATGTAAATGGACTGTTTATTTAAATTTTAATGCATGAATATTGTGAATTGTTGTAGACCCCCGTTTTCGAGGCGGGAATCTTTCGTGTTCTTAGTACCATTTCCTGGATCGAGCGGTGGTACCCATGAATATAGTCTTGAATAATCGGTGCGCATGCACGAATAGTCTTACAACGACATTATTACAAAAATAGGCCCGAAGGCAATGTTCAACACACGGACCTCATGGTCCGATTACAACACAAAAGCGAGAAATTAGATACGGCGGCGGAATAGAGGCGGCGGCATGTCATTTGCCACGAGGCAATGACCGGAGCTAAGATCTAGTAAGCGCCATCAGTTCCTTCACCCTCCTGGTAGTACGCGTATGGATCCTCCGGCTCTTCATTCCCATCAGCTGAAGGTTTGTGCGTATAGCAAGGGTGAGTACCAACCGTACTCAGCAAGCCCACACGGAATTGATGCACATGATAGGGTTATTCGAGGAATGGCTGAAGTTTCTTTTGCATAAAGCCAATTTTCACAATTCTTTTCACAAGCCTAACGACTAGCCAAATCAAGTTTTAGTTCCATAGTTCATTAATCCGGCGACGGTTACTGTCTACCATCCATCGTGATACCAAGGATGGCTTCCGCCTCCGATTCGTCATGATTTTCCGGGGAATCCGCCCCTTCTCGCATCTCGAGAAGTTGATCCACCAGCGAATGAAATCATCATGCAAACCCATCCCATCAGTTTTAGGTTTAAAGTCTAGCCAAGGGAAAGTCTTGTCACGATGCTCGATATCCGCGAGCACGGCTATTCGAATAGATTGATTCACTCACACTGCAGTGGATGTACACTTTACCCGTACTCCGCGACAGCCTAACAAATGAGCCTACGTCTCAACTCGTGAGACGGTCACGGCAAAGCCTTTCGATAACCTTGCTTTGGCAGTACCCGCTCCATGAACTTAAGCCTCATGCACTCTAGCCGTCCTTTTCTAGCAGTGAGAGGAGTTCTGGCGCACCCAGGGTAAGGGGAAAACTTCCTCAATCTTTAAGTTTAATTATTGTTGATTTAATTCTACCATTTACAACAAAGGCCGTAGCCTCATTCTCACCACATAAACCACATCATAGAGAACCATCTATGCAAGGATCTTGCCTCCACTCGGCTATCTAGTCGGCTAGGTCTATACCCATTCGAGAAGTACGGTTGTGCGGCTCGTTTCCGCTATCTCATGGCTCGGTCCTTAATTGACCAGGGTCGGCACTTGCCTTTTCCGGAATCCACCCAAATCATCCAGCGCCCCGAGTCTAAAACATTTGTATATCATTTTAAATTTTCATCAAACTTAGTCCATCATTCTCATGGCCATGTGGCGCTCATGTCTCCACGGGCCGTATTTCAACTACCTTCCCTAAGGTAGTTGCCCGAGCACTAAAGCTTCTTTGTAAAATCATGAGTATGCGGGGATCTAGTTTAAGCAAGGCTAAGCACTTTTACTGAAGCTAGCCTCCGGTCATATCACATCAAAGGTTACAAAGAATAATTCTAATGGTGATCAACATCAAAGCAGGGTATATCAAGCATAGGTACTTGTTTGTGTATAGCATGCAATTTGTAATTTGAAATTAACATCATTTCACAAAGTAGGATCAATATATTCAAAGAGTGTGATGACTTTCCTTTTTCGCACGCTTCTTGAGTGGGGTCTTCTGCGGAGTCAGTGTTCGCCTCCTCGGTCGCTAAACATACGAGCGAAAAGGAAAAATGGAATCCAATTAAAATCCGATAAGAACGAACGAAAAGGCATGAAAAATCCTAAAGAACTTCTCCAAAATATTTCCCCCTATGATCCTACTCGGGTTTCGGAGGATTTTTAGGGCAAAATCGACCGTAGCGACGAGTTTCGACTTTTTAGGGTTTTTGTAAAAAGGATCGATAAAACGACGAAGCGGAAGTCTTGCGAATGTTGTTCAAGAGGTTCGTTGATACATCTTTGTCGAGTTCAATGGTTAAGTATAGTTTGAAAAGTAAAAAGTACAAATAAGTCTTCGGGAATAGTTTTCGCAAGATTTAGAAAATTGTATATAGTAGCTTATTTCATTTTAAAGAAAATGCACTGTGAAAACTATGAAATTTTAGAGTAAATATTCCCAAGAATATCTCCAAAATCTTCCCCAAATCTTTCTAAAATTTTTCCCATTTTTTTCTAAATTTTCTTCCTTTTCTTCCTCCCCTTCTTTTCTTTTTTTTCTTCCCTAGCCGGCACTATGCACTCCTCATTCACCTCTAACGGTGGGCCGGTGGGAGGAGAAAGAAAAGAAAGAGAAAAAAAATAAATTCGGCAAAATTTGCCACGGTGGGGTTCGAACCCGCGACCTAACCCTCAACCCAGCACACTCTCTCCACTGGGCCAGCGCCCACTTCTCATCTACCTCTCCCTCTCTTTCTTTTTCTTTCTTCTTGCTCTATTTCTTCCCCACGGCCGGCCGGTAGGGGAGGAGCGGGCTCGTCGGCGGCGAGGAGGAGGCGGAGCTCGGGAATGGGGCGGCTTGGCACCATCTTGAGACCACGGGGTCCCATTTCTCCACTCGGTCGGGATCGGGGAGCGGCGGAGATGGCTGGCGACGGCGAGGTGGTTCGGGCGGCGGTGGCGCTCGTCGGCAGCGGACTCCGGCGATGTTTTGGCCAAGGCAATGGGTCTACGAGCATCTCGTGAGTCCTAGGGATGCTATAGGGAGGTTGGTTCGGCGGGAGGCGAGGTGTCTTTGGCGACGGCGGGGCGGCGGCGGCGAGACAGGGGAATTCGGGGGGCTCGTCGCCGACGATTTCAGCGGCCATCGGCTCGGGGAAACTTAGGGAAACCATACTTAGGGCACGGGGATAACGGTAGTACCTTTAATTTGGGAAGAGATCAACGGGGTGACGAATTTCGGAGTTTTGCCCGGGCGGCCGAGTTAGGGTTCTTCGTGAGCTCGATTCTTCCCAAAATTCGAGCAATGCAATGGCTAACTTTTGGGGAAAAAGGGGAAACGCACGAGGAGTTGTGGAGAGGATTTGCGGTGTTGGGGGCTCGGCTCGGGGTGGCCTCTTATAGGCGGTTGATGGAGGAAAGAAGAGCGATGCGACGGCAACCATGGCGCGACGTCAGCAGTATGGCGCGGTCGCGGGGAGGTCGTGCACGACGTGCGGCAACTGCAGCCGACGCGCGCGCGGACTGTGCAGGCGCGATGCTAACGCGGGCGGCATGGCGCGCGGGTACGGCGTCGACCGGGAGCAATGGCATGGCGCGGCCGTCGGCGATCCTGTGTGTGGCCGGAGCCGATGACGTTGGGAACGTGCACGCGCGAGGTCTCAGTACGGCGGATGATGCGTGGTGGCTGCGAACGGGGTGATGGATCCGGTCGAACACCTGCGATCAATGAATAGTGCGATTTTCCATTTTCCCGAATTAAAATCCCTTTTTCCCATTTCCATTTCCTTCCTTCCTAAAAATCCCAAATAAATTTTGGTATTCTCGAGATCAATCTCTAAAATTATATTTTCCACTTTTCCCTACTTTTTAAAATATATTTTTCATATTTATTTTGTTTCTTTTGAATTCAAGAAAATAGGGTTTTGATTAGAGATAAATTTCTAACTTCATTTTCCTTTTCAAAAATATTTTTATCATCCAATCCCAATTATTCATTATCTTTCCCTATCAATTAGGGTTTTGTTCAATTTTACCTCAAAGTAATTCTAGAAGAAAATCTTATTCCATTGACGGCAATCCGGATCGAAAAACACGATAAGAAGCAATGATTCCCAAAAAGTTTTTGCGAGTTCCGATTTTTACATTCGAATTCCATTCCTTCGATTTTCGGGATGTTACAAACCTACCCCCTAACAATAAATCTCGTCCCGAGATTTCTTACGTTCTTGAATAGGTGTGGGTATTCCGTCTTCGGGAACTCCTCGCTTTCCCAGGTAGCCTCTTCTTCTGTGTGATTGCTCCATTGTACTTTGTACATGCGCCATGACTTGGTCCGTGTCTTCTTTTACGCCTCGTCCGGTAACTTGATTGGATGCTCGGGTAGGTGAGATCACTTTGTGGACATGGATGGTTTCTAAAGGAGCTTGCTCTTCGGCACCGCAGACATTTCTTCAAGCTGCGACACGTGGAATGCTGGGTGGACATCGGAGAGGTTCTCGGGCAGCTCCGGTTGGTAGGCCACTTCACCTCTCCTAGCGTTTATTAAGAATGGGCCTACGTATCTTGGTGCGAGTTTCCCTTTGACCTTGAACCTCTGAGTTCCTCGTAGTGGTGAGACCTTTAAATACACGTAGTCACCTTCCTTAAATTCTAATTCTCTTCGGCGGGTGTCCGCGTAGCTCTTTTTGTCGTGATTGAGCAGCTTGTAATCGGTCCCGGATTAGGCAAACCTTTTCCTCGGCTTCTTTGGTTATGTCGGCGAATACGGTTCGTTCGTCGGTTTCGACCACATTAATGGTGTTCGGCATCGGCGACCAAATAGAGCTTTGTTTGGTGACATCTTCGGGCGGCTTGATAGCTATTGTTGTAGGAGAACTCGGCGTACGGCAAACATTTCTCCCAATCCTTGGTGAAATCCAACGCACGAGCTCTCGGCATATCTTCTAGTACTTGATTCGTCCTTTCGGTCATCCGTCGTCTGTGGGTGGTAAGCGGTGCGAAGGCGAGGTGACTTCCGAGTGCCTCGTGGACTTTGCTCCAAAAATGAGACGTGAATTGGGTACCACGATCCGATATAATCCTCTTCGGTACACCGTGGAGACATACAATCCTAATCATGTATAATTACGCTAGCTTGGCACTATTGTAGTTAGTTTTACGGGAATAAATGCGGCGGTCTTGGTGAGCCGATCTACTATTACCCAAATGGAATCGTAACCGGTTGCAGTTTTGGGTAGTCCCACTATGAAATCCATGCCTATCTCGTCCCATTTCCATTCGGGAATCTTGAGCGGCTGCAGCAAGCTCTTGGTCGTTGATGCTCGGCTTTCACCCTTTGGCACACATCGCACACGGCTACGTATTCGGCTACATCTCTCTTCATATTGGGCCACCAGTATTCTCCCTTCAAATCCTGGTACATTTTCGTGCTTCCGGGATGTAACGAATATGCCGATTCGTGAGCTTCTTTTAAGATCAACCCTCTCAAACCACCTCGTTCAGGCACGCAGATTCTTTTCTTGTACCACAGGATTCCCTTGTCGTCTACTGAAAATTCCTTAGCGCGTCCAGCGGCCATGCGTTCCTTGATTTCCTGGGTCTCCTCATTCCCTTTTTGGGCTTCTTCTATTTGAGTCCTTAGAAGGGGTTGGATTTCCAGTGAGTTCACTTCTCCGTGAGGAACCAGGTGCAGATTAAGTCGAGCCATTTCTTCTTGGAGCTCACTGGCCATACCTCCCAATCCCATGTGGTTGCATTGGGCTTTGCGGCTTAGCGCATCGGCCACTACATTTGCCTTGCCGGGATGGTAATGGATCCCTAGGTCATAATTCTTGATCAATTCCAACCATCCCCTCTGTCGTAGGTTGAGATCAGGCTGAGTAAAGAAATATTTCAAGCTCTTGTGATCAGTATACACATCACAGTGGTTCCCGATCAGATAGTGTCTCCAGATCTTCAACGCGTGAACCACCGCGGCTAGTTGTAGGTCGTGTGTGGGATAATTCTCCTCGTGGGGTCATAACTGTCGCGAGGCATATGCTACGACCTTCCCATCCTGCATTAACACGCCTCCGAGTCCTTGCCGTGACGCATCACAGTACATCACGAAATCCTTCCGATTGTCAGGTAAGGTTAAGATTGGGGCGGTGGTTAACTTTTCTTTTAGTTGGTCGAAGGCTTTTTGACACTTCTCGTTCCATTCGAACTTCTTTTCCTTCTTCAGAAGTTGAGTCATAGGTCGGGCTACAGTGGAAAACCCTTCGATGAACCGTCGATAATACCCGGCCAAGCCCAAGAAACTCCGAACTTCCGTCACTGACTTGGGTGCCTTCCATTCCGTGGCTTCGACCTTGGCGGGGTCTCACCGCTACTCCTCAGCTGAAACCACGTGGCCAAGAAAGCGACTTCCTTGAGCGAACTCGCATTTGCTGAACTTTGCATACTGGTGCTCTCGTAGTTTTTCCAGTACAGTAGTAGATGCTCGCATGTTCCTCATCGTTCTTGGAGTAGATAAGTATATCGTCGATAAATACCACTACGAATTTATCCGGGTATTCCATGAATACCTTGTTCATCGAGTTCATAAAATATGCCGGGGCATTGGTCAATCAAAGGACATTACGTGAATTCGTATAAACCGTAACGTGTAGAGAACGCCGTCTTAGGAATATCTCCAGCTCTAATCTTCAGCGATGATATCCCGCAGAAGATCAATCTTTGAGAACACTTGCGCACCCTTAAGTTGATCGAATAGGTCATCGATTCGAGGTAGCGGGTACTTGTTTTTGATAGTCACTTCATTCAACGATCGGTAGTCACGCACATCCTCATACTCCCATCCTTCTTCTTGACGAAAATGCTGGGGCTCCCGGGAGAAGAAGCGAGGCGTACAAAACCCTTCTCTTGTAGTTCTCGGATTTGCTTCTTGAGTTCTTCTAACTCGTTGGCCGGCATTCGATAAGGTCTCTTGGATATGGGGGCAGTTCCGGGCATTAGGTCGATGATAAACTCTATGTCGCGATGCGGGGCATTAGGGCAATTCCTCGGGAAATACGTCAGGGTATTCTTGTACTACGGCATTCCGCCTAGAGGTAGCATGCTGAATACTCCCGCAGCTTGCTCGCATAGCTTCGGGTTTTGATCCATAGTTATGCTCATCGGTGATCCCCATGGGGTGGATACAGTGACTTCCCTTCATTGCAGTCTATGATTCCATTATTCTTGGTCAACCAATCCATCCCGAGTATGACATCAATGGTTTGGGGTGCTAGCACCATAAGGTTTGAAAGAAACACCGTGTCTCTAATCCGTATGGGCACATTGATGCAAGCATGGGGTACGGTTATGTCTCCCCCAGGTGAGTGTACCAACATAGGCCTCTTAAGTGCTACTTGGTGTAGGTGGTGTTGTTTGCTTACTTGGGAAGATATGAATGAATGCGAGGCTCGAATCGAATAAAACTTTAACCGGGGTAGAGTTGATAGAGAACATACCCATCGATGCGCTCGGTCCTCCTGAGCTTCTTCAGCCGCACATGATTCACCTAGCCACGTTGAAACTCGGTGGCGGCCTCGTTGGGTAGCGGGGTCTGAACAGACCGCGTCCTGCAGCAGGGGTGGGGGTTCCTCGGACGGGTGTTGTATTGGCGCCGGTGCGCACAGGAGTGTTGCGTGGTTTGGGCAGCTATTGGAGTAGTGCCCGTATTCTCCACAATTGAAGCGACTCACATTCCTTCTTCCGGAGCGGCTAGGGTTGGCGTTGGTGTCGGCGAGGTGTGGCGCTGCGACATGGTCGGGAGCGGAAACGACCCTTGCCGGAATGTTTGGCTTCCATCCGGGACGGGGTGGCTCCCTTGGGACGTTGTGATGCTCCACTGAAATGGGCGGGCCATAGCGAGCCTCCTTTGCGGTTATTCTCTACTATCTTTTTGTCGTGTTCAAGCCGAACGACCTTGTTGATGAGGCTTTGGAAGCGGTGTGGTCTTGTCCGATCATCGGTCCTCTCGGCTCACCGTTTAGTCCCTCGATAAATTTATCCATCTTTTCTTCCTCGTCATTAGGTCACTTGTGGCGTAACGGGCAAGCTAGGTAAACTTGTTCGGGTACTCTTGTACGGAGGTGTTCCCTTGACGCAGCTGCGGAACTCATTTTCTTCATCCTCATAGCTGCAGTGGCACAAAATTTTCACGGAACGCAGCCGTGAATTCTTCCCATGTCGGTTCTCAGGCATCTTCAGCTCGCGTCTCCTTGTAGGTGTCCCACCGAGTCACTTGCGGGACCCTCTAGGCGGCTAGTGGCGAAGATAACTCTATACGCTTCTCGAACTCGGACGAGAGTTAGCTTTTTCTCGATCACCCTCAACCGGTCCTCGGCATCCATGGGTTCTTCGGCCGTGGAGAAGGTTGGTGGCTTAGCTCGCATGAACTCTCCTAAACTTGATCCTCCTCAACTCCCTGGTTGTTGGCAATCGCTTGGAGCAGTTGGGTTTGTAAAGCCATAACCTCGCGGAGTGGAGGGGTTGGGCTCCGGCGGGTTCTCGTTGTTGGCGGCGGCTGCGGCGATGCGCCATTTGAAGAAGATAGATGAATTAAGAGATCGGACTGTTAAGGTCGGGGTCCCTAGGGGATTTTTTTCTTCAAGTTGTTTTTAAATGATCTTCAATCAACAAGCATGGTAAAATAATAATAAGCTCATTAATTAGGATACCACAAAGCGATACTTAGGTCCATCATATTACATCAAAGGGTACACTTTGTACATGCACGAGTCTTTCATGCCATGATAGCAACAACTACATCGTCTTCTTACCATTAACTAGTTAAGGGGAAATAGAGTGTGGTCCTTCTTTTAGGAGCCGCCCGGAGCGAGATCAAGCGGGGTGGTCCTCCCGCCTAGTCGTCCAACCATCCGCAAGCCGAGGTGTGGGAAGTGGGTGGTCGTTGCTGAAGCAAATCGGAGTCCCCATGGCTCGGAGGTGGTGGCCTCGGAGTCGTGCCGAATCTTCTGCTCGGTGGCCGCGTACTCTTGCGAGCGGTGCGGCGGGTGAGGGGGCCTCCGGTGTGAGTCGGCCGACGGGGAGCTTCCTCCTCCATTGGATCGGTGTCTTGGACTCCCATTTGACCTCCATAGGTTACGCCTCGGACTCGAGTCGGTGTGGATCTCGGATGGGGTTCTCCTCTCCCGATCCAGGGCTCGGATGGCACTGCTACGGAGCTCGAGGTGGGTCCCATGGACGTGGCGGCGGTGGGGTCTATCAGTACGGCGCAGCTCACGTGCTCAACATAAAAGCTTGCTCCATCATGGCTTGAAAGGTATCCAAGCCTGCTGGAGTCATAAGGTAGTAGTGGTCGGGCACGGGAGCAAGAGGTGTTGGTACAACCCGGTGGAAGTACTGCGGCATGGACGGGCGAGCGCGGTTGTTCCTCCAGTGGTCGACTTCTCTTGCTTGCTCTTCTGAGCTGCTCCTCTAGCTCTACGGGGCTTCCCCACGGGCCATGTAGCGGTCAGAGAGTTGCTCATATTAGGCACCGTTGGCTTGCGGCTAAGTCTGCGGCATGTTGATCGATCCCCACGGCTACGGTGGCTCTCGACCGGATCATTGAGGCGTGTCTGGCAGGTCGTGGATCTCAAGCAAGGCCTCTTCGTAGCGAGTCATCGCCATCTCCGCCCAACGTGATAGACGTGTGACCATCGGGTTGTAGCGGGGGTGGCCTCCATGGTGGCAAGCTGGGTTGCCTTCCTCGCGATAGGGATGGTGCACGAACTCTGTCACCGTGAGTTCAGCACGATGTATCGCATTAAGGCGAAGAAATGCTTCGCGGGCCGTATCTTGAATGGTTGCTTCCGCTAAATCCCGGTGATAGCGGGTGTGAAAGCAGAAAGATGTTTCACTTCCCATGCGGGCTTCCACGGAAACGGCCGCCTCCCATGCTGGATATCCTTCGGAGCCATGCCTTTTGATTTGGTAGGTGGGTGGTTCCGGATATCTTAAACACCACAACAGTGCGAAGGCTGTGCCACAAACCCCTCGTCTCGTGGGATGGTGATCTCCCAGGCTCCGTCATGGTTCGACATCTGCTTTTGAAGGCAACTTAGGGTTAGAGGGAGAGAGCTATCATTATAATCATTTGGTAAATAAAGGAAATGCAGATGTAGAAAAGGTATATTTGTATTTTCGGAAATAATAGTTTGAAAATGATCCTAAGTAGGGATATTTCCCTTTAGCCAACTAGTCGGGGTAGGGCGCCATTTGGTCTTAGCCTACGGTCGCATGGCTCGATACCAGCTCTGTAGACCCCGTTTTCGGCGGTAATCTTTCGTGTTCTTAGTACCATTTCCCTGGATCGAGTAGGTGGTACCCACGAATACGATCTTGAATAATCAGGTGCGCATGCACGAATAGTCTTACAACGACATTATTACAACAATAGGCCCGAAGGCAATGTTCAACACACGGGACCTCATGGTCCGATTACAACACAAAAGCGAGAAATTAGATACGGCGGCGGAATAGAGGCGCGGCATGTCATTTGCCACGGGCAACGACCAGGAGCTAAGATCTAGTAAGCGCCATCGGTTCCTTCACCCTCCTCACAGTAGTACGCGTATGGATCCTCCGGCTCTTCATTCCCATCGGTGAAGGTTTGTGCGTATAGCAAGGGTGAGTACCAACCGTACTCGGCAAGCCCACACGGAATTGATGCACATGATAGGGTTATTCGAGGAATGGCTGAAGTTTCTTTTGCATAAAGCCAATTTTCACAATTCTTTTCACAAGCCTAACGACTAGCCAAATCAAGTTTTAGTTCCATAGTTCATTAATCCGGCGACGGTTACGTCTACCATCCATCGTGATACCAAGGATGGCTTCCGCCTCCGATTCGTCATGATTTTAGGGAATCCGCCCCTTCTCGCATCTCGAGAAGTTGATCCAGCGAATGAAATCATCATGCAAACCCATCCCATCGGTTTTAGGTTTAAAGTCTAGCCAAGCGAAAGTCTTGTCACGATGCTCGATATCCGCGAGCACGGCTATTCGAATAGATTGATTCACTCACCTGCGGTGGATGTACACTTTACCCGTACTCCGTGTGACCTAACAAATGAGCCTACGTCTCAACTCGTGAGACGGTCACGGCAAAGCCTTTCGATAACCTTGCTTTGGCGTACCCGCTCCATGAACTTAAGCCTCATGCACTCTAGCCGTCCTTTTCTAGCGGTGAGAGGAGTTAGGCGCACCGGGGTAAGGGAAAACTTCCTCAATCTTTAAGTTTAATTATTGTTGATTTAATTCTACCATTTACAACAAAGGCCGTAGCCTCATTCTCACCACATAAACCACATCATAGAGAACCATCTATGCAAGGATCTGCCTCCACTCGGCTATCTAGTCAGCTAGGTCTATACCCATTCGAAATACGGTTGTGCGGCTCGTTTCCGCTATCTCATGGCTCGGTCCTTAATTGACCGGGGTCGGCACTTGCCTTTTCAGGAATCCACCCAAATCATCCAGCGCCCAGTCTAAAACATTTGTATATCATTTTAAATTTTCATCAAACTTAGTCCATCATTCTCATGGCCATGTGGCGCTCATGTCTCCACAGTCGTATTTCAACTACCTTCCCTAAGGTAGTTGCCAGAACACAAAGCTTCTTTGTAAAATCATGAGTATGCGGGGATCTAGTTTAAGCAAGGCTAAGCACTTTTACGAAGCTAGCCTCCGGTCATATCACATCAAAGGTTACAAAGAATAATTCTAATGGTGATCAACATCAAAGCGAGGGTATATCAAGCATAGGTACTTGTTTGTGTATAGCATGCAATTTGTAATTGAAATTAACATCATTTCACAAAGTAGGATCAATATGTTCAAAGAGTGTGATGACTTTCCTTTTCGCACGCTTCTTGAGTGGGGTCTTCTACGCGGAGTCGGTGTTCGCCTCCTCGGTCGCTAAACATACGGCGAAAAGGAAAAATGGAATCAATTAAAATCCGATAAGAACGAACGAAAAGGCATGAAAAATCCTAAAGAACTTCTCCAAAATATTTCCCCCTATGATCCTACTCGGGTTTCGGAGGATTTTTAGGGCAAAATCGACCATAGCGACGAGTTTCGACTTTTTAGGGTTTTTGTAAAAGGATCGATAAAGCGACGAAGCGGAAGTCTTGCAAATGTTGTTCAAGAGGTTTGTTGATACATCTTTGTCGAGTTCAATGGTTAAGTATAGTTTGAAAAGTAAAAAGTACAAATAAGTCTTCGGGAATAGTTTTCGCAAGATTTACCGAAAATTGTATATAGTAGCTTATTTCATTTTAAAGAAAATGCCTGTGAAAACTATGAAATTTTAGCGTAAATATTCCCAAGAATATCTCCAAAATCTTCCCCAAATCTTTCTAAAAATTTTCCCATTTTTTTAAATTTTCTTCCTTTTCTTCCTCCCTTCTTTTCTTTTTTTTTCTTCTTAGCCTTTGTGCACTCCTCATTCACCTCGACGGGTGGGCCGGTGGGAGGAGAAAGAAAAGAAAGAAAAAAAATAAATTCGGCAAAATTTGGCGCGGTGGGGTTCGAACCGCGACCTAACCCTCAACCCGGCGCACTCTCTCCTTGGGCGGTGCCCACTTCTCATCTACCTCTCCCTCTCTTTCTTTTTCTTTCTTCTTGCTCTGTTTCTTCCCCACGGCCGGCCGGTAGGGAGGAAGGCAGGCTCGTCGGCGGCGGGGAGGCGGAGCTCGGGAATGGGGCGGCTTGGCACCATCTTGACACCACGGGGTCCCATTTCTCCACACGGTCGGGACCGGGAGCGACGGAGATGGCGGCGACGGCGAGGTGGTTACAGCGGCGGTGGCGCTCGTCGGCGGCGGACTCGGCGTTGTTTTGGCCAAGGCAATGGGTCTACGAGCATCTATGAGTCCTAGGGATGCTAGAGGGAGGGTTGGTTCGGCGGGCGGCGAGGTGTCTTGGCGACGGCGGGGTGGCGGCGGCGAGACGGGGGGTCGGGGCTCGTCGCCGGCGATTCCGGCGGCCATCGGCTCGGGAAACTTAGGGAAACCATACTTAGGGCACGGGGATAACGGTAGTACCTTTAATTTGGGAAGATATCAACCGGGTGACGAATTTAGGAGTTTTGCCGGGCGGCCGAGTTAGGGTTCTTCCCCGAGCTGCGATTCTTCCCAAAATTCGAGCAATGCAATGGCTAACTTTTGGGGAAAAAGCGGGAAACGCACGAGGGAGTTGTGGCGAGGATTTGCGGTGTTGGGGGCTCGGCTCGGGGTGGCCTCTTATAGGCGGTTGATGGAGGGAAAGAAGAGCGTGCGGCGGCAACCATGGCGGCGTCGCGTCGCAGTATGGCGCGGTCGCGGGGAGGTCGTGCACGACGTGCGGCAAGCTGCGGCGGCGCGCGCGCGTATGGCGAGCGCGGCGAGGGCGTGCGCGGGCGTGCGAGCGCGATGCTAAGGCGGGCGGCATGGCGCGCGGAGTGCGGCGTCGACCGGGAGCAATGGCATGGCGCGGCCCATGGCGATCCACTGTGTGTGACCGGAGCTGATGGCGTTGGGAACGTGCACGCGCGAGGTCTCGAGTACGGCGGATGACGCGTGGCGGCTGCGAACGGGGTGATGGAACCGGTCGAACACTGGCGATCAATGAATAGTGCGATTTTCCATTTTCCCAATTAAAATCTTTTTTTCCATTTCCTTCCTTCCTAAAAATCCCAAATAAATTTTGGTATTCTCGAGATCAATCTCTAAAATTATATTTTCCACTTTTCCCTACTTTTTAAAATATATTTTTCATATTTATTTTGTTTCTTCTTTTGAATTCAAGAAAATAGGGTTTTGATTAGAGATAAATTTCTAACTTCATTTTCCTTTTCAAAAATATTTTTATCATCCAATCCCAATTATTCATTATCTTTCCCTATAAATTAGGGTTTTGTTCCATTTACCTCAAAGTAATTCTAGAAGAAAATCTTATTCCATTGAACAGCAATCCAGATCGAAAAACACGATAAGCAATGATTCCAAAAGTTTTTGCGAGTTCCGATTTTTCGTTCGAATTCCATTCCTTCGATTTTCAGGATGTTACAATTGTGAATTTTGAATGTATATTTAAATTTAAATGCATGAATAGATTTAAATTTTAATGTGTATTTGACTTGTGAAGTTTGTATTTTTGAACGAACGAGAACGATGAAATCAACAAACGGATGTGAACGGACGGACGGACGCGAACGGACGAGTGTTCGTTCGTTCGTGGGCGAACAGGCCGACGGACGTACGTACGGGCGTGGACGAACGGACGAACGAACACTCGTTCGTTCGTTCGGTGGTCGAGTTCGTTCGTTCGGTCGTTCGTTCGTGGACGAACGGACGGACGGACGAACTAACACTCGTTCGTTCGTTCATTCGGTCGGTCATTCGTTTATTCGTTCGTTCGTTCATTCGTGGACGAACAGACGGACGTACGGACGTACGGACGTGGACGAACGGACGGACAGACGAACGAACACTCGTTCGTTCATTCGTTCGTTTGGTCGGTCGTTCGTTCGGTCGTTCGTTCGTTCGTTTGGTTGGTCGTTCGTTCGGTCGTTACAACGTACATAGGCATGCAACGTCCTCTCTCTCTCCTCTCCTCTCCACTTCCTCTCCTCTCCACCTTATCTCCCTCACATCATTCTCCTCTCTTTCTCTCCTCTCCTCCAGATGATCGTACTCACGGACGTCAACGAACGTTAGAACGAACGGACGATAGTTTAGGATTTGGGTTAGGGTTAGGGTTAAGGGTCCGAACGAACGGACGTGAACGAACGATAGGTTAGGGTTAGGGTTGGGGTTAAGGATCCGAACGAACGGAGACGTGAACGATAGATTGAACGAATGGTCGGTCGTTCGGTCATTCGTTCGGTCGTTCGATCATTCGTTCGTTCTGTCGTTCGGTGTGGATGTAATCCAGGAAGTGACTTCTGAAAAATATCACCATTGTGGATGTGCACAATTGGATCTAGTGTACGTCGGATTTTATCTATTTTTCCATCTTCTTTTCGTCTATGTTTTTTACGTAGACATATATGATATTCTGAATAATTGATACATGTATTAACCGAATAATTTTTTTCAGAATTCTTTGATTAAGTACTCAACCCACAACAATCAAATGGCGGATCGTGACGAGGAATAGAGTTTTACAACGAGAAGGGACACGAAGATCCAGATCAGTACCTCAACGAGGAGTGGAACGAGGGGGGAGACGAGCAGAGGAACGAGGAGGGGAATGAGGTCTCCGCCTCCGCCTCCGCCTCCGCCTCCGCTGGACAGAAGAGGCCACGCGGTCTCGGCAAGAAAATAGAGGGTCGACATGTCATAACGGAGGTGGCACCTAACACGACCAATTGCCCCGGAAGGACGCCGCAAGGAAGTTTGTGGCGCACGGCGAGATGGGTGGTGAGGGATCACGTGCCCGTAAGCTTTGCCAACTGGAGGCGGTCAACCAAAGAAGGAGAGGAGCAGAGCTATCTCCCAGACTCAGAGAAAGAGATGCTGTGGACGACAATGTTGTAGACGTTCACCATCCCAGACTCAAATCAGGCAAGGGTCAAGGAATGGACATTGAAGAAAATGACAGAGCTCTTGAGGTACTACAAGAAAGCTGATTACACAAGAAATATATCACGAGAGGCTAGTCACGAGACTTTGACAAGTTCCCAAAGCTGAGAGATCATTGGGATGCTTTTGTTGAGCACAAGACCGGTGAAGAAGCGCAAGCTATCATAGAAAAGAACAAGGCCAACGCAGCAAAAAAGAAATACCATCACAGGCTTGGGTCAGGCGGCTATAAAAAAGCAATGGAGAAATGGAAAAAAATGGAAGCCAACCTAGAAGCATGGGATATCGTTCCAGGCATAGCAAACTGGCCGGAACGATCAAATAACTGGTTCTATGCTCACGGCGGCTCACTTAATCCCGTCGATGGCACAGTGATCTTTGGTGATGAAATTCAAGAAGCGGACGGAGGTTAGAGGAGGCGGTGCGAGGCTAGTTCCTCGGGCGCGTTCGGGCCCGATAGAGAAGGACGAGCTAACGCTCGTCTGCCAAAACCCAGCACCCGGGCGTACGCGAGGAAAAGGCGTCGTCCACAGGAAATACGGGTTCCAAGGCGAGCGTCGACACATACGGGAGCCGAATGAGGTCAAAAGAGAGAATGATGCTAGATTTTGAGATGGAAATGAAACTCTCGCAGATCGATCGATTATCGATGAAAGGGTTGCCCTAAGGTTGGGAGGAGCGGAGCCGGTGGGTTAGCCAACGGCGGATCCGGCAACAAGCTGCACAACTCCAACGAAGCGCGGCGGCTCGCGCGTCTCCTGGAAATGAAGGCGAGCTAGCCCCACAAGCTCAGCCTGGGTCCGCCATGCCCCATGGATGACATCACACAGTGGACCCCGTGTGAATTGCACATCCACTAAAAACATAAAAATAAAGGTATGTTCGTACTTTTATGTTGTATTATATTTTCTTGAATAACTTGTCAATCAATGTTCATTACTAACTAATAAGCAATCTTCTCGAACAGTCACGTCGGGCATGGCTATTCCAGTGGCGAGACGGCACCTACCACTCCCGGCCCGTTCCACCTTCGTACTCGAAGGTTGAAATTGAAGCAGTGGAACGCGGCTATGAAGATGCTGGAGGCTGGATATCCCGGAGGAGAAGGGGAGACGACGCTAGGAGAAACAGCTCATGGAATATTTCTCTGGAGGAAGATCTTCATAAAATTCCCGAGCGAACAGCGTCTCCTATCGTTCCACCTCCCTCGCCTCCACGTGGGCCGTCTCCTCCACCTCCTATGCCGCCTCCGCCTCCTCACGTCGCCTCCACGAGCACCGACTTCCTAAACGGCCGTCTCCAACTCCATCGCCTTCCAACCCTCCTCCGTCGCCACAACGAGCACCGACTCCTAAACGGTCATTATCAAGAGCGCACCGTCAATATCAAGCGGTCGTCCAAGAAAGACTCGAGAGAATTGAGAAGACGCGTTGACGAGAAAAATCAACACGCCGGCACGGGAGATCTACTTAGCTCCGGTCACGGGTCCTAGAATCGATGAAGCGCGGGCGTGCGCCGGTCGGTTTGATCTGCCCTTGCCGACAAGTTGTGCAAAACAACGAGAACATAAATCATATCGGCCGATAGACCGACACTCAAAAACTAAGCGATCTACAAATAAGCCAATGGTGCAATTCCGTAGTAGATGCCGATGCCGTAGATGGTGTTAGGGTTTGAATCCATCGGCTATGTGTTGAGCAAATATTTATATAAAGGCGATCAGCTAACAATAACATGATATATATAACATTGCATGAACTGATCACATGATGAAATAGATATTGATTTAAAGATTAAAGCACATATCGGTGGAAGTCCGATGTCATAAAACCCAAATGATCGAATATTCGGTGAAGCCTCTGCTCGCAATCGGCTAGATCCAACTTGTGTACAATCCTTGCGAGGCCGATGCAATATCCATATAACTCATCGGTGAAACCCCGATGAAACCCTTAGTGGCACTCAACGGGCGGGCTAGAGATTACGGTTCTAATCACGACTTAGTAGATCAAGCGATGTAGCACTAAGTATGAAAAGAAAAGCAATATATAGACAATCAAGCCCTTGGCTGATTTTCGGGGTGGTAGATGCCTAAGCTAATCTAATCTAATATAACGATTTGGTATCGGCGAAACCCTAAAACAAGAGACTGGATTGAGCCGGATCGAGATACGAAATTAGATTCAACAAAGACATATTGTAAATAATCGAGGCAAAGATATCAAGCTGAATCGAAGCAATCCAAGAGGTCGAATGTACGATGCAGCCACTGGACGATGCCAACATAGCCAATACGATTGCACGAGTGGCGGGACCTTGGACTTACCCCTTATTTGGAGATCGATGCCGTGCGGCCCCACGTCGGGTGCCAAGTTCCACCGGATGACAAAGTAGAACGAGATAAAAGAAATGTGGCGATGCGCCGAGTTGTATTGATCGAGAGATGATTTACATGAACCCGGGCTTACATATTTATACCGTGGGATGACAAAGATCCTACCAGATTACAAAGCGAGACTTTCCTAAAGATAAAATAGGAAACTAACAATCTCTTCCTAATTAATAGATACAAGCCATATCCTCCACTGGACTCGGTTTCTTACGGATAAGATCTTCTCAAACCGAATCTAACAAGAACACATTTCTTGGAAATATGGATCCTCCATCGGTGCAGCAAAAACTCTCGTAGGTCTGCTTCAGCCGATACTATCCCTTAGCCGATAAAGACTTTGGGGCTTACCAAATTTTTGCGTTAACACATGCCCCCAGTTTTGGAGTATGAGAAGTCATGCTTCAAAATTGTCGTTGTCTTGATCGCCCAAAAACCGATTCTTTTCTTCTTCTTGACAGGCTCTCATAAGCCAATACCTTACGTAATAGGCGAGCCAGTCATCGAACTCATGAATAAAAAACCTACCTCGGTTAGTGCCGACAACCCTTGGAATGCAAGATCTGCTATTTGCTCATCACTTAGGCTCAAACTATAACATCGGTTGTGGATATTACGAAACCTTTGAATGTATTCCTTAGCCGATTCCCCTTCTTCTTTGTTTAGCGATATCAAATCTTCAAGCCTCAACTCACTAACCTCAGCAAAAAGTACATATGAAAGCTGCTTCTCTAGATCGACCCAACTTCGATGGAATTTGGTGGTAATGATGAAAACCATGTAAAAGCCGATCCAGTCAAAGACAATGGAAAAAGTCTAACTTTGAACTTCTTGGTGATGCTTCCCCACATTGAGCTAAGAATCAGTGATATGTTCCATTGTGGATATACCATCTTGCCACGAAAACATGGAGAAATCTGGAACATTGTATCGGCTTGGAAGTGGAACCCCATCAAACCACTCAGGATATGGCGGCCGATACACAGGCATTTGATTTTTGCGTTTAACTCCAAACTGCTCCTCCATTACCTTTGCAATTATATCGGCCCAATCCTCTTTGGACGGATATCTTTGAATTTCCTCTGGCCGATATTGCTGATGTGGCTCTACATACTAATATCGATCAACTTGCCCCAGAGCAAATCTTGTTGTTGCCGATAGTGTTGAGATTGCTCACCAATTTGCCCCCATGTTGATTTCTTAAGGCAATCATCCACGGGAACTATTTTCTCGATCAAACCATGCAATGCACTCATCAATACTCTAGATTGATGGAACATAGCACGATGAATAGCGTTATTAACCATCTCTTGAAGCGTCTCGTCATCCATCGGCTCGGGAGGTTGTTCCACTGTCTTCATTTGTCGCTTGAGAGATTGTTCTTCCTCGGCCTTGACTTCTTTATTAGACATTGTGGCAATTATGGGTCCGTTGAGCCGTGTAAAAGATATGTTATCCAAAATACGGTCCCAGCCGTCGTGCCAAAAATGTGTTGGCGAGAAAAATCAACACGCCAGGCTGGGAGATGCGCAGCTCCGGTGCGGGTCCTAGAATCGATGAAGCGCGGGCGTGCCGGTCGGTTTGATCACACGCACCTTGCGACAAGTTGTGCAAAACAACAGAACATAAATCATATCGGCGATAGACCAGACACTCAAAAAACTAATTGATCGGCTAATAAGCCAATGGTGCAATTCAGTAGATGGTGTTAGGGTTTGAATCCATCGGGTGTGTGTTGAGCAAATATTTATATAAAGGCGATCGGTGACAATAACATGATATATATAACATTGCATGAACTGATCACATGATGAAATAGATATTGATTTTAAAGATTAAAGCACATATCGGCTAGAAGTCCGATGTCATAAAACCCAAATGATCGAATATTCGGTGAAGCCTGCTTGCAATCGGCTAGATCCAACTTGTGTACAATCCTTGCGGGCCGATGCAATATCTAGAAAACTCATCGGCGGAAACCCCAGGTGAAACCCTTAGTGGCGGAGTCAACGGGCGAGGCTAGAGATTATGGTTCTAATCACGACTTAGTAGATCAAGCGATGCAACACTAAGTATGAAAAGAAAAGCAATATCTAGACAATCAAGCCCTTGGCTGATTTTCGGGGTGGTAGATGCCTAAGCTAATCTAATTTAATATAACGATTTAATCGGTATCGGTAGAAACCCTAAAACGAGAGACAACCGATAGAGCCGGATCGAGATGCTTGAAATTAGATTCAACGAGAGACATATGGTAAATAATCGAGGCAAAGATATCAGCTGAATCGAAGCAATCCGGGAGGTCGAATGTGCGTGCAGCCTTGGGCGACGCCAACGTAGCCAATACGATTGCACAGGCGGCGGGACCTTGGACTTACCCCCTTGCAGGAGATCGAAGCCGTGCACCCCGCATCGGTGCCAAGTTCCATCGGATGACAAAGTAGAACAGGATAAAAGAAATGTGGCGTGCACCGAGTTGTATTGATCGACGGATGATTTACATGAACCCGGGCTTACATATTTATACCGTGGGATGACAAAGATCCTAACAGATTACAAAACGAGACTTTCCTAAAGATAAAATAGGAAATTAACAATCTCTTCCTAATTAATAGATACAAGCCGTATCCTCCTAGACTCGGTTTCTTCTAGATAAGATCTTCTTAAACCGAATCTAACAAGAATTTCCATTTCTTTGGAAATATGGATCCTCCATCGGCTATCGCAAAACTCTCGAGTCGATTACGCCGAGCCGACACTATCCCTTAAGATAAGGACTTTGGGGCTTACCAAATTTTGGTGTTAACGAGACGCCGCCACCGCACCAAAGCATTCCTATGAGAAGACCGATGACGAGCTGCGTGAGGCCATCCAAGCTGAAGTCGGGGCCCAAGCTAAACCGCAAGCTGAACCGCGATCCGACTACGCCAGGACTATTCGGAAGGCTCTTTGCGAGCGAAGAAAGCGAGCAAAGATGTACCCCGGCTTGGCATGCAGCCACAGAAGCCTCTGGAGTTCAGCACGATTCCAAATATTAGAACTGATTTAAGACAATTCATGCAAGAAGCTGAAATTAATATGGATCAATTACACGGGCGTGCACCACTAGCGAAGGCTCCGCTTAAATACAAGTTCAAACTTGGAAAGCCTCTCGTCAAGCGGATCAAGTGAAAAGGCTTCCAACTCGGATGTACAGCTTCCATCGGTGGTACATGCAACAATCCAACAAGGGTGAAGACATGGTAACATGCAAATATTCAATTGACTACTTCTTCGATGGAGGTGACTACCTCTATCTCCGATTCGAAGATATATTCGACCTGTACCAACTTGATGCCCTCGACGTCTCACTTCTAACCACGCGGGTTTTGTAAGTATCGCCTGTTATTTCGTTTCTTACCTCCTTGAATTTAGCGACTAAAATTCTTTTTAACCGTTGTAGAATGGCGATCCAATTGCAACAAGCACGAATGCACCAAGTATGGATTCATGGATCCACGCAAAATCAACGGCCCATTGGTTGATCGGTTTCCTAATGACAAGTGGACAACATATACAACGCCCTTGTGCGGCACCACTTTCGGTCCTTCATCCTTGCCCTACAATCTTTGTGTAAGTTTTCTTTCTTTCCGAACCAATTTCAATCCCGTGCATACATAAAGTTTTATATGTGTCATCTAAACCAATTTGCAGATTCCTTGGATTCGTTAGTACTTGACATGGGTCGAGTCAAAATCCATGTCTTTGACTCAATGGATAAACCGAGAGGCCACGTACTCCGACATATTTGAACAGTTTAACAGTAATGCCATCTTACTTTCTATTGCATATATGCGGTTCTCGGATAATTACGTGCTAACTTTCAAGCGCACATAGGGCATGGAAACGACTTGGGTCAATGTTCGTGGAAATTAGAAAGATAAGCTCTGTGCGGATGAAGTTTCCGGTGAGTAACATGTCGCTCCTAATTTCAGTTGAATCATTATTATGTTCTAAAATATGAAATGCATATTAAATCTGTCGTGGTTTCTCTTTTAGTGTGCAAAAGCAGTCGCGAGGGCACCAACCTATGTGGATATTACGTGCTGCGACTACATTCACCGCTTTGTGACCGAAGTCAAAGCGTCGATGATCTAGATGTACGTATAACAACAATTCATACATTACATCTTGATTTCTTATTCACTTCATATATTTATTTCTCGTTTATTCTAATTAATGACACTTATGCAAGTAAGAGCGACCTCCCCACGAGACTTTCATACAAGCCGCTCGGGAAGAATTTATGGGATTTATTAACGAGCAAGTCGTTGATCCCACGGGAGTTCTTCATTAGTTTTAGTAGCTAAACCATTGTAACACCCTAAAAATTGAAGAACTTAGAATCGGAATTTAAAAATCGGAACTCACAAAAACCTTTTGGAGTCATTGCTTCTTATCGTGTTTTTCGATCTTATTTGCCGGTTCGGTTGCATAAGAGTTCTCTTGAAGTTTGTTTGATGTGAAATTGGGATCAAAATCCTAAAAATAAAATCCCAAATTGGGAAGAAAATTTTAGGATCTATATCTCAAAAAGGATAAAAATACAAGCTGTAGAATTACAAAAGTAACTTTGGAAAATATAAAGGTTGGCATAAACCCTAGAAGGATAAGGAAAGGATAATCAAAATTTTGAATTTGAATCATAGGAGATAATGCGAGAATAGAAAATAAAATTAGAAATCCTTTTTGTAAGCAAAGGGATCAAACTTTTGGAAATATAAGAAGGGAATAAATCAAATATGAAAAATATAATAAAAATTGGGAAAATGTTTGAAAATATAATTTCAAGATTTTTCTGGGAATATTAAATTTATTTTGAATTTTTAGAGTGAAAGGAAATAGAAATGTGAAAATAGGATTTTTAATTCAGGAAAATAGGAAATTGCATTGTTCATCATGCGCGGGTGTTCGGCAGGTGTCGGGCCCTCGCGCGTGCTGCGCGCGCATGCCGCGTCGCGGCGTCGCAGCCGCTCGCCATGTTGCCCGCATCACCACGTTCTGCACGGACAACCGTCACCCAGCGCACGTGCACCACGTCGACCACGCGCGCCCGCGCCATCGCCGTCGCCACGCCGCGCGCACGAGTGCGCGCCATGCCGTCGCCGTACCGCACGCCGCGAGCTCCCGAAGTCCATGCCGTACCACGCGCCATGCCGTCGCCGCACCCGCCCGCGTTAGCGTCCCGCACGCGCATAGTCTGCACCACGCCGCATCCTCGCCACGTCGCGCACGCACGCACAGCTCGCAATGTTCGCCGTACGCGCGAGAGGCGCCACGACGCCACGCGTGCACACACACGCGCGCATGCGGCGGCCGTCGCTAGTCGTTCCTCCCGTTCCCGAGCTCGACCAACTATAAATAGGTCCCTAGCTTCCCTTCATCTCCCCACATTGCCAACACCATTCCACTCCCCTATATCCTCGCCATTGACGGCAAGGATCACACCCTCCCACTTGTGGCGATGGCGGTAGTGCGATGTTAGCTTTGCATTGTGTTGTGTGGATTTGCGTATGTGCGACGTGCTATATTCCCCATGGATGTATTAACTATGGACCTATGTAATGTTTTATGGTATCTTATGAATGAGTTTATTCCACCATGCTTGCTCATGTTCAAAGATCACTTAAAAACAACTTAAAATTCACTTAGAAACCATGACCTTAGTAGGTTCAATCTCTTACCTTATCTATCTTCTTCGGATGGCACACCGTTGCAGAGCTTCAACATCCAACGAGAACACACGAACACACGAGAACCTAATCCCTCCACCCTAGCGGAGGTCATGGCTTTGCAAACTCGGTTTGCTTCAAGCCATCGCCAACAACCAAGGGAATCGCGGAGGATCAAGCTTGGGAGAGTTTATGCGAACCAATCCGCCTACATTTTCCATGGCGAGGCAGCCAATGGATGCGAAGATTGGCCACGGTAATAGAGAAGAAGTTGACCCTCGTCAGGGTACAAGAAGCCGGCCAGTCGTTTTGCCACCAATCGGTGGAAGGTCCCGCAAGTGGCAGGTGGGACACCTACAAAGAGACACGGGCGAAGAGCAGCGGAGAACCAAGCTGGGAGGAGTTCATGGCCGCCTTCCGTGAAAATTTTGTACCCTTGCGGTCATGAGAATGAAGAAGAACGAATTTCGAAGGTTGTGCCAAGGCAACACCACGGTACAAGAATACTGAACAAGTTCACACAGCTTGCTCGATATGCCACCAGTGACACAGCGGACGAAGAAGAGAAAATAGATAAATTTATCGAAGGGTTGAACGATGAGCGAGAGGGCCAATGATCGGTCAAGACCACGTCGCTTCCAAAGCCTTATCAACAAGGTTGTGCGATTGGAGCATGACCGAGGAAGCGGTGGGAACAACGCAGAGGAGGCTCGCTATGGCCCGCCCACTTCGGGAGCGTCTCGGCGTCCCAAGGGAGCCACCCCATCCGGATGGAAACCAACCGTCGTGGCAACCGATCGTCCTCACGCACCCGACCATGTTAGCAGGCCGACTGCGCCCCAGTTCCGTACTCTGACACCGACTCTAGCCACTCCTGGAAGAAGAAATGTGGCTACTTCTTCTGCGCAGTGCGAGCTTGGGCACTACTCACCCAGTTGCCCAAGCCACGCAACACCCCTATGCGTATCGGCGCTAATACAACGGCATGTTTAAAATGATGGGACAGGTTTGCATGATAATTTTTATTCAGCTTTGGTAGATCAACTTCTCGAGAAGGCGAGAAGGGGTGGACTCCCAGAAAAACCATGACCCTGGAGGTGGGAAGCCATCCTTGGAATCACGATGGATGATAGAGCCAAGGCAGTCGCCGACTTAATGAACTATGGAACTAAAACTTGATTTGGCTAGATGTTAGGTTTGTGAAAAGATTTATAAAGTTGGCTTTATGCAAATAAACCACGGCTTTCCTTGATAATCCCATGTGCACCTTTCCGTGTTGGCTTGCTAAGTACGGTTGGTACTCACCCTTTCTATACGCACAAACCTTCGGATGGTGGAAATGGAGACTTGGAGGATCCACATGCCTATTACCATGCGGCGAAGAAGCCGATGGCGCACGCTAGGTCTTAGTCTTCGGTCGTTGCTGTGGCATCCGGCGTGCCACATTGCCTTCATTTCCAGCTACCTTACCTAATTTTTACTTTTGGTTGTATCTGGACCATGAGGTCCTATATGCTCGAGATATTGCCTTCGGGCCTATATTGTAATACTTTTTCTTTGTAAGACTATTCGTACATTTGCATTTGATTATTCAGATCTTGTATTTCGTGGGTACCAAACTACTCGATCCAGAGAAAAGGTACTATGAACACGAAAGGTTCCCGTACTAAAAACGGGGTCACAACCACTCCATCCATAGCAAAGTAGATTAGAGACAATTTTTTATAAGCTAGCTAGGAAACATGTATGAATATTATACATATTTGATAATATATGTATATTTTCTTTTTCTTAAGTTTATTTAAATGTGTGTAAATTATATATTTATACATATATATGCATGTTGTATATATATGTATATGTGTAATATATATATATATATATCACTACTCACGGAGAAAGGGCAAATTAAAAAAATAAAAATTATCTTTAGTCTCGATTGGAGCCTGGGAGGACTAAAGATGGACGTGAAGCGGCCACATGGTTCCGTCATCTTTAGTTCCGGTTGATGGCTTCAATCGGGACTAAAATCATCTCTAGTCCCAATTATTTAACCAGGACTAGAAGGTCGCCTATCTCTAGTCCGGATTCGTAGTCTCGGTTTGACAACCGGGACTACTGAGGTTACCCAATCGAGAACTAGTGTGACTTTCTTTAACAATGACTTTATCTATCAGAATGTCATATCATCTATAATTTTTACATAGATATATGTCAAATATCATTTCCCGCATCTCGCGGCATGCCTTTGGACCGCTGGCTGCTGGCTTCAATGCTTCATGGTGCAGGGTACGACCACACAAGCTTGCTGTCTTGGTCTCACGTCCAACTTGTATGAGAACTCTAATCAAATCAACATATTTGATAACACTATTTATATGATCTCGTTAATTTTTATAACATTTGACTCTGAAGGCGATGAGATACAAAATTTTATTAGCGATGACGATTATTATATCTTATAAGTATTACTAAATAATAATCATTACCATCATGATTATACTTGTTTTATCATTAAATAAAATATTTATATTAAATTTTAAATAACATGAATAATTAAATGTTATATGAAAAATATTTTTGGAAAGGAGGTAGTATGTTGCTCGACGGGGTGAAGCCCAGGCAGCAGGCAGCCACGCAGCCTGTCCGGATGCTGAATCTGGTATAGATTTCACGGCCGCGTTGTGAAGCGATTGTGGTGCTGCGTTGCCGAGGAATTTCAGGTCCTCAGCCAGCTTTGTGCCTTCGCTGAAAGATCTCGAATCTCGCGAAAAATTCATCAGCCGCAACCCTCACGTTCCCGATAACTTCCAATCCTATGTGCTTGCTCCATGGTGAAACCACTCCATGGTGAAACCATGGACTTTGAGGTGTCTCTTTAACTGCCTAGCGAATTCAAACTTCAGAAAATATGGATGACTATATATCCAGAAAGAAGATGAAAACATTTCTTCATTATAAGTTCTGAATAATGGTTTGCTTCGAGGTAAATATTACTACTAATTTTGGACTTATGACCATTCATCTTATAAAAAATAATTTGTTATTTATTTTTTACTAGGTTTATCATTAAAAGTCTTACATTTATACATATTTACACAAAAATTTTAAATAAGATGATTGGTTGTATATACAAAAGTCAACAACGTGATCTATTAAGAACTATAGGGAGTATTTTAAACGTCTCCTTTTAGAAAAGTATTTCAAAGGTTACTAACAGTTAAATCACCGGTACAAAACTCATCAAACGGGTTCCATGTATGCGGTTGAGCGACCTGCATGTGCTCCGGTATCTATGAAAATCAACATTTTCATGCGGGCATTGCAACCGCATGCAAAAATCTCATCTTCGCATGTGGTCCCTATACCCCGGCCACACGCAAAAATAATTTCCGCGAAAAATAAAAAACTACAAAACTCCAAACCGGCGAAACCCTAGCCTGCCACCAGCCGAAACCTAGTCCAGCCGATGTCGTCGCCACCACCATCCGGAAGTCGTCCGCCTCGCCGCATGTCGCACACATGAGGGAGGGGCCATGGATCCATGAGAGAGGGACCACCGCCACCATTGTCGTTGATGCAGTCCTCTGCGAGAGTGGTGGCCATCGTCATAGATATAGTCCATCGCCCGCCATCGTGAGACCTGTTTGGGAGATGGCCACCGCTGCCGTCGAGAGACCCCGTAAGGAAGGAGGCCAGCTACTTGCCGGATTCGTGTGGGGAGGGCCGCTGCCCGCCGGATCCACACGGGCGAAGGGCCACCACGAGTCAGCGGCCGCTGCCGCTGCCCGAGACTCCTACTTGAGCCTATCGTTGGATCCGTGCAGGGGAGGGTCGCCGCCGTCGATGTGCCGCTCCTCCGCCAGCCTCCTGGTCGAGTTCGTCGCCGCTTGCTGCCTCTGCCTCGGCCACCGAAGAAGAGAAGGGGAGAGGCTATGGCGTGGGAAGAAGAGATGAGGAGAGGGAGCGAGAGAGGAATGGAGTGGGAAGAGGAGTTATGGCGTGGAGGGTGAGGGGAGAGGAGAAGAGAGAGAGAAAAAGGTGTGGTGAAGAGAAATAAAGGGAGGAGAAAAAATAATGCGGGAAAAAGCATGGGTCACGTGGTCTACGAAAATAAACTTATTTTTTTATGCGAGTATATTAATCTTTGCATGAAAATTTGATTTTTATATGTGGACCTATTAAAGAGCCATATATAAAAATGCAGATCGATTTTATAAGCGTGGTCAGTTACATATGTGTCTGCAGACTACAGGGGTCATTGTATTCTGCAGTGAATGGTTTGACCATATCTTTTTCAAAACACCAAGTAGTTGTGACCCCAAGTAGTTCACAAATAAAAAATATTAATTAGAAATCATATATGTAATTCGTCATTTGTTCTATTGCCTTCCTATTATTAATATAATAATTTTAAACTATAGTTTGGCATTAAGAAGCATAGTTCTCAAGTTTAATAATTTTAAACTGTCACTTGCTTGCAGCCGTCACCAGATATGCTTGCGTCAATAGCCCCATGTCTAAGAGGCAAGTTCACAAAACTAATCGATTTTCGTGAAACCGCATGGTCGGTTTTTGGAATCCGATCAGTTTTATCTGATTTTCGTACTGCGGACGGCGTTGGCTGAAAGCCATAAGAACTTTACATGTTTTTATAGGTTTTCCGTAAAAATCGGTGCGTTGCAGTTTTTATTTCGAAAGAAAAGGTAAACCTTGCTGAGGTCAAAGGAGAGACACCGGGGAGGAACTGGTACCGTGCATACGCCGTTTTAATGAGTTGACTGGGTTAATTTGAATCTCTACTGTGCACCAAGCATGTTTGGAAGGTCTAGTTAGAAAGGAAAATACAGGTAAAATTGAAAAATAATTGCTTCCCATCTCTTGTTTTGCATCTAGAGTTGAATCAATGATTTAACGAAGGCTCTCGCCGGCATGGTGAACCTGCATTTCGCCACCGGTGTGGTAGTTGTTGCTTCCCATATCTTTTCCCCGTTGATAGTACATGATAATTCCATCTCGCGGACTTGAATGCATCTTTTAACAGTAGCTGCTTGTGGCTGCCATCAACCGTAACCCTTAGCTAAAAGAGGTTTATCGGTATTACTCATGAACTTCCACTACATTCAGCACATGCTGACCGAGTGAGTAATTTGTCAAGGGATTTTCTTTTGGCATTCTCAGGGTGATTCGCAGATTACATATAGTTTGATCTGGAGGACTCTAAAGATGCCGATCTCGACATGCTTATTGTCTCATATATCGTTCAACTCTTTGCCTGAAATGAAAAACTAAATAGCAGTGATAGTAAGAGCGTCGTCAACCGAATTTTATGAAAGAGAAGATGTAGAATCGAACAATAAGCCAATCACAGGAGGATGAGGATGAAAGATAGAAACGTCGTAGAATCAAAAACTTTTAACGAAATTAAAAGTTACCTCGAATTGATGAAAATCGGTCCTAACCGGAGTTAATGCGTCGGTCGACCACATAGAAAACTCCGGTCTGATTCGGTAGTAGTCGCTCCGGTTTGAGCTTGCGCCTGTGGGGTTGCCGTTGCCTATTGCTGCCTCTAGTCCAACTGTCATGGTGCCGCCGGTCTGAACATTGGTATCTCTTCGGTGTGATCGTCGCACTTTGAGTGTTGACGAAAAATCAATATGTCGGCCTAGGAGATCTGCTTAGCTCGAACGCAGGTCTTAGAATCGATGAAGCGCGGGCGTGCCGATCCGTTTTGATCCTACCACGCGACAAATTATGCAAAAACATTGCCAGAACATAAATCACATCGGGCGATAGACCGATACCTAAAACTAAGCGATCGGGCCGATAAGCCGATGGTGCAATTCCGGCCGATGCTGGAGTGCCGGCCCGATGGTGTTAGGGTTTGAATTCATCGGCAGTGTGTTGGACAAATATTTATATAAAGGCGATCGGCTGACAATAACATGATATATAACATTGTATGTACCAATCACATGATGAAATAGATATTGATTTAAGATTAAAGCACATGTCAAATTTGGAAGTCAGGAGATGTCATAAAATTCAAATGGTCAAATATCCAATGAAGCCTCTGCTGCGATCGGCCAGATCCAACTTGTATACAGTCCTTGCAAGCCGATGCAATACCCAGATAACTCACCGGCTAAAACCCCGATGAAACCCTTAGTGGCAGTCAACGGGCGGGCTAGAGATTATGGTTCTAATCATGACTTAGTAGATCAAGCGATGCCACTAAGTATGAAAAGAAAAGGAATATCTAGACAATCAAGCCCTTGATTGATTTTCAGGGTGGTAGATGTCTAAGCTAATCTAATCTAATATAACGATTTAGCCCAGTACGGGCGAAACCTAAACGAGAGACGGTAGATGAGCCAAATCGAGATACTAAAATTAGATTCAACGAGACATATGATAAATAATCGGGACAAGATATCAACTTAATTGAAGCAATCTAAGAGGTCGAATGTGCGATGCAGCCTTGACGACGCCTACACGTAGCCAATACAATTGCGGCTAGGTGGGACCTTGGACTTACCCCTTCACCGGAGATCGAAGCCGATGCGACCTGCGTCGGAGTATCAAGTTCCGCCGGATGACAAAGTAGAACGGATAAAAGAAAGGTGGCGATGCGAGTTGTATTGATCGAGAGATATGTTACATGAACCACGGGCTTACATATTTATACCCGTAGGGTGACAAAAGATCCTAACTTGATTACAATCCAAACTTTTCTAAAGATAAAAGTAAATAGATAAAGTCCTTATCGGACACTAAATAGACTTTCCTAAAGATAAAATAGGAAACTAACAATCTCTTCCTAATCAATAGATACAAGCCGTATCCTCTCCATGGACTCGGTTTCTTGGATAAGATCTTCTCAAACCGAATCTAACAAGAATCATTTCTTTGGAGATATGGATAACAGAGAGAAAACCCCATCGGTGATGTAGAACTCCAAGCGTCTGCGACTGCGAGCTGATCCTAACCCTTAGCCGATAAGGACTTCGGGGCTTACCAAATTTTAGGCGTTAACCTTTGAGCAAAACATAAATTGAAGACTCTTGAAAGTAGATCAAACTTCATTACTTCTATTCATGTATACAAAGTGCAACAACAACACTCTCTCAAAAAATTCAACCAAAGTCAAAACTTAACTTTTTCTCTAAACTCAACTCATACAAAATCGATACCGAGGCCTCAACTCCTCTTCTATTTATATCCATAGGTAGACATCCTAAAGCCACCAACCCAACTTATACAAGAAGTCCTAATCCACTAGGAAGCATTCTTGTACAAGAAAATCGATGGGGTACACTACTATAGAATCGGTTTTTGCGGGGACGGTCGAAAAGCGGTCTTCGCATGTGGTTGAGTGGGCTGCATGCACTAAAAGGTATGCAAAAATCACCATTTCGGAAAGCGGCCGACCCAGCGTGTGAAGATCAGATTCTTCCCATGGGCCACTTAACACAGCGCATGTGATTATCGATCTTTGCATGCGATTATGTTTAGTGGCCCGCATGTGATAATATGCATCCTCTATTTATAATATAATATATCCTGACCATTTGGGAAGACGCGTCTCGTATCTAATACAATATTTTCTGATATTTATAATCGAATTTTGGAATGGTACGTATAGGAGTTAAAATCCGAGTTGTCATTCTTACTACAATATTACATTGACAAGTAAATAGTCTTTGAATACATAACACATAAAAGTTCTATGTACATATCCATACATATATCACGGATAAAAACATTACATTTTCACTGCAAATGTTGTTTCTCCCACTCTCTTAGGGGCTTGAATTTGTCTTAATGTAAGTTGACTGCGATTATCGTGGAATAGCCCAAGTGCATTACGGTTATCACGACGAAGGAAGCGGCGAAGGTCAGCGCACAAGTTTCTTATAGTTTTGTCATTGATTCGATTTGCTATATAAGGAATTTTAGGGATCTATGGACAAAGAAGATAATAAATGTTAGAAGATGAATTGCGACAAGGATACTGCGTATGGAGAACAATATCCGAACTTACGCGGTCGTTGGTACGTTGTGTAGTTCCCGTTGACCCTAAACATCTCGCACATGTAATATCCACATAGGAAGTTTTTAGGGTTGTTTGAAGCATTGCGAACATAATAAACAAGAGAATTTGTGTTAATGGCATATGTACAGCCGATCTGTCTTGATGTGTATCTTTTCTTTGCAGGATCGTTTATTGGCCCGTCTCTTTGCGGTAATACATATGTGCGCTGTTCGGAGAAAACATTTGTTATAGTTACTTAGAAATCTCAGAATAGCAATTATGTACATGTGGGTTATTTTATTACTTACAAATTTAGAATAGTGAGGAACTCCATGAACATTTCCTTGTCGTACTTATGCTGGGTCCAACGCTACGACCAAATGATCTACAAACATTAAGAATAAATTAGAGACATCAATTGCTAAAAATGATGTCTTCTTTGAAAAAAAATACTCAGATTTATGAGCGATTGCTTATGTAGAAGTGTAAGGGACCATTAATATTTTTGTCGCATGCACCTCAAAACATCGCTAGTGCCAGAGTATGTTGCAACCTCCCGCTTCTTGCGCTTGTGCAAATTTTTGATATATTCTTCCTTTTCCTCCGGTGTCTTATTTTGTAATTCCTTGGAATCGACATGCATCGTTACGGTGTGGTTGTGTTTTGCAAACCCTAGTTGGGTCGACCTAGCCAACCAGGTGTCCTCGTTATGTGCTTCATGGAATTGAGACATGTAGAATGAAACTTCAATGAAATGGATGTTTTGTTTTCGTACATTCACGTAAACGTAGAAGAGTAAAGACTTAAAGGAAAAACACGACAACGAACGGCGTCCATTTTATCTAGCTTAAAGAGGGCGTGTAGGTCATGGAAATCCATTAGGGAATATCCCATTGGGTCCACTCATTGAAAGCGTTATCCGGATGGCGACACTAATGAATTTGAGGCCCTTTCTAGCTGCCTTGAGGTACCATTCATGCATCACCTTCATCTCCCATGGTAGTTCATTCAAAATATGCCACGGTAAGAAAGGCTTGCCATATTCGTAATCCCTTGAGCATATCGAAGATAGCCAAGATTGCAAGTCCTCTTGGAAGGTTGTGCGACTTATGGGATTTTGATAGCTACTCAACAATTTCAATACTCTTACCCTTGCCCTTACTTGAACAACTTTGTCCTCCTAAAGACCAAAAACATGAACCTCTCCTTATCTCTTGACATTTCCTTTGGGTTTCGTGGAAACCAGCTTTGGTATCGATCGACGAGGTTCTAGGGTAATAAACTTGGGGCCATATGTAGTTACTTGGGATGGTGGTACTTGTGTGAGCGGATTATGGTGCCAGTGCGAGATTGTTAAATGAGAGCGGTGGTTGAACCGTTGGTGGAGGGGGAGGGGCGACGCTGAGCGGGGATACAAGGTGTGGTGACATCGGCGGAGTTGGGGAAGGTGGTGGGGAAGGTGGACGATGTGGTGACCTCATCGGAGGTGGGGAAGTTTGAGGGGACGGGCAGGCGCTCGAGTGGTGGTTATCTTCGGTTGCGATCGATGGTGTTGAAGGTGACTATCCAATAGGGGATGATGTCCCGATGATGCCATAAAATAAACTGGTTCCACTGCATCTCCGAGAAGTTCAATCCTCCGGTGCGGATATCTAGCTCAACGCGTGCTTGCTATGGACTCTTCCTTCACTGCCTTGCATAGTCCTCGGAATAGTGGTGTTGTGAAATTTTGGTACAGGTATCGCTAAGCCGTAGCAATCTCTTTTGTCTTCCAGCCTCGAGTGGATACGACAGTGCGCACGATGTCGGTCCAGTTATACCATTCACAGGGTAAGGGTTGTTTCGTAGAACCAACGGTGCTTGGTACTGAGGTATGCTTTATGGGGCTTGGAGCTGTTTCTTGCTTCGAGGAATAGCGAAAGACAAAGGGATTTTCAACCGCTTGAGTAAAAATGTTCCTTCACTTTGAAATATTTTGTCTTCTATCTTCTCTTCATATTTGTCCTTCTTATCTTCAGACACGTCTTGTGGAAACCCTGTTTTCCAACTTGTCTTTGAGGACAGACCTCTAACACTCTTGGAGTGTTCGGGATTCCTCAATGCAGCGATAAGTTGGTCGTTATCCCTTCTTCGACAAACTCATCGATCTTTCCTTCTCGGTGATCGGTGCATATCGGTCATCATTTGCTCAAATCTCGGGATCCTCGAACCGGATTCACCCTCCTCTCGAGACCTGCCACGTGCTTCGCGCTCGTACCCGGTTCTTGCTCCGTTCCTGTAAGGGTCATAGTAAGTTTGTCTTGCACTTGCCAAACTTTTGTTCGGTTTCTTGCCATTGATCTATGTGACCAGCGTATTTTCTCGACCTCAATCAATGTGGATATTTGTTTTTCTTCACAAGGTCTAACATTTCTTTCCTCAACACCAATGTTTCTAGTATTTGTGTTTCTCGTGACAAACTCATCGATCGAAGCTGCGAGATCTTCCATAATCCTTGAATGGGGTCAGGTTCTACTAAACGTAGTCTCGGTTTAGATCCGACTTCACTGTCTCCATGGTCTCCCTTTTTGATGCAAACTCCTCCCCCGACTCCAAACCAAGCGGATAAACAAACTACTTTTGCAAATCATTTCATATAGTATCTTAATGTTCTCGTCTACCTTCCTCCTACAACTTGACATTTATTGGGTAGTGGAGTCTCACCGAGTTCTGCATGTGTTGCTGAACTTCGACATTAGAATCTTTGGCTTGACAAAGCTTCCTATCCGGTAGAGCAGCCACATAATATGTTTCCTCTAGAAACTAGTTCCTTACTTCTCTCACCTAGCGTCTTTTCTTTGTACGTCACCTCCACCTTGCCGACGTGTCCGTAGGCTCGGGGTGGACGTTGTTGTGTCCGCCTCGTGTTCATCGGGACGGCGGCAGCACAGGCCGTCTTTCATTTGAGCGACATCATATAACCATATGAAAAACACATCGTGAATAACCATTAGGCAGCTCAGATCTCCATGCGAACCCAAGTTAATTATGAAATGGGCTAACGATTTTACGAGGACTTCTTGCCCGCTGATAGATACGTAGTTAGGGTCATCATCATAAGAGAGGCGACTTGTGTTAGGTTTCCAACGGAAAAGAGTCATTTGGTGTGCGCCATGTTTCTTCGCATCTTTCACGAACCATGTCCTCAATTATAAAATTCTCCACCACATCCATTTGGAAATTGACCTCTTACCATCCGCATTACCATCATCTTCGGGAGTGGTGATTTTCCGTGATAAAGTCCAAACCTTGTAATCGTCCATGAATCCATCGCCACTATGTGCCCCAATGTTTCACTAGGACCTCTCAATAATTTCAGTTTTTCTTGCAATCAAGCACGAACAAATTTTTCCTCATATCCTCCTCAAAGCATGTGCCTTACTCCTGGTCAACAAATTTGGACGCTTATTTCATGAACGTCGGATGAGTTTTTTTGAATCTCATACATCCATGTCCGATCCATCTATACAAAAGTTACAATACGAAAAAACTAGAGCACATGTATCTTCCACAAAACATGAAATACATGTATCTTCTTAAAATTAACGCAACATTACATTGAAATAGTATGTACTAGTGATTACAATAACAATTTGCTCATCAAAATATTCTATTTGAGCTAGATTTTGCAAAAAAACAAAGTCCTCTCATAAAAATGTGAATATCTCGCATTGCACCAACAAAATCTGAAATAAATGAAGGCAAATGAAGGAGGTAAGGAAGTATGTTATCTTTTATACCAAAATCAAACAAATATTTCAAGTTGAAAACCTTCCTCCTATTTGTTATTTGTTGTTTCATTTTGGGAGAGAAACTTTAGATTCAAATGACTCCAACTCGGGCTATGGGAAGATAATATGGGCCATCATCGCATATGGGCAGTTTAATGGGCCGCATGTGATAATGCTTTATCACATGCAGCCCATCAACAGGCCCATGGGACGGTTTTACGGTGCGACCACTTATGGCCTACTTGCAACCTAATAGGGGGCCTTGTCAGAAAAACCGATTCTATACTAGTGGTAGGGTGGTTATCAGCTGGATATGCAGCAATTAGCAAATCATGTTTGCACTATAGCTACTCCTATTTGCATCTACGTGCACAAGCATGTTGACGTTAAAGAAGCACACACGTGGGAGATCGCTTAGCTCCCATACAGTCCTAAAACGATGAAGTGCGGGCGTGCAAATTGCCCGGTTTGATCTGCCAGCGACAAGATATACAAAGCAGCAAAACATAAAGCATATAGAACGACAGGCCGATAGACAACACGTCGATTGGCGATGATAAGCCGATGTCGGGCGGGCGCGATTCCAGCCGATGTCGATGTCGGGCCGATGCAATAGGGTTTTAATCCATGTAGTGTGTTGAACAAACATCTATATAAAGGCGATCGGCGACGTGGAAATAACACGATGATATAGTAATGCAATATAGCATAAACTAAATCACATGATAAAATAGATATTGATCTATGAATATTAAAGCATACATGTTGGGGAGTCCGATGGCATAAAAATCCAAAGATAAGCAACAAACGATGAATACTCTGTTTGTCATGTTTAAAACCAACTCATATGCAATCCTTACGAGCCGATGCAACGTCCGGATAACTCATCGGGGCTGAAACTCAGATGAAACAATGATTGATGCCTCACCGACTTAAATAAATCTAACTTACGACCATAACCTCATAGGTAGGACCTAACCGATGTAGCATAAGGTTGATGATTGTCGATAGATTTAAACCGGTAGATATGACACCGAGTCAAAGTGGTCATGTGCTAAAATTTAACCAAGACAACAAAACTATCAAAGAGAAATTTAACATATCGAGATAAGATCGGCTAACCCTCCAATGAAGCATTAGCATAAACCTATCGGCTTAACAAGACTTAGATTATCAATAACAATCTAGTAGGTCGAGACCTAGCTGTGCGGCACGAGATTGTATATGATAATCTAATACTCAATGAGCCAATAGATCTATCTAATATGATGGATATAACAAATCTATCTAAAGTGACATCATGTTTAAAGAAACATCAACTTGATCGAAATATCGGACCTAACCAGAAAGTCCTAACTAAGCCGATGTGACTATAAACGATGCTTGAACTAAAGGTAGAGATGATATACGAGATAGGCAACACTTGTGCCGGTACGATTAGAATATCGGACTCAGGAAGTCCTAGCCACGCAGTGCTCAAGTGAAGATGACGGAACTCACCTTTTGTCGGATGTTGAACTCAATCGATGCAGCCCATGCTCGAAAACAAGAACTCGTTGAAACAAATGAAAGTAAAGGGTGACGATGCGCCGAATTATATTGAGTGAGATGATTTACATGAACCTTAGGCTTACATATTTATACTCCGCGATTAACAAAGATCATAACGATTACAATCAAACTTTCCTAAAGATAAAATAAACAAACCGAGTCATGATTGGATACTAACACACACTTTTCTAAAGATAGAATGGAAAGCTAACAAATTCTTTCTAGTTAATAGATATAAGCCACATCCTTTGTGAACCCGGTTTCTTCTCGATAAGACCTTCTCAAACTGAATCTAACAAGAATCATTGAACCCTCATCGGCCAATGCGCTCTAAGCCGATATACTAGCTTTAGTCGATATGAACCTTGAACCGATAGGACCTCAGGGCCTACCAAATTCTGGTGTGAACAACATGTTCGGAAGGTCTAATTAGAAAAAAGGAGGAACAGGGAGAGTGGAAACAAGCATTGCTTGCCATCTCTAGAGTTGTTTACGATTTTCTTGGGCTTTATACAGAAACAATGATAAGTCCATCTCTGCACCGCTACAAATGATTACTGAATTTTTTTCTATGGCCTCTATTCTGATGGCTAGCTTCAAAGACACCGAATGGCGATTGCCATCTACTTCCTGGTCTTGAATTATGAACTAACTGAACAACAATGGTAGCCCTAACCTGGCAGGTGCATGTGTCAGTTATGTCAAGCAAAATTGCAAGTTTTGGATAAATTGCAGAATCCTTTGAGCCATACAGTAAAGCACCAGGGAATCCTTTGTAGCTGAAGTGCTACTTTTAGCTGAGAAGGAAAACACTAATATTCCTCTTTTTTTTTTGCCATGCAAAGGAGAGTTGATACTCAATGGGGGCCACTCCAAAAATCCAGCTTTTTGATTGAGAAGTATGGGGACTCCACTGATGAGCTGAAGCCATGAAGGGTTGATTTAAATCTACTGCTATATATCTTCACGAGTATACAAATTATTTTATTCTACTGCTACTGGTAGTAGAGGTAGTAAATTTAAATCTAACTATATATCTTCACGAGTATACAAATTATTTTATTCGAAACTTCGCTAATATATCTTTATCAATCATCTGTTTTAGCAATGGTATATTATGAATTTCGTATATCATGACATTATATATTTTAATTTCAAATTATGCTTACAAAATTTCTACCAGATCGACTATAACAGAATCGGATCCATTGCATTTAAATCAACGAATGGCTCACAATCATTTGATGGTACAACTGTTGGACAAAGGCTGAATTGTCCCGATTGGTAACTTGAGTAGTCAGGTTTTTAAGCCGAGACTACAAATCCGAGACTAGAGATCGTCATCTCTAGTCCCGGTTGAAATCTTGGGACTAGAGATGCATTTTGAGTCCCGGTTGGAGTCACCAAGGGCTAAGATGGCGGAGCCACGTGGCCGACTCGCGTCATCTTTAGTCGATTGGTGGCTCCCAACCGGGACTAAAGAGTTTTTATTTTTTTAATTTGCTCTTTCTAGTAGGTGTTGCTTTTACTATATATTACACACATATATTATATTACACATGTACATATTTTACACTCATATATTTATATTATATATATATGTATAAATATATAAGTTACACACATATAAATGAACTTAAGAAAGAAAATATATACATATAATATATTACCAAAATATGTATACATATGTACAATATCCACATATATTTCGTATGTTACAAAAATTGTCTATTTGTGGATCCGTGGTTAAGTTACTTAAATGAAAGTAGAATTTCCCCGCGGGATCAATGATCTGCTCGTTATAAATCCCATCAATTCTTCCGAGCGGCTTGTATGAAGTCTCGTGGGGAGGTTGTCTCTTACTTGCATAAGCTGTCATTAATTCAAATAAACGAAATAAATATATCAAATGAATAAGAAATGGAGACGTAATGTATGAATGGTGTTATACATTATCTATATCGTAAATAGTTGTGACATCGGTCACAAAGCGGTGAATGTAGTCGCAGACGTAGTATCCACATAAGTTCTTTGCCTATGACTTTGCACACTAAAGGAGAAATGACGATAGATTTAATATACATTTCATATTTTAGAATAAAGTAATGATTCAAAACAACTTTGGAGCATGCTACTCACTTTGGGGAAGTTCATCCTCAGGAGAGCTTATCTTTCCAATTTCATAAACATTCTCAGAAGCCGTTCCCATGCCCTACTTTGAGTTGAAAGTTAGCTAATAATTATCCGGAACCGCATATATGCAATAGCAAGTAAGATGGCATTACCGTTTAGCAGTTCAAATATCTGCGTACATGGACTACGGTTTATCCATTGTGAGTCAAAGACATGGATCTGCGAGTGATCCATGTCAATGTGAGAACCAGTGGAATACGCAAATTAGTTTATGACACATATGAAAATTTATGTATGCACAGATTGAAATCAGTCTGGAAGGAAGAAAAACTTACGCGGTGTTGTAGGGGCGAGGAAGGACCGACAGGAAGTGGTTACGCACGACGCATTGTATATGTTGTCCTTTGTTGGATCGGGGAAATTGATCAACTAATACACCGTTGATTTTGCGTGGATCCATGAATCCATGTTTGGTACAATCGTGCTTGTTGCGTATTGGATCGCCATTCTACAACGGTTAAAGAATTTTTGGTCGGCTAAATACAAGGAGGTAAGAAACGAAATAATAGAACGATACTTACGAACCCACGTGGTTAGGAAGTGGTGGGACGTGAGGGCATCAAGCTGGTACAGATTCGAATATGTCTTCGAATAGAATAGAAGTCGTCACCTCCATCGAAGAAATAGTGCAGGTGAATATACGCTCGTTACCATCTCTCCACCCTTGCTAGATTCTTGCATGTACCACTTGTGGAAGTGGTACATACGTGTGAGTAGCTTTTTCACTTGATCCGACTTTACAAGAGGCTTTCCAAGTTTGAACTTGTATTTCGGAGCCTTCGCGGAGGGCATGGCCATGCAATTGATCCATTGAAATTCCAGTAGATTCCATAAATTGTCTTAACTACGATCTAACATTTGGAGCTGTGCTTCAGACTCAAAGGTTTACGAGGGTTGCATGCCGAGCCTGGTATCTTTGCCCATTCTCTTCGCCTTGCCCGGCGGTCTTGAATAGTCCTATCATAGTCGAATTTTGCCGGTTGAGGTTGCGATTCGAGGCTATGGCGTTGGGTACGTCTTCTTGAAGAAGTTCTTGGTCTCTGGGGATTTCGGAGGCTTCTCGGGAGACTTCTTTTACGAGTGGGCGTTGACTTCAGCTTGGGCGGCCTCATGCACTCCTGCAGGTCATGTCAAGTATGCCGCTTCTTTGGGGGTCAGGTGGACGGGTCAAGTTTAGAGCCTTTGCTTCTTGGTCCTTTAGTGGTTGACATTGGCCAGCGTGACTCGAGATGTTGTCCATTTAGGAGTCGGTGCTCGTTGTGGCAGACGATGGAGTTGGAGACGGCAGTTTAGGAGTCGGTGCTTCGTGGAGGAGACGCGAGGAGGCGGAGGAGGCGGAGGCGGAGGAGGCGGAGGAGATGGCCCACGTGGAGGCGAGGGCGGTGGAACGATAGGAGGCGTTGTTTGTCCTGGGAATATTATGAAGATCTTCAAGAAATATTCCGTGAGTGTTTCTCCTAGCGTCATCTCCCGAGTCTCCTCAGGGATATCTGGCTCGAGATTTTCATGGCTGCGTTCCACTGTTCAATTCAACTTTGGAGTACGAAGGTGGGTGAGTCGAGAGGTGGTAGGTGTCGTCTCGTGTTCTTGGAATGGCCATGCACACGACCTGCACTGCTCGACAAGATTGCTTATTAGTTAGTAATGAACGTTTTATTGACAAGTTATTCAAGAAATATATATACAACATAAAAATGTACGAACATACCTTTATTGTTATGTTTTTAGCGAGATATGCGACTCTCACATGGGGTCATTGTGTGATGTCATCCACGGGGCATGGCAGGGCCAGTTTAGCTTATGGGACGGCTTCGCCTTGATTTCTAGTTGTAGCGGTGCTGCTCTTTGTTGGAGTTGTGCTGGTTGTTCTTTGGATATGGTGGCTAACCCACGCTCCGCTCCTCGGCGAACCTTCATTTGACCTTTCATCGACAATGCAATGTCTGAAATCTTCATTTTGTTGCACATATGGTCGTTGGCTAATCCACTGGCTCCGCTCCGTGAACCTTAGGCCCGGCTTTCGTCGACAATCGATCAATCTGCGAAATCTTCATTTCCATCTCGGTGAACCTCGCATCTTGCTCTCGCTTTGACCTCATTCGGCTCTGTATGTGTCGACGTCGGCTTGAAACCTGTATTTCCGAGGGACGCCTTTTCTCGTACGCCCGGGTGCTACGGGTTTTGGAGGGCGAGCGTTAGCTCGTCCTTCTCTCTATCGAACTGAACGCGCCCGAGGAAGTGGCTTGCAAGCGCCTCCTCTAACCTCCGTCCAGGCTTCTTGAATTTCATCACCAAAGATAATGGTGCCATCGACGTGATTAAGTGAGCCGCGGTGAGCATAAAACCGGTGCTTTTGATCGTTCGCCGTTGGCGTGCTGGAGTATCTCGCGCTTCAAGTGTCGCTTCCATTTTCTCCCATTTCTTCATTGCTTTCTTTTGAACCAAGCCTATGATGGTATTTTTTCTATAATAGCTTGTGCTTCTTCCCAGTCTTGTGTTCAACAAAAGCGTCCCAATGATCTACGAGCTTTGGGAACTTGTCAAAGTCAGTCGGCCCTTTAGGATATATTTGGTGTAACTCTTTCTTGTAGTTCTGAAGAGCTCTGCCATTTTCTTTAACGTTCATTCCTTGACCCTTGCTTGTTGTGAGTGCAGGATGGTGAACGTTTGCAACGTGTAGTCCACAACATTTCTTTCTCTGATGCGGGAGATAGCTCTACTCATCTCTCCTTTGGTTGACCGCCGGTTGGCAACGCTTACGGGCATGTGATCCCTTACCACCCAACCGCTATCGCCACAAACTTCCTTGCGGCATCCTGCAGGGCAATTGGTGGAGTCGATTCTACCTCCATTATGACATGTCGACCCTCTATAAGCTTGCGTGCCACGTTGCTCGCGTGCCTCTTCTATCCGGCGGAGGCGGAGGCGGAGCCCTCATTCCTCTCCTCGTTCCCTGCTCATCCCTCTCGTTCCCCTCCTCGTTGAGGTATTGATGGATCTTCATTCTCCTCCTCGTTGTAGAACTCTGTTCTCGTGCGATCTCATCAAGGAGCGTTCCTCGTCTGTCATCATTTGATTGTTGTGGGTTGAGGACTTAATCAAAGAATTCTAAAAAAATATTTATTCGGTTAATACATGTATCAATTATTCAAGGAAATCATGTATGTCTGTAAAAAAATAGACAAAAAGAAGAAGATGAAAAAAATAGATGAAATCGATAGACACTAGATCAATTGTGCACATCCACAATGGAGACATTCTTCATAAGTCACTTCGGGACTAAGAAAATCAGTTGTGATTCGAATCATCTTGCTTATCAAAGGAAATTATCATGGCGATGGAGAACACGGTGGCGATGAAGCCCATACGCTCACCGTGTTCACCATCATCCATAATAACTTCCTTTTGATGAGCAAGAGGATTCAGAATCACAATTCTCTCAATCCTAGAAACGACTTCTAAAGAATATCACAATTATAGATATGCACACTTGTCTCTAGCATGTGCCGGACTACCGTTCTATATTTTTCTTCTTTTTTTTCTTTTTGTTTCTCTTTGCTAGAACACGACCGACCGAGCCGTTTATTCTATCATTCATGTCCATTCGTTCGGACCCTTAACCTAACCCTAAACTATCGTCCGTTTGTTCTATCGTTCGTTCACGTCCGTGTACGATCGTGCGGAGGAGAGGAGAGAAAGAGAGGAGAATGATGTGAGGGAGATAAGGTGGAGAGGAGTGGAAGTGGAGAGGAAAGGAGAGAGGAGGACGTTGAATGCCTATGTACGTTGTAACGACCGAA